>CP135585.1:6526449-7042166 GCA_032401905.1 Swietenia macrophylla | reverse complement strand
TCTCTCTCTCTCTCTCTCTCTGTACCTATCTCTATCCAAAGCACTGTCCATGTATTTAATCATGCTTTAAATTTTACCAAAATGATTTCCTGAGGGCCACCCCTTAGTTTTATTTTTATTTCTTTGCATTGCCTTCTCGGTTCCCAACGGCCTCTTTATCGAACCTCCATTCAAAACAAAATCTCCAGTCACTATGAATTATCAGCAGCGACCAAACCTTATTATTTCTTACACTGCCATCATGACTCCATTTTCATCTGAGAACGTGTATCACCTTTCTCTTCAGCCCAACGAAAAAAATACTGACACATGAAGGTATTGCCCTCATTTCAGTCCCAAAATATGATTAAAAAAATACTTTTTTAAATTACCCACCATAGATCTTCATTTATTAAGTCAATATAAAGAACAGACTACACCGTCATTGATTTTTAACAGCTAAGGTTCAATTATTGAAGGTGGGAAATCTCCCCTATTCTTTTCCTTGCCAGTACTAACTTGGTACACATGGCTCAGTTGCAAAGTTACAAGTGTCCGTCGCTGCACAAAATTATATATTATTGCACAACTATGGTGATCATATGAATGTGCGAACCAGCAAATATTGTTGTTGACACTACGTGGGAAAGTTGTTGGCAGATTTAGAACGTCTAGATTGTGTTGGTCATAAAGTTCTTGTGCTGAAGCCCGTACGATTAGGTATTTTGGCAACATCAATGTTCAGCTTTATTCACGCGTTTATGCTTCGTATATATGCAGATACATAGTTGCATATTAGCAAAAAGAAAAATCAGTGTGATTCACAGCTAGCTGCATGCATTGCAACTTTTTCCTTTGTCAAGCACTACATTCTCGTTCTCGGCTTGAATGGTGTACGCATCATCAGTCTGCAATCAAGGACCCCATAACTAAAGTAAACAGAACACGAAATCCATAATATATGTTATACTGTGATAACTTGTTGGTTCAGTGTTATTTCTTTTGCTATGGATGGAGACACCTTTGGTGCAATTTCTATGGATAAAGGTTGATTGTTAAGGGGGTTTGGTTAGAGGTTAGATATAGACCAAATCATGTCGAAGTAATCCCAGTTTTTACTTTACACCACACCATCTTAAATTAACGCGCACAAACACTGATGCAAAGCTAAATCTATCCAACACAGTGTACTTCTGTTATAGATATAATTTTCAGTTATAGAGGAATTTATTATGTCTGGGATCTCTCTTTTCTCACTCTCTTTTTCTCTGTATCTGTCCACTGTACCAGTTACATGATGGCTGCTTTCAGGCTTTCATTTCACCTTCCCTGACACCAAGAAAGTTTGGACAGACCGTTATATCCTGTCTTTGTCTGCCTTTAGTTAAGAACTTTACCCCTAATTAGCCTTGTAATCAATCTATAATTAATAATTCACCAATTAATTAACCCGCCAGGAATTGTCGCCTTCAATTTCTTGATTGTGACAGACATTGGTATCTTCATAATTTCCTCCTCAGCTTCTTTTGAAGGCAACCTCATTTTGTTTTTTAGTGTGCAGAGACATTGGGTGTTATAAATAAGGTCAGTTATTGCTGTTTAATGTGCATGAATGTACGTCCCTTTTAACCATGGTAAAATAATAGAGTTCGGGACAAGAGTCTTTTTGTTGATGTAAGCAAAAGCCGCTTGTTTGGGCTACAAGTAAATGAGTTTTTGGATTGTGCTGACGGTGGTGGTTCTAGTCCATCTCCAGCAACAATAATATATTGGTTTCTGTTATTCTTGTTTAGTAAATATATATATTTTTATGTGGAAAGGAATTGGAGAAGTTGGTATGGGGAAGATCAAGAAATTAAGAATGGCCACAGGAGTCTTAGTCAAGGAGAAACAGAAGTTGAAATGCTCCATCCCTTTCTCCCATTAATGAAGTGGAATCTCTGCTCTTCCCATGCTTCCCAGTATCCCCATTTCATATTTAAAAAATTCTGTTTAATCTAACAAACAACCAAAAGAATTAATTTTAAAAGGCATGTGTGCATGCAATTTATGTCTGTCTGTCCGTGCTGAAGACGAGTAAATAATGCATGCATACCACAAAAAGCAGGCAAATCTCTCCTCTCTTCCTCAGAATTCCATCACATATTATTTCAAAAGATTTGTGTGTGAGCAAGAAAGGCAAGAGATCGAGTCTAATTTGATATTGTTTTGGAATGTTTGAAGGTATTATTATATGTTGAGTTTGAAAGGGTTGGTTATTAGCTATTCATAATGTCCAAACATCTTAATTCCGGTGTTTCTTGGAGTGACAAAATGGCTTATCCTCTAAATTAACGAGTTTGTTTTCTACCTTCACACTTGTATTATAATATTGAAACCAAAGCCATTTCCCAATATCGGTTCTGATCATATTTCCTTGGACTTCCTAAAATCTAAGCTTATTATATTTTCTTGGCATGCATGCATACATGAAGTTCATGCATGCTAGCTAAGAAACCCTACATTGGCATATTCGGCTGCAACAAGGTCTTAAATATTAATTTAGTAATGCATCAAACTTAGAAAGATCACCCATGGGTACTACTTTCTTCGCATACTTATACTTTTTCCTGCTAGTAATGAAGCGTTTGCATACTGCACGTATAAAAGCTGAAGACCAATAATCTTGAAGTAACCATAGAATCTCCATGAATCTGGCTAGCTAGCACCCTAACCAATTACAAAGAGCTGAAGGCTACAGGATGCAAGACAAAGATAAAACATGTCCAAGTCCTACAACACGTTTTCCATATGTTGTGGATTTCTAGAGCAAGCTCAGAGATGCCCAAAACTTGGTAAAAACTACAGATGATTGAGATGGGGAGAGAATTGAAGTCGGTCGAATGTATCAAAATCACTGAGAAGTCAACTTCACCACAGTGAGAAAAACTCCAAGTCATCACTTGAATGGATTGTGGTCAGAATATAGGCCTAGAAAAAGCTTGTGTATCCACCCAAGAAACAAAAGAAAAAGGAGAAACTAAAGGAAATATAATCCTTTATAGTCACCTGTCTCTAACCTTTTCCTAGCTGTAAAACTAGTCTTTCCTTCAAAAAACTTCAGTAATCCTTGATTTCTCTACTTCCCACCTAACTTTTTCCATATCATCAATGTGGCAACAAAGGCATCCATTATTTGCTCGGAAAAAATGAGCAACATCAAACAAGGAAGTTGCCTATCCCACC
This sequence comes from Swietenia macrophylla, assembly GCA_032401905.1. NCBI lineage: Eukaryota > Viridiplantae > Streptophyta > Magnoliopsida > Sapindales > Meliaceae > Swietenia > Swietenia macrophylla. The sequence goes on along the minus strand of CP135585.1, from coordinate 7,038,962 downwards.
TAGGCCATTCAATATGCTGACCCTTTCACAAATTTTCTAACCTCAAAAGGTCAGAGGAAGATGCACACTTCTTTTTATTCTCTTATGTTGGTCAAATAGAAAGTGATTTGATATGATCATCCACTAGTGTGTATTCAATCTATTGAACGATTATGATGAGGGACCATCTATTCTTATTGTGCACATTGATGCTCAACAGAAAATGCATTTACTCTGGTTAATGGAATCATAGAGATTTAGCTGTCCCTCCAATTTACTGTCCATTCACTTTCATCAACCATCAACATCATAACATAAAGTAGCAGACAAATTGATCAAGACACAACATGTTTACAGGTCTTGCTCTAATCATATTCTAATTACTACTTTGACTCTTTAATCTAATCTTCTTTCAAACAATATGGAATCTTTGGTGTCAAAAGAATATAGGAGTCTCCAATGAGGCTAAGCTATGGAAATCAAAATCAATTAAAGAGCTAAAAGACCAAAAGGCTAACTGCTAAGTTATGAACTGGCTTCTTGACTTATACTTAGGTTGCCAATCGGCTTAGAGTATATAACAGTCAATTAATTAACTATTTTCCTCATGTTTTAGATTCGAGCTATGACTATGATTGCAGCAATTGGGTGGGGAAGGGAAGGAGGTGGGCTTTTTGTTGATACTAGCTTTCTTTAAGCAACATGGCAATGGAAGGGACTAGCAGTCATAGAGAAATTGGAATAAGCATCTAAAGCTCTGTGATTGATGACAACGGGATGTGATATGTGGGTCATAAAAGATAAGAGACATTTGATCAATCACCCAGAAAATGCCTCCCTTCTCGTGAATTGACTACAGTTCCTACTCATCTCATTCTCAATCTCAAAACCCGTTTGGGAGAGAGGCCTCGAAAGGGCTAACAGAACTGTGACATTTTCTTGCATCTTCTCCCCAACTACCAACCGTAGTATGTCTAAAAATCCAGATTATTATTTCACTCTTAAGATGTCACCAACAATGTCATTTCAATGTCGAACAATAGCACTAGTACTTTACCAATACATTTTTTTTCTTCATCTCTTTACAGAAAGGATAGCACATGGGGGAATGGCCACAGCGTAGGCAAGATGATCTTTGTTCTCTTTTCTCTTCTCAATAAGGAAAAAAAAAATAGAAAATTCTTAGAGGAATTGCATGTTTCAGATTTTCCATGTTCATACACTTTTCTCGATGATGGTTGATTAGATTCTTCTCTGTTCATTTCTTTTCTATCATCAAAGTGATCAGGCCTCGTCATTTTTGGGCCCCCCGTTTGCTGATTATGATGACTTTCTATTGAACGCTTTGTGTGACAAACGCGGTACACTCGTACGTGTTTATATAATGTTACAGGAATTCCACACTGCTATTTGCACTGTAATACGTACCCCCTGGATGTTTATCCAACTAGGCTGCTAAACTTAGTGGGACATCTCTTTAGTGGGTCCTTACCCAAATAGAGACCACACACTCCGCTTCCATTCTTCCAAGTGCTAATTTCCTAACCTTCCCCTTGCTTGATTGTGCAAATTATGCAGTACTGGTTTTAAACACCATAATGCAAATGGTAGGTAACTGTCAATTTTACACGTTTAATTGCTTGAGCCTGAGGGACCATACTTTTCTCACAAAACATTATAGTACTTGGTGGGATATGTGTACAGTAGATAAGAAATTTATAAAGTGAAATTGGAGAAGAGGAGGAAATAATTTTGAAGTAGATGAAATAAATAATAAAAAATAATAATAATAATAATATAATTTATAGAAACAAAATCTGTAAATGACATGCTTTAAGTTACGATTATATTCATTTTTTTTTTAAATATCATTTGTTTTTACGAGTCTAATGATGTACGTGAATTAAATAAATATACTTTCAGAATAAAATAAAGTGCTTGTATTTGTTTGTGCTATGCACTAATAAAAATAATATTTTATTTTTATAAATAAATAAAATATTAGAGTTTTGATACAAAAGAAATATAAATTTTAATGTAAAAAATTTTAGAAGAATAGCGGGATAAAGTAGAAAAAATTTTAATTATTTTTTATTACGTCTTAAAATCATATTATACTTATTCTTTATGGACCTGTATGTAACTCTTCATAAAATTACTTCTATTCATGGTATTATGTTTAAATTTAATTTAAGATATAAATTAAATTAAAATATAAAATAATATATTAAAAAGATCATGTCTATAGCTTAAGCCGCAGCTTAGCGCTACGTATGCGGGGCTGCGGCTTGGCGTAGCAGCGCCAAACATTGTGTTGGGTGCTACAACGCCTACGTCACTGCCTTGTGTATGATTTTGTGCACGCATGAAGACAAAAATGGCCATTAATGCTTAGATTGATTTTGGTATTATTTGTGTATATATACTCATACGCGTATGCATGCTTGATTTGGATATTTGGCCATTAATGCATGAACAACTTTACTTGTATATATATACTCGTACATACATGCACTGGTTTGAAAATTATCTCCAACAATACTGACATTATCCAATTCAGTGGTAGATACCAAGTGGCTTAAGATTATTACCCTGCACAAAATCTTAATTACAAGGTACAGAAGAGAGAAACATAATTTCGTATGTATCTAGTGGAATGCCAGTGTAAAAGTCGAGGACCACAACATAAAACTGAACGATGAATGCAGTATAAGAGATGAGCTGGGGATCTTCACGAGTCAGTGAAGGAAAAGAGAGAAATGTAGTTGGTACTAGCAGCCAATGTGTTACAGTGAGTGGTCTCTGTCCCTCTGTTCGCTATCTCGTACCAAAAGGAGGTAGATCAACCCTGTTGTACTTCCTAAACCAGATGAGACAGCAGCATCTTCATTCCTTACTCTTTGGCATGTGACTTCCACGATTTAATTGCAATCTCCCTTCACATGCCATGCTATAAAGACATTAACAGGTACAACTTGTCCTTTGACAAGCTTTATTGTCCTCTATACCCAGCCACTTCTGGAAACTTATTACTAGGAAGCTAGAGTTGCTCTACATTTGCCTATATAGATCACTCATACGATGACCTCTCATTTTGCTTAATTCAGAAAAATGGTAGGCATGATGCTATTGTATCCAACTACTAATTCCTGTTCTCACATGGGTTTGTGCAAATACTTCTAGTAATTTAACATTTAGTGAAATTGCTACATGCTTCATCGTTTACTATTTATTCGTTTCATCTGGCTCTTGATTATGTTTCGATAAGGTTCATTCGCACAACAAGATATAAGCTTCTCATCAACTTTACCGATATCTAAATTCGGACCCTCAATATCCTCCTGTCATTTGCTCATTCATTAACACGAGTCTATTTTATTTTCCCTTCTCTTGGCAGACAAGCTACATCAAAAAATTTACCCACTTGGTAAACATAGATATCTAAGGCCAATTTCATAGAAAGCTACAGAGGCCCAACCAAAATTTCCGCAAAAAGAGGAGGGTGATGCGGTAAGGGACCAGCCTAGGTACATAATATTTATAATGGTGTATGCATTAAAGAATACAGTATGCTCTTTACACAGGTCCAACATGGTTTAGCAGGCTCTGTTCTCTGCAACTATTTCAGCTAGTTGAGTATGTTTCAACATATGAAAGATCCAGGAATACAAAATGAGCTTTGGAATTTTAGCCATTACCAAATCAATGAGTTCTCTTATGTTGGAGTTTTCTGTATCTTTCAGATTTGATAATGATTGTGAACCTGATGTGCACCTGTATAAAAACTTGATGTCCAATGGCAATGCAAATATCAGTGCCTGTCCTTGTGCTTGGGCTATGGCTTTACTGCAACCTGCAAGTTAATTTCTTTCTTTTTTCAATATGTTTATTGCCTGATCAACCAAGCAATATGCTTAAACTAAAAGTACCAAGACGCAAGAGAAACATCTGTGATTAACAGATTTCACCAAAAGGTTCCCTAATATGAAAAAAGTATGCTGGCATATGTCTCAACCTGACATTGTTTACCAGAAGCAGCTTGATAGTGTAAGATACTAACAGGCTGAGTTATAGTCATTCCCGTAACATTTTATTTCTGTAATGCTGGCATATGTATTAACCTGTTTAATGTGATCGTATAAGAAAAGCTTGAGAAGTAGTGGCATGCTGATCCAGAGTAGTAGCCTTTTCCATTAGTAATATAGGAGCACCACTGGAGAGAACTTCTAGTGATGCCCCAGCAGATATATAGAGTCATTAAGACTCAAGGAACATGCCATTCAAACATTTGGACCACCTTGAAATATATGGAACTAAGGTGGTCCACTTCCTAAATATCTCAATAGTGATCTGCATAGAAGCCTAACATGATTTTTGATCACTACAATCTCTGCCTATCCCTACCATTCATGTTCATATAAAGTTTCAATATATTTAAAAACTCCCATAAGTTCGTTACCAGGGGGAAATGAAACAAATGTCGCTTATTGTTTTAACACAGCTGCATCTGGTCCTTGAAAAGTAGTATCTGATATAAATAACTAGAATTCTCCAGATACCATTTGCATCTACGACATAGGAACCTTGAAACTTTAAGCAGAAAAGAAGACTACAATGCACAATAATGAACTCAAGTTGAAGCCTTTACTACTTAATTGTTTTAATGCCTGTGAGGCTCTGTCTGCACCTAGCATCCGTCTCATGCAATTGCTGCCTACTGTCCTATGTAGAGGCAATTAAGTGTCTTTTATTATGTCATTTGCAAGTATGTAAACTATCAACAACAGAGCCATAATCACAGTATTTGCAATTACTTTCCGAAATTTCTAGGCCATGTTATGTATATCATCACTCTCCTGCTCCATTTCTATATGATCATCAGCAGTGTGGCATTGTTACCTGCTCTGGACAAGTGGAGTTAGAAGATGTCGTCAAGCATTCATATATCAGTTGTACATGCATCACTGCATCACAAAGCAATCACAAACAAGGAGTTATGCTAGAGTGTATTAACAGCTATTTTTGCACTCAAATCATCTTAAATTTTGAGTAGTGGGGCTAATCAAAACCGACACTGGATGGAATTTCAATAATATAGGACCAAGTCCTTCAAATTATTTTTGTGAAATTATTTATTTAAAGTAAAAGTATGCTAGATAACTTAAATTTCTTGTTTCCTCTTTCAAACAGCCAACCTCATAGGTCTTTGTTATCTACCGTCAATAATGAAGGTCTCATTTTTTAGGGAAGAAGATCAAATGGTTTTTTTTGCAAGATTTCGATTGTCCGTTAGTGCATCCTCTATTCACCATCAAGTTTAGATACTTTAATGAAGATTGAGACAATTCATTGCGTCTACCTTAGTTTCAGTCAGTATATTGACTTGACAAATCCATTCCACAACGATTTAATGCTGGTAACAGAAATGCATTACTCAGATTAATAATTCTTTTAACAAAGAGAAATTGATGTTGCCTATCATCTTGACAGAAAGCTCCAATCTTTTGATGCATCGTCCCAAGCTTCATGCAATATTGGATCACATTTGATGCCTTGAGGAATCCTGATAATGTACTGACAATATTATTCACTCCAAAAAGAATGGGAGTATATATTGAGAGAACTGTAGATGATCAAGCCTGCAGTTGCATGGTGTATGCGGCTGCTTAATAACTCTGGTTCGTCCGACTCCTATCCTTCAAGCCCAGTTTCTGCTAAGGGCATCTGCTTGCCTAGGCCTGGATCAGGGCTTCATTGAGATCTGGGTTTCCATTGACAGCACAGCAGGCCCTTGTGAAGCCACTAGTTGGGGTAATAGCCTACTTTACTGTTGTAGAAGATATTACAAGGCCTAAAGACTCCACTGCTTATCGTTGTGTAGAATCAAGCCCACAATTCAGGTGCAAAAAGGGCTTGTGGGCTTCAGAGGTGCCAAAATTTTTATCCGATACCCTCGCAGCCTTCCGAATTCAGAAGGGATGCAACTCCCGGGCTCTCCATGTCATGCACAGCATCCATCATACAGGCTGCCAAGAGTTGAGCATGGCTTGAATTTTCTCTTGTAAGCTGACGAAGTGACATTAAAAACCACGGAGGAGCACGTCCCAGAGTTCATGAATGCTCAAACCTTAACTTCCTATAACAGTCACGCATTAAAAGGATTGACATAAACCATGCATCAAATGTAAGCATAAAATGAAATATGACGGATAAAACATGTCTGCATGACGTTCAATCGAAGATTCAAAATACAACAATTTGTTGTCAGACAAAAGCTACAGAATCAGAAGCCATAATACTCGAATCTGATCTGATAATTGAGTATTATTATGTGAAGGCATCCCACAATGCGGCAGCGTCCCACTTAAATGATAGAATTGTTCAAGGAATTAAAGCTGCATACTGAACGACCTGGATCGGGATTTAAGCAGATTCTATTGCGAGTCTGCGTTATAGGTTTCATTCATTGGATAACACATTTATTTGAGAAGACAAAAGGGCTATTCGATTGCCACAGTGGATTGGTGAATTAACATATTAGAATCTGTAAATTTCAAAGAACATCCAAATGATTGCAGACCACTTTCGGTTTTCTCGTTAGATTTTGGGATGGATGTTTTTTCCACTACATTATCAAGAACTTGTTGGCGACAGCGTACGCGCAGGGAAATTAAGTGCGGGGTTCGCTTGCAGTTGCAGACGAATCACCGACCACTCCCGGGCACTAATAATACAACCATGGCTCCTTTGGCAGTAAAATAATATTATGTCAATAATTTTAAAATAATTAATTATTAAAAATTATTGCATAAAATTAATTAAAATAAAAATATAATCAATAATATGAAAAAATTAAAAATTTCTTATTTTTAAAAAGAACGAAGAATCATTATTTTTCTAATTAAAAAAATAAATATTTTATAAAAAAAAAATTAATCAATTTTTTTTTTAAAATAAACAAAATAATAATAATTCTCCTATCTTTTCTATCTTTTGTCTCTTGTATGACAAAAATCAAGCACGCCGTTGAATGCTTGCCACAAACACAAAAATAGAGAATTGGCCAGTAATCCTACTTCAGTGAGGGTTCGTAGCTCAATTGTTCATCTTCTTTCTCAGTTTCCAGTGTCTTACGGGACCAAACTCTCCCCAAATCAAGGAATCTTTTGCAGCTGCGCGCAGGAACATAAAGCAGGAAAGAAAGAGAGAAAGAAAATGTGGAGTGTTGGTGTAATAGCAGTGATGGTGGCAGTGGAGTGCTTGGAAGTGGGCTCCGCTACTGTAAGTAAAGCTGCAATGAATGAAGGCATGAGTGACTTTGTGTTTCTTGTTTACTCTAATGCATTCGCAGCCATCTTTGTTCTTCTGCCATCTTCTGTCATCTATTACAGGTAAAGTAATTCGCTCGCTAACTTGTTAATTGAAACGCAAAGTAACAATAATACTTGGGCTTCACATCTTCTTTAATTCTGCAGAAAAAGAACTGGCCATCCACTCACCGTGTCCATCATCAGTAGAATCTTTGGTCTTGGCCTAATCAGGTACTATTTTAGGCTCAAGAAAAATAGATTGCAAGAATTTTTAATTGAGGTTCTTTACATTGGCATAAAGGTTTGGTGGTATTGTAGCTGTTGTCTGCAGATTTGTATGTATACGGGCATAGGATATAGTTCTCCAACTTTGGCCTCGGCAATTACTGATCTCACCCCAGGCTTTACATTCATTTTTGCCATACTTTCCAGGTGAGTCTCTTCTCTGTTTTCTAGTTTGGAGCCAAGCTAATATCACCAGTGAGAATATGTATGTCAAAAAAATAATAAAAGATGTACAACACAAGCTGAGAAGTGCTTTGACTCTACTGGAATTGAAGTGAATTTTCGGTTCATATTTGTAGAGAGAACACCTCAGCCCGCGAAGATGAATGATCGATTACTTGATGTTGACCATTGAAAAAAACACCAAGAAAATAAAACCCAGAACAACACAAAGACCAGCTAAGGTTACTGCAATATTGAAAGATTAAAACCCATCAATTTTCAGAAACCAAGAACTAGAATCCGCATTATATTGATTCATGGAGGTTTACAGAAAACTTAATCTTTCTTCACTCACACGCACCTCCAAGAAAGAAAGAAACTCTCTGTTATTATACACTCTGTTTCGCTTCAGTCTTTATACTCTGCCGCCTCAGCTGGCACCTGACTTTCCATTTACAAACTAAAACTCAGCTTCCTTGGGAGAGTTTCGAATCACCTTCTACATTATTTTCAATGAGAGCGAAGAAATACCTGAAATTACTCAAATTTTATGTCTCTTTTCCAGATTCACTTGGCTCGCTCAGCATGACCCAATTTATATACATCAGTTTAAAAAAAAAAATTATTTTCTGGTTATTTTCTCTGAAAATTCATTATGGTATTATGGTGCCTTAAGAATGGAAAAGCTAGACTTGAGAGTTGGAAGCTGTCTAGCTAAATCTATTGGCACCATGGTATCAATTGCAGGAGCATTAATTGTGACTTTGTACAAGGGGCCAGCAATTGCAAGTATTTCATCTCCGAGCAATTTACGAAATGAGCCTCTAGTACCACAAACGAATTGGATTATTGGAGGTCTTCTCCTTACAGCTGGTAGCTTTTTGCTATCACTGTTGTACGTAGTTAAGGTAATATTTGAGACAATACATAAAGAACCAGCCCACGTTCTGACTATTTTACCTGCCATGAATCTGACCCGATAAAGAAATCTTCTTGCATATCTAGACCTCGATTGTTAGGGCATTCCCTGAAGAGCTGATGTTAACATTCATTTGCTGCGTGTTTGTGACCGTTCAATCTGCCGTAGTTGCTCTAATTGCAGAGAGAAACGCATATGCTTGGAGAGTAAAGCCAGATATGGAGTTGATAGCTATTGGGTACTCGGTAGGCACAGAAAGGACTATTTCTAGAAAATTTACTGTTGTCCCTTATAATCAATTTTTCTTAAAATCTTGCAATAACTTATCTACTGCTCATTATCTAGGCAGTTTTTACCGTAGCAGTTCGAAACCTTGTTCATGCATGGGCATGTCGCATGAAGGGACCTCTCTATGTTTCCATGTTTAAGCCGTTTGGAATTGTCATTGCAATTATAATGGGAGTTACTCTTCTTGGGGACACTCTTTATCTTGGAAGGTACTATTTTCTAACGTTTCTTATATCATTATGTTTTTAACAGCGCTTGACATTGCATTTGGACATTTAGTCTTAACAATCATTAAATCCATACTACTGCTAATGGAGCCAACTTCAGCATTGTCTTCTATTTATTGATCTTAACACCTCCAACCAGTTAAGAGGTACAGAACTAGCAGGCAAAGGGAAAGAAGAAAATTTTAGAGGATTTGAGTTGCATTCCAGCAAGTGTATGGTTGAATTATCAATGCAACATCTTTATGACAAACAAAATTGGAAAAGATGATATAGTTCCACATAATATAGCTCAGTTTTTATTTTGCTTTGCAGTGTGGTTGGAGCCAGTATTATTGCTTTTGGGTTTTATTCTGTGATTTGGGGCCAATTCCAAGAAGAGAAGATGATTGTAAATGATAAAGGAATCAACAGCCTTAAGTTATCCTCGCCTAAAGCCCCTCTTCTGCAGAACAGAAACACCCAAGTGTAGCAGTTTTGCAGAGATAGTAGACACGAAGCTGTGCAAAAGCCTTAGTGACATTGATTCTTCACATGCACAATGGTTGGCCATGCCTATTTATGAAGGCAAGTCATCTGTAACAGAAAATTAGTGTTGGCTTTACTCTGATAGTTGGCAATATGTCAGTAAATATTGCACTCAGGCACCCTCTTTTCCTCCATTACAGTTATTTATTCACAATTTTTTTGTAGCTTCTATGAATTAATCTGTCTTAATATTTGCTAGAAGAGATAATAGCAGGTCCTTTGGATAGAGTTTGCATGAATTGTTCATATAGCATGAATAACAGTTCATTGGGGTTTGCTGGTGAATTGATTGTAAATTTAGACTTTAGCCAAAACTTTTTCAAGGAAGAGTCTCATTACAGCAGCAACATATAAAGGTAACTTCATTAAAGCGTATTTCCTCTGTTTTTCAGTCCGTTCACTGACTATTTGCTGAACTGCCATATCATCGGTTAGAAATTGGATATAAACTGAAGTGTCTATTACATTTTCTTTGCTCTTAATCAAAGATACTTATTCATACGAAGTATCTTCGTAGTGGGAATTCCCTTGTAGTTTTGGAAAACCATCCAAAATTACCAACAAGAAAGGAAGATGGGAGGATTCAATAGTAGTGGGATGCTTGGAATCATCCAACCAAAATGTCCCTGTATTGCCAAACAACATGCAAGTGCTATACACACATCATGGCCACAAATTCTTCAGAATGTTGTGTTCGTGATTTTTCCCTTATCATGTTCTGCAATTTGCGCAGAGAAAGTTAGAAGATAAGCCATATCAATAAAGCACATGGGATTGACATGTTGAAGAAACATCCAAACTGAAGCACAAAGTTCTGTTTGAGTGAGTCCAAAATCATTCAGTTTTCTTAAATTATTAGCGGCAAAAGCGAAGCAAAGCTACTTGCGGCAACACAGCGTGGGGAATTATCCACTATTGACAAGCTCCTGTTCACATCTCTTAGTGCAGCCCATAGTCCACAGTTACCAGTAATATTATTGCCAGTAGCAGTCCGCCATTTGAATAAAAGAAATAAAAATTCCTATGGCTGCTTGGTTGTGTTTTCTGTTGGAGAAGAAGATCTTTTTATCGTTTAGGACCCTAAAATATTTTATGCTTTCTTAATGAGGATATATTTTTCAATTATGATTAAGTAGGTCCCTGACTGCAGGTGAAACGGAAATACTTTTATGATTAACAAATGAATATAGCCGAAAATAAGGGTAATTTCACTATTTTAAATAAGTATTGGTACCTATTTACAGCAAACAAACTACACTTTTATTTAAAAATTACAAAATATAGGGACCTCGTTAATAATCACCAGGCCGACAATAAAAATGACGCAGCTGGCCAACTGGTGAGCATTGGTTCTTGACATCTCAGAAAAAACGGGCAAGATGTTATATTCATACCCCACAAAGGCCCCATGCACGTGGGATATTTCAGGAGAGTGATGCCGGCGCTGACAATTTCGTTGATGCGCTGGCCGTATAAAGAGAATCATTGAGGATAAAGTTGCTACCAGTGCTAATAACTTATTCATATGTAGGACGTGATTCTGAAACAGACAGGGATGGGGAGAGAGAGAGAGAGAGAGAGAGAGAGAGAGAGGGAGAGAGAGGAGGGAATGGCACTGTGCAGTTTGAGGTCTGCACTGCCCTTTGTGGGAATGGTGGTAGTAATTTTCGCTCAAGTTAGTAATATGGAAGTAATCAAAGCAGCAATGTCTATGGGGATGAACAAATTTGTCATCATCATTTATTCTGATGCTCTTTCCACTGTTATTTTTCTTCTCTGTTCCGTCATAATCCACAGGTCTTTATATCTCTAGCTTCCTCTTATTCCATATTAAAAAACATTTTTTTCCATACTTTTACGTACTTACATGTTGTAACCGGAAGCCTTCACCTAAATGACTCTTGTTTTCGGTTTCCTCGTCTTCTTATGGCTGGCAGATCAGAGAGACCGCCACTCTCTTTCTCCATCCTCTGCAGATTCTTCTTTCTTTCAGTGTTCGGGTTTGTATCTTACATCTTTGTTAAATTCCATGTGAACTTAGGATAGAGCTTTCTTCTGATGCCAAATGCTCCAATTGTTTTGCTTAAAAGTCTGAAGCATAAGGGTCTTCTATTTGACATTTCATGCAGTGATTAAGCTTACTGCCTATCCTTTTGGGAGCACAATTTTTTTATTTCAGCTAGGAATAGGAAGGGGTGAGTAATGTTGATTGATTGTTGTTGTTGCTGTTATTATTAGTATCATTATTTTTTTTTTGTTTTTAATGCAGATGTTCTTCACAGATTTTCTCATTTGTCGGCATACAGTACAGCTCTCCCACTCTCAGCACAGCCATGCTCAACCTAATTCTAGCATTTACCTTCATGCTTGCTATTATTTTCAGGTTCTTCTCTTTTTAGTTGAGGATATAAGTGTGATTGAAGGAGAATCCCAGTATTAGTATGAATTGTTTTTTGCTTTTAGGTTCATTCTACATTTAGCGGTATTAATGAATCATTGTAAAAATGGTGTAAGCCAGTTAACGGCCCAATCTTTGTTGGCCAGTCAATAATTGGACAGTTGAGGATGGTTGTAATATTGAAAAATACCCTTTCCGTGACGATTATGGTGAACCTAAGTCGCTTAACATGGGTGGGGTGGTTCAGGATGGAAAATCTGAACTGGAAAAGCAAAAGCAGCCAAGCCAAGTCCCTGGGAACATTAGTGTTAATAGCAGGGGCATTTGTTGTCACATTCTACGAGGGTCCGGTGATTGTGAGGACACTTTCACGCAGTGTCTCATCTCATCAACAGCTTCATTTACCACAGTTGAATTGGATCCTGGGAGGATTCTTCCTGGCAGCTGAAGCTTTTCTGAATTCAGCAGCGTTTATTTTACAGGTTAGGCCCTCTGCAGTTTACAACTCTCTGAGGTCGTTAAAAGCAATATGATTGTCTATTTTTTTGGAATTTTGGCAGGCGATAATCCTCAGAACCTTTCCAGCAGTGCTTATCATAATCTTCTACCCGTTCTTCTTTAATACCATTTTGTCTACTGTATTTATTTTGATTGATGTTACCGACCCAAGTGCTTGGAAGCTGAAACTTGATATGGGGCTTGTTGCTATCTTATACTCAGTAAGCATGCAGAATCTCTTCTCTCTCCTTTGATTCCAGGATTTTACAAAGCTACTGGCATTATCAATTTTGCAATTATATGGTTCTAAGGTACCTCACCACGAAAAGGAGTTAACGCTGCCACCATTTCCTCAAGATGATTGTAACTTAAACTAGATTTTTCATGGTTAATCAAGTCGCATAATTCTGACATTGATCTTTATATCCTAACCTTCAGGCAATTATTGGCACTGGATTTCGAGTCAGCTTGTGTACATGGTGCCTGTCTAGGACTGGACCTCTTTATGTTTCAATGTTCAAGCCTTTTGCCATTGGCTTTTCTATTGTCATGGATGCCGTCTTTTTAGGAGAAGCTCTTCATCTTGGAAGGTACAGTTGATCAGTTTCATTTCAAAAACTTTTACCATAACTCTAATGGTGCCGCGTATGTGCTGGTACTGAAATCACTGGTTTTGACAATAATGGACTTCCGGAAATTGGGATGATATAGAAATAGTGCAAACTACAGGATTTGCAGATCATTTTCACATATTTTAATAAGTGTTTTAGACAATTATTTACTCTTCTCTCCACTATTTTTTCTATCTCATTTCTGAAACTGTTGATTGTCAAATATCTTGCAGTTTGATAGGAGCAGTAATAGTTGTAACTGGATTTTATGCTGTGATGTGGGGAAAGTCCAATGAGGAAAAGACCACTGAGGACCCTGGGCTAGGCAGTTTGAACTCATCCAGCGAAAACGTCCCTCTACTGCAAAACAAGGAGAGGAGAATTATAACAGGTCCTCTGTGTAGAGATCAACTTGCAAGATCTGCCCATGTAGTACTTGTTGATGACTGACTTGCTCACTTCCTTGAGAATTCATTGCAGCGTAGGTGGCCGTAAATATGGTTATTGCAGACACATAGCGACTTTTACTGCAAGCATATTTCATCCGTGGTTGACAAGTGATATACCAAGAAGAAAAGACAGGACAAGCTCCATTAGTTGGATTGCTTGAAATTAGTTATTATATAGCCTTGTTGTCGAAAAAATATTACATACTGGGAAAGATTTCTGTCAAAATACAATAATAAAGACAAGAAAGAAACACAACAGAAGGTTTTGACTTGACAACACAATTAACATACTCAGGAACTAATAGAAGCCCATCACAATGTGAACCAGTATTCGCTTGCTTATTCATTTACCCTGTGTCGGCCTGATTTCTAATCCTTGAACAATGATGCCACCCTTCCAGTCACCGCCGGCCACCTCCAATACACTCATTTCTAACTCGCTCTCTTCATCTCCTTCACTGCAAAAATCTCCTAATTCAACCTCCAACCAGTCATCTTCTCTCTTCTCGGGATAATATTCATCATTTTCTTTAGGCATTGAAGCCTGCCTCCACCAGTTGCGGTTGCGATGAAATGGCCCCGTATTCCTTGGAAGCTGTCTCTCCTCTCTTGCAGCATCCAAATAAACAGTTCGGTTTTGTCTTTCACTTCCAACAAGTCCAACACTCACCTCTACAGGTTGATATTCAAATCCATAAGATCCTGGTGTTTGCTTATAAACAAAATAAGCAGTATAAAGTGTCCTAGGAGACAGACTGCGAGTACTAATCTTGCCGCGGATTTCAAGCCAACATACACATATAAGTTCGGCCACCTCTTGGAACCTGTTTGAAATATAGACATCCACACTCATTAAGTTAAAAAAAAAAAAAAAGAATAAAAATATTATAAGCGAAAAAATTTCATGAGAGAAAAAGAGAAACCGAGTCTCGGGTATAGATGTCCATCTCCAATACATAGGTGTGTCACCCCAAACAATCATAAGATCCCTGGCGGATATCATGTAACATTTCTTCCCACTGTGCTTGTCCAATGAAAAGCTCTGTTCAATGTCAACGGGATGATTTGATAAGCACCATGGCATAAATGATTACAAATGAGCAGGCATTCAGAATATAAATATGGTGAGAAATGCTGCAAGATTTCTCACCAAATCATGGAATTTGAAGGACCCTTCAAATTCAATAATTCGACAGCACTATCGAGTCAAAATCCAATATTATCACATGGGTAAGATCGTAATCCTCATAAAAGAACAAAAAGAAATAAAATTTCGGCTAGCCGTAGCCAATGTCCAAGATTACCTTTTTTCCATCGTCGATGAGGATTGGGTTGTCACAAAGACTAAAATAGAGGTCCTTCTTGGAGGAGAAAGAAGGAGAAGAAAATGACGTAGAATTGGAAATTAGAGTACGATAGTCAGGCGGTAAGAACCGCTCCCAAACGGCATCTGATTCAGCGGCCGACTTGAAGATGGTTGAAACCAACGATAATCTGCAAGCATCACGAGGAGTAGTAAAGGCAATGACGCTCGCTATGCAACCTTCGGGTAAGAGTCCCATTTCTCCACCAGTTTCCCTTTCCATAGAACAGAATACGCAGATGAAACCTTAATCGTTATGATTCTGCTCTGCGTTTGGGGCCTCGTTTATATAGAAAGGCGGGAGGAGCCATTCGAGGAAAGCTTAATGGCTAAGTTTGGCTCAAGTTCCGGATTCAGAAATGCCACCCTTATTTATTTATTTATTTTACGCGTTTAAATAATAAAAATGAAAAAGATAATGGATCCGTGGTACCGGTATCATATTAGGTATCCTGAGCCTGCCTGCTGCTGCCTTTACGCAACCTTAATGTCAGCGTTGATTTGCGGAATCAAACCAAGTCATCAATCGTGCCCGCAATGACAAATTTACCCTTCTTTTGTTATTTTTTTTAATTTTTTAGTCCTAAACAAATAAAATAAATAATAAATAAATACATAAAAAATAAAAAATATATAAAATATTAATTAAATTATCTTGTTTTTCATAAAACAAAACTAAAATTAAAAGCCACGTGCTTTATAAAAGCAATTGATTTAAAAGAGGAAAACAAAGTACGATGCATGCATGTTCCTGTTGGATTCAGTAACACGTGTTGGATTATCCGACACAAAATTGAGACGCATGGTCATCTTTTAAGATGACACGTCATACGGCAATACGGTTGTTGTGTTAGATCCCCAGACTCAGCCGTTACACCTCTCACGAAGGGAATGCACAAGAAAATAATAATAATAATTTATACCATAGAATAAATAAATTTTTTTATTAAAAAAAAAACAAAAAACTTTACTGTAGGGACATCTTGTGAAACAAAGAAAGCAGATGATCGCATTGTTTAAAAGTACAGGGGTAGGGTGTCACGTTGGAAAATGATCTTTATGAGGTAGCAAAACATTGGTTTGCATGTGATGGGTGATCATGCAGCACCTTTCAGGGACAATTGTCTTTAAGGGCATGTAGTAAATGGTGGTTGCCCAATAGACGACTAATTGCAGTTTCACTTAACGGTGTTTAAAGGATTGGACCATTGATCCACAAAAGTTAAACTTGCGAGTTCTTAAATCTGTTTAAATTATGATCCTAGCGATTGTATCGGAGTTGACTTGTCAACTAATTCGTAAATTTTTATTATTTAATTAATAAATATAATAAAGCTTACAAACTTGGACTGCTGATGGCTCTCTACCTGATCCCATAATGGACCTGACCCGTACCAAACCGAACTTTTACTGTTCATGGCCGGGAGACTTCGTATTGTTTCTTGTCTCTAATTTCACATCGTCTCTTCAGCCAATACAAGTGACTTGGTCATTCTGAAAGTAAGAGGGGAGGTGGTATAGGGAATGGAGATATGGAGTATGAAGGCTGTATTACCTTTTGTGGGCTTGGTGATGGGTATAATTTTGGCTCAAGTTAGAACTATGGATGTAACAAAAGAAGCCATGTCCAAAGGGATTAACGAATTTGTCATGGTTGTCCACTCTGAAATTCTCACCACTCTCATTTTTCTTCCCTGTTCCCATATTTTTCACTGGTCTGTATATCTCCCGTCCATCTTCCTATCATTCCATGCCAACAAAATGTTCTCGCTTTTCAGTATCTACTCAAAGGTTGCATCTGAAAGTTTCTTGTTTCTTATTCCTTCTTTTATGATGTTTGGCAGGGCAGAACGTCCATAACTGACTGCCTCTGGTTGCTTCAATATCTTTTTTAATTTTCTCGTACAGATTTTTGGGCCGGATGTTCTAGGTTGTTGGTTTAGAGTATAGCTCTCGTATGCTCTGTGCAGCCATGCTCAACCTAATTCCGGCCGTCACCTTCATACTTGGTATCTGTTTCGGGTTCTCCTCTGTTTTTAGTTCACATTCTGTATACAAGTGCACATTGGAAGGATTAACCAATAATTAATTTTGCAAGAACCGGTGCCTCTTATGATAATTTAGCTTGCTCAGCTTAATAGATCGATGAAATTTGAATGAACATATTTTCTAAGACACTTTTAATCTCATGCTAAATTTAGTTAGCAAACTGGGTGGGTAATCAAAGGAGTCTAGTTCTCCAAGTATTTCAGATTCAGTCACCTTTCCCGACAGTCAAACAACACATGGATACACAGGAAATCACTTGTTTCTGAGCCGTAAAAACTGCTGTGATCTGATTAGCTTAGTTTGAAGGAGTACTCATCGGAGTAGGAACTTTCATTTGATTTATTTGAGAACCTCTCCTTGTGGAATAGGGTAGAAGAGTTGAATTGGAGAAGCAGAAGCAGCCCAGCTAGGTCATTGGACACCTTAGTACCAATAGCTGTTGCATTTGTTATGACATTCTATAAGGGCCTGCCAGTTATAGGGGCACTTTCAGTCAGTGTCTCACTTCATCCACTTCTTTCAAAACAATTGAACTGGATTCTAGGATCACTCCTCATTGCAGCTGAAGCTGTTTTAATTTCAGGTATTTATATTTTCAAACAACGATCGAGCGCTGTGAGAAGGTGCCTTATTGCGAAACAGGACTGAAGAGAGAAAAATGCCATTCTTCTTCAGTATAGAAATTTGCATGAATATTCGATGAACTTGTACACCCATAAATTTAAATGAATACTGACGTGATGTGATCACTTCAATTCCTTGAGAATTCACTGCTACTGCTGCCTGCTCAGATGGTCTTAAAATTGAAGCTTCAGACCAAGATGTAAAAAAGTCGACCAGGTTTCTGCACATACGAGGAGGTTCTCAAGGCAGGACAGGGAGACATTTATCTTTAGCAAACATGTAAGATGAAGTCAAGATCTAATTGAAATAGATTGCCAAACATGCGATTCAAAGTTGAATATTCTAAGTCTATAAAATAATGTAAAGCCCAATCTCATATGGGTATGCATGTGATAAATTTTGAACCAATTTTTATCATTTTCAAGTTTTAATTTTTTCAAATTTTCAGTTATCCAGCTAAGGCTTGCGGCTGATTGGTTCCAAGAAATCCAGCTGGGAAAAGCTTATTTGTTTATATTTACTCATGTTTAGAAAGACTATGACGGGTGTATTCTTAACGAGAAAAGATAGCCGAGAGAGAAATGTGATTTGTAGTCAATTTCCAGATGCTGAATCAAAGAGTTGCATCTGTTCCTCCCATGGTTGTAGGCCAGCAATGGATGAACCATGTAAACCTGTGGTTTGACTGATCTGTTTTATTTATTACTCTGTTCCGACAATTAAAATCACTATAGGATTGCTGTACTTAAAGAGTGAATTATTGGTGATTCAAGTCAGGGTTCAAGAGGAGAAACACAAGAAGATTCATGGTAAATCACTGCAGTCGCTGCTGGATTTACCATGTCAATATTTGCTTATTTCTGTTTCTCTTTCTTCTAATTGCCGGTAAGCTTCTCCAAGTAGCTCAGAAGTTCGCAACTCCATACCTGCAATCATCATAAAATTCAAAAGTATTGTGTCAGCACCAATTGTACCCTCACCAGCTTTTAACCAGCAAGTGGGACAAATCCAATGAAGGAAAGATGGGAGAAGATTTCAGTAGAGGGATCTTAGAATATTATACAGCCAAATGGTTTTCATCTTCTGCAAAACAAGCTCTGTAGAATCAATATTATATGTGGATAGGATTCCTTCACTTGTATTCTATATTGTTTTCCTTGCATTATACAGCTCAGAAGTTCACAGCTCCATGTTTCCTTCCTTTGTTTGTTCTGAAAAATTGAACAGATGGGTATTGCACAAGCTGGATGCATATGTTATCAAAAATGCATCAATAAGTTTTATTTTACTTAGTCCAATACAATTGCCGTCCTGCGGTGATTGCTGGACAAATATTCATTTTTCTCAGTATATTAAAGCCAAAGCATGTCTCTATTCTCTTGTTTGAGAATTTTGAATAACTTAATACAGTGCAGAAAAAATAAAAATATAAAAAGGTCTGCAACAAAAACAACACCCACCAATGACAGGTGAGATAATGTTATCATATTTGAAGCAAGTGGAGTTGTGACAATATGCATTTGTCAAAATGTCGATGATGCTGATTTATAATTGCTAGTTGAGGACCCACCCCACACCACGAATGATTAATTAAATAAATAATATGATAATATATTGCTGCTAAGTGCTAAGCTGGTTTTGAAGTCACAAGGGATTTGTCTTTCAGAAAGTTAGAATCAAATTCAAACGGTTACTCTGTTTAGTGCTTTCTGTCTTATTCCTGTAACTTAATAAGTGAAAAATATTTTGCAGTTTGATTGGAGCGTTTATAATCATCGGAACTGGATCCAATGAATACGATGATGACTGTGGCAAAGAGCTCAGAATCAACCAGGGAAAAGGTCCTGTATTGCAACACAGCGCAGAAGAGATGAACTGCCGTCTTCAGTGTGGAAATGACCACGAGTAATGATGTCAATCGTTACTTGAGAATTCACTGCAGTAGCTGCTGTTCAGGGCGTTGTAAAAATAGAGTTCCAGAACCAGATCTTCCCGAGTGATATATCAACGTTGTTGAAATTCAAGTTAATCATCATTTGTTGTTATTTCACAGATTGGCCGTAGAGGGTAGATAAGCGTATCTTGTAGCAAATTTTGCTTTATGTGTTAAAACCCCTAACTAAAAAGATATTATTGCTGCTAAACTTGTGGAATTTGTCTATCAGAAATTGGGAGAGGTGGTGGGAATGGGCCTATTCAGTACGAGAGCTGTGTTACTTTTTGCTGGAATGGTGATGGTAATATTGGTTCAGGTCAGCAATATGGTTGTAGTCAAAGAAGCAATCTCTAAAGGGATCAACAAATATGTCATTGTTGTCTACTCTAATGCCCTTAGCAGTCTCATTTTTCTTCTTTCTTCCCTCATTATTCACAGGTATGCATATCTCTATCTTCCCTGTTGTCCTCGGCCGCTGCTGAAAGTCCTTCCTAAATTACTGTTTTTCTGGTTCTTTATCTTATGATTATTGTCAGATCAGAACGTCCAAGGATGACCATCTCGATTCTCTGCAAATTGTTCTTGCTTTCAGTGTTTGGGTATGTGAACTTCTACCTCTCTTTGTTTTG
This sequence comes from Swietenia macrophylla, assembly GCA_032401905.1. Lineage (NCBI taxonomy): Eukaryota > Viridiplantae > Streptophyta > Magnoliopsida > Sapindales > Meliaceae > Swietenia > Swietenia macrophylla. Next base: position 7,018,710 of record CP135585.1, on the reverse strand, counting down.
GCTTTTATTATTTTTGACTTTGAGCAAGTAACAGGGAAAAAAAAATTGTTGGTTGATGTAAGTTGTTGATTATGTTATCATTTTTTTTTTATTTTTCATATGCAGATGTTTAGATGATATCTTCTCATATGTTGGTTTACAGTATAGCTCACCTACGCTCAACACAGCCATGATCAACCTAATTCCAGCCTTTACCTTCATACTTGCAGTCAGTTTCAGGTTCTTCACTCTTCTTAATTCAGAGTCTGAATATAAGTGCCTAATTGAAGGAGAACCCCACTACTATATGGCAAGATCTGCTTTCTGTAAAGATTAGTTCTTCATTTAAACTAACAAATTTGTAAATATGTCAATCTTTGAAGTATATTCTTTTTTCTACTGCTTTTGTGAACATTAATTACTAATGTTACAGGATGGAAAAATTGAATTGGAGAAGCAAAAGCAGCCAAGCTAAGTCATTGGGAACCTTAGTTTCCATTGCTGGGGCATTTGTTGTGACATTCTATGAGGGCCCGCCCATTATAAGGAGATTCACAGCCACGGCATCACTTGATGATCAACTTCTTTCCCCACAATCAAACTGGATTCTAGGAGGATTTTTCCTTGCAGCTGCAGCTATTTTGGTTTCAGCTTGGTATATATTACAGGTTTGACCTTTTACACTTCTACAACGTTCAGAGGGTAATTAACAACAACTGATGGCTTTCTAATAATTTGGAATTTTGGCAGGCATTAGTCCTCAAAGAGTTCCCAGCAGTGTCTATTATATTGTTTTACCAAACCTTCTTTGGTACCATTCTATCAACAATATTTTCCCTGATTATGGTTACAGATCCAAGTGCTTGGAAGCTGAGATTTGATATTGGGCTGTTTGCTATTGCGTACTCTGTAAGCATATGCCAACTATTCTTCAATTTTAACTCCAAAAAGTCTTGGAATTTGACACCGTGGGGATCATCATTTACTTAACACTTGCATGGTTTAGAATGTTTTTCCCGCTGAACCTAACAAATTTTTTATAACATATTGGTATGGGAGGTTGATGGCTGCAAAACTAATTCACCAGACAAAAAAAGTGTTAACTTTCTCAAGATGGTTTGAGATTTTTCATGGTTAATCTTCATTTTTCGGCATGCAGTCAGTTATTGGGGTTGGGGTTCAAACCAGCTTATTAATGTGGTGCCTGATGAGAACTGGACCTCTGTATGTTACAATGTTCAAGCCCCTGGGTATTGTCTTCTCTATTGTCATGGCTGTTAGCATTTTGGGAGAATCACTTTTTCTTGGAAGGTAAGTATGCACTGTAATTGCAAAAATACTACAAATTCATGTATATTTAACTGAAGTTATAATCAAATGGTCACTATCTTCAGTGCTTTCTATCTTTATTCCTTGAACCTAATGCAAAATGTCTTGCAGTTTGATTGGAGCAGTTATAATCATAACTGGATTTTATGCTGTGATGTGGGGAAAAGCCAAGGAAGAAAATGCCATTGATAACTATGGGGTAAGGAGTTCAGAATCATCCAGTGAAAATGTCCCTCTATTTCAAACCAGCTCAGAGGAGACAAACTGCAGGTCTCCATTCTAGAGATCTTCGCGAGTAATTCAATACATGCATGCACCTGTAAGTTACAATGAGTGTCAGTTGTCACTTGAGAATTCACTGCAGTAGTTTCTGTTCAGGTGGCTATAAATATAGAAGTTCCAGAACAAGATCTTCTTGAGTGAGATTCATGGTAAATCACTGCAGTAGCTGCTGGATTTACCATGTCAATATTTGCTTATTTCTGTTTATCTTTCTTCTAAAGATGTCTTTAAGCTTCTCCAAGTTAGGAGTTTCACTAATCTTTATGGTTAAAACTAAGATCTAACCACTAAAATGCTTAAAATAAAATTCGAAGAAACTGTTAATAAATCAGAATGAATCAAGCAATATCAAAAACGAAAATCAAAAGCAATCAAATTGAACTATATGAACTAGAGAGAAAGTAGAAGAAAAAATTGAGGAAGACGATAATTTCTTTCACGAGAAAAATTTCTTTTTCTTGTTTCATTAATCTTTTAAAACTTGAATCTAATTCTGATTTAAGTTATAAGTTAGAAACAAAATATAACTATAGCTAACTACCTTAATAATTTTTATCTAAAAATTAAAAGACTCAATAATTTGATAATTTCACTTAATTGCTCAACCAAGCTCAAATTTATTCATCTAATTATCAACAGACTTAATTAATTTCTTCTGCACAAAAAGAAGCAAGGAGAAACAAAAACTAATCTAAGGATTTGAATCACACGCACAGTTATTACCCTGAAATCCTCGTAACATTCAAAACCAATCTGGTTCAAACAACTGACAAGTGACAAGTGATGTATCAATGGTGTTGTGTTTCAAATTACCATGCAAGTTGCTAGCAGCAATGACATCACGCGGGATAAGACAAGGAAAGACAGATGGAGAAGATTGAGCATCGGGGTGCTTGGAATGTTACACAGCCAAAGATTTCTTCTGAAGCAAAACAAGATACGAATAAAACTGAAACAAGCTGTATAGAATAATTAGGTTTGTGTTATACATTGATTCCTTCTCTTGTATTGTATACTATTTTCCTCGCATTACGTGCTTGTCTATAAATTTTTTCACGTTTGACTTCAAGACATCCAATGTTTTTTTTTTTCCCCTTGTTTGTTCTGCAAAATTTCAGAGGCGAGTCATACACATGTGGGGTGCATTTCTTCAAGAAAATCAGAACTCCAAAAGATCTTCATGTTGAATATGGTGAGAGATCTGTAAAAGGATTGATATTTCTTAGCACATTAAAACCAAAACGTGTCCCTTTTTTGGCTTTGAGAACTTTGAATAACTTGCACTAACAAGAAAAAATTAAAATGAAAAACTTGTGTAACAAGTGCTTTATTTCACGAAGAAGGGTGAGATGATGTTTTCATCAGTCAACCAAATGGGATGCTGAATTTGTCTTTTCAGATGGTAATGGAGTCATGAGAATCAGAAGAAAATGTTGAAGATCCTTGTAGTTATCCAAATAATCATTCTCAAGCTGTCCTGACTGATTTACATGGTAAATAAATCAAATTAGTCTATGGAAACCAAATCCTGCAGTTATGTAATTGACTTTCTAAGTCTTTAATTTCCCTCTATAATAGAGGTTGTAACATGGTTTGAATCATTCAGTAAAGCAAAGCTATTTCCTATTCTGAATTTTCTTCATGGAGCTATGGAGTACGAGGGCGGCATTACCCTTTGTGGCCATGGTTGTGGTAATTTTGGCTCAAGCTAGCAATGTGGTTGTAACCAAAGCAGCAATCTCCAAGGGGATTAACAAATATGTCATGGTTGTCTACTCTGAAATCCTCACTACTCTCATTTCTCTTCTTTCTTCCCACATTATTCACAGGTCTAATATATTTCCATCTTCCTGTCATTTCACAATTTTTTTTTTTATCCTTTTTCAATGTAAAAGGTTGCAGCTGAAAGTCCTTAGCGAAATGAACTACTGTTTCTTGTTCTTTCTCTTCTGATGGTTTGTAGATCAACACGTCCTCAACTGACGGCCTGCGTTTTTTCCAAAATCTTCTTGCTTGCAGTGTTTGGGTTTGTAACTTGCATCTACTTGAACTTGGATATAAATTTATACTATGACATGATATTTCATTCTGAGATCAAAATTACTACCTCTCTTCCTTTTCAGTGTTCCTTTCTCATGCAGTTGTTTGACCCGAATGTCCTCAGTTGTTGGAATAGAGTATGGCACTCCTACGCTCAGCGCAGCCATGATGAACCTAATTCCAGCCTTTACCTTCATACTTGCCGTCTGTTTCAGGTTCTTCTCTCTTTTTAGTACAGTCCTTGATTGCCAATGGAAGGAGAAACCGGCTATTAATATGGCAAGATCCGGTGCCTCTAGCCACTAACTTTTTGTTCTTCATAGGATTAATAGATGGAAACATATGTAGATGTCCCTTAGCGTGTCAACAATTTTGTAGGGAAGATATTTGTCTTTAAAAATATAGCTCAAGCCACTTAATCTCCTGCAAAATCTAGTCAGCAAACTGGGGCAATTAGAGAAGTCTAGTTCTCCAAGTATTTCAGATTCACTCACCTTTCCCAGCTGCAAATAATGCTAGGGTCTGATCAGCTAAGTTTGAGGGAGTACTTATTGAAGTAGAACCTTTCATTTGCCTCATTTGTGAAACTTTTTTCTTGTGATATAGGATGGAGGTATTGAATTGGAGAAGCAGAAGCAGCCAAGCTAAGTCATTGGGAACTTTTGTGTCAATAGCCGGTGCATTTGTCATGACATTCTACGAGGGGCCGCCAATTATAAGAACACTTTCAGGCACTGCCCCACTTCATCAAGGTCTTTCACAGCAATCGAACTGGATTCTAGGAGCATTTTTCCTTGCAGTTGAAGCTTTTTTAGTTTCAGCTATTTATATTTTACAGGTTAGGCCTATTCCACCTCTAATGCTGAGAGAAATAAAAACAATTATAACTCTCTGTGGTTTGAAATTTTGGCAGGTATTGGTTCTCAGAAAGTTCCCAGCAGTGCTTCTGATGATGGTTTACCAATTCTTCTTTAACACCCTTCTCTCTGCGGTGTTTTCCCTTGCTGTGGTTACAGACCCAAGTGCTTGGAAGCTAAGACTTGATATTGAGCTGTTTGCTATCATATATTCAGTAAGCTTATATGATATCAACTAATTTCACATAACATCAATGACCCTTCATCTTTTTTCTTCAGGAATACATAATCCTCATTCTTTTTACTGCAAACAGGCAGTTGTTGGTATTTTTTTGCGAGTTGGCGTGGCGACATGTTGCCTGTCAATGAGAGGACCTCTCTATGTTTCAATGTTCAAGCCCCTGGGCATTATCTTGTCTGTTGTCATGGGCGTCACCTTTCTAGGGGACCCTCTTTGTCCTGGAAGGTACATAAGAGTTGATCAAATTTTGACTCTCTTTAGTGGTTCCTATCAAATTCTAACTCCAATTCCTGGAATGCAATGTAAAATTTGTTGCAGTTTGATTGGAGGAGTTATAACTGTAGCCGGGTTTTATGCTGCGATGTGGGGAAAGTCCAAGGAAGAGAAAACAGTCGACCGCTGTGAGAAGGTGCCTTTATTGCAAAACAGGATTGAAGAAAGAAATTGCATGCCTTCTGCAGTAGAGAGATTTGCATGAATAGCTGAACAACTGATGCGATCAGTACAATTCCATTAGAATTCACTGCAGTTGCTGCCTGTTCAGGTGGTCGCACCATTGAAGTTCCAGAACAAGATGTTCAAAAATCAACCCCGTTATTTCATACACCCAGCACCACGAGGTCCTCAAGGCAGGACAGGGAATACTTGTCTGTTGCATACATGAGAAGGGAAATTAATTTTGTGGCAAGTCATGTACTAATTGGAATAAATTGACAATCAATGTTACTGAAAAGTTAAATATTCCAAGTTTATACAAGAATGTAATGTCCAATCTTGTATTCTTGTGTGAATGATAGTACTAATATCCGATATATATATATATATATATATATATATATATATATATATATATATATATATAAGACCTAATAATATTTGAGTAAATATTACCCGTTAAAAAAATTCAAATTATATAAATTATAGTTTAAACTCATCCATTAACATTACGATATATAAATATAAATATATAAACACACGTATTAACATGAATTTTAGTTAAATTAATGGGTGTTAATTAGTTTGACTATTAAAAATTTTTAAGAGTAATATAAGAGATTTGAAGTAAATTTAATTTTATTAAATTAAATTGAAATAAATTTTGATCTAGTTAATATGCTCTAGATAAGAATTAAATTAAAATTTTAACAAAAATTAATGAATTTCAATGTCAAAATCAAATACAGCAAGCATGCAGTAAACATTTGACCTGGATAATTATGTAAAGATTTTTGGGTTTTTGACACAAATAGCCTAAAGTTTAGGCCCATTTTTATTTATGATTCAAGTTGTTGAAATTTTATATTTGGGGCCAAATGTCTGCTTTTCAAACAAAAATACCCATAGTTGCTATTTGTCCATTAAACCCAAAAACTTGAAACTGAAATTTTTTCATTGATTGTGGTTTTTCTATGTGAATCTTTGATAGAGGGTTAAAAATCAGTTTATGAGTGATTGAGTGTCAATTTATTTACTTTGATTGTAATTTCTTATTTAAATTTTTAAAATTTTAAAAATAATAATTAATGATAAAACAAAAAAATTCATTATTCTCAATAAAATTTATCAAAAAAATTAGTCGCTCAAGGAAAAGAAAATAGTAAAAATAATATTATTTATATAATTTATAATTTTAAATATAAATTTTTTTTATTAAAATTAAAAATTTATTTGAATCATTTTTATTACAAAATTTTAGGTAAAATAATTCTATCATGTCAATATAATTGATGTAATAAAATTATTTAATTAATAAAAAAATTTATTTATAAATGATAAATAAAAAATAAATAAATAAATTTTATAAATTTTTTATCGTATTAATTAAAAATAAAATTTATTTTTAATTTTTTATTTATAATTAATAAATAAATTTTTTATTAATTAAATAATTTTATCGCCCCGTTAAACCGTTGCACCTAACACACCACCCCGCGTAATCCTTTTCTCTTTCGTTAAAAACCCAAGATTCTGTATCTACTTCGGTCAGAATCCAAGTGTCTACTAGGCTGCAACACAAGAACAGTAAGACACGGGGACTGAGCGGAAGAAAAGATGGGAAAGGTTGGTTTAGCACCAACCAATTATCGGAATGGTGTTGGCAGAGTGTGCTCAAGTTACGCTGATGATTTCAGAGAAAGCAGTTATGTCTGATCGATCAGCAGCTTGGTCCTTGGATTTTACTCCAACGCACTTGCCTCTCTCATTCTCCTTCCTTGTTCAATTTACTTCCACAGGTTCACTATTCTTTAATTCTTTGACCTTAACTCTCGCATGCCCATGACAGCTGACAGCTTTTCATGTTTTAATCACCTTTGCAGATCAGGACGTCCTTCCCTCGCTTTAACTGTTCTCTCTGGTTTCTTCCTACTTGGCCTTCTCGGGTATATGCTAATTCTTTCAATTTCTTTTTCCCTTTTGTTCTTCTTTCTGGATATTGTAATATGGGTTTCTTTTTGTTTGATGAAATTTCGTTTTTTTTGGTTCACATGCAACGTGTATTAGTAATAAATGCTGCTAATTAAGGACTTATTTGATGTTTGTTGCTCCATTATATGCAGTAGTATTCCACAGTGTTTTGGACTGGGGTATTACACTGCAATGTGGGGAAATGTCAGAGATGACGAATTACGTAATACTAGAACCGATGATATCAATCGTGTTGATGACACTTTTGATGAAAGAGTCCCTCTCTTGCCAGAAGAATCAGATGTCTAAGATCTCTCTAGATAGACAGGCAAAATTGCTCTATCTAAGCTTTCTCAAGTAAGTGGTCTGATCTGATCTCCCGTGTTTATAGGAGTTATATGACACACAAGCCGGGAATATATGTGTATCATTATTATACTTTTGTTTTGTAGATGCCAGTTAATTAGCTTGAGGTGAAAAAGATTCATCAAGCTTTGTAACGATGCCGAAGAAATGTAGAATTTGGGAAAATTTGGTGTGTTGTAGGATTTTGTATCAGTTTTTTTTTTTTTTTAATCTGCAGAGTCCTTCATATATTCATCTGTAATTACTTGCTATGACCGCCATAGCAAACCTTGTAATTAAGCCTGGGAATTGATGGTGTTGATTGCTATCGTAGGTTGATAGCTGTTGTTGTTGTTGTTGATATCAATACAAAACCCAAGAGTCTACTCCAATATTCCAACAAACTATATAGGCATTGATAATCCGAAAAGGATTAGAATGGGTGGTACGAAATTCTGCTGAGTATAGCATAAATGCATATCCGAAGCTGATTGAGAAGAAAGTTAGGCTGGAAGGGTTGTCAGCATTTTCCCACAGAATGGTCGGTTATAACTTAATAGCCACCACATGCATGCAGGAGGTGGCCCAAAGGATTTAATGTGATGATTTACAGATCAATAGCTTAATGTACTTCTTTCTCCTTTACAGACTTAGCATCTCATCACAACCGGTCTCGTCTTTGGAGGAAATATGAAAGCTTTACGAGGGAAATGATGGAGAAATGAGTAAAAGAGATATCGCTAGTTGATATTTAATCACAATTTTGGGTTTTCATGTGGCCAATATATTTATCTTCTGAGTGGACTAATTGCTACTAAAGCAGCATTAACTAGCTGCTGTCATCAAAGATCTGTCTGCAAAATTGATGCTAATATGAAGCTTTTAAATAATTAAGCTCTGGAGGCATCCAGCAGAAACTCTTACGGAAATCAGACAATTCGAAGTGGGTACTTGGGGACTATAGATATATAAGAACATCCATGACATAAACATGACTAACAGATGATCCTAGATAAACCCACATTACAAAATAAAACAAACCACTAAGAAGATGAGACTAGTACTTTTGTGGAGACCAGGAACTCCACATTATTAATAAGCTCAGAACCGACAAGACAAGCTTACTGAAGGCCGAAGCCTTTTTTATGCCTTTTGGATATACTCATCCACTTCTTTGAAGTTCTTCACTGCAAATTCCTTAATGACACTAGGATCAGGAATCTCATGGCTTGCCTTTTCATACTCACAGAACCATTTCACCAAGCTCCCATCTCCCTTAGGAGTCACAGTTATGGTGCCTTTGAAAACCTTGTAGTATTTCAGGAGATCCCCATCAATAACGCTGTAACTAACAACCATTTTCTCTTCATCGACATGCTCGATCTTCTCTGTCGATACCTTCACAATAGGAGAACCTGAAACGGAAACCAACAAAGTTATATACAATAATGCGATGAAATGTCATTGCCTTGCTTTGTCAAGAGAAATAACCTGTCCAATTTTACCTTCAGCATATGTTATTAGACGCACAGAGCCGGGGGCCCTGCCATCACCCTGGAGAACTTCAATGCTCTTGTAATCGTGAGACAATGCCTCGGGAAAGATAGTGGTAGAGTCTCTGATAGTTCCCCAGAATTTACCTGCTGGAGACTTAACCTCTGTATCTACTTCAAGCTTTCTAGCGATGGCCATGGTTAAATGATAAACCAAAGACAGCAAATTAAGTAACAATATTGCAGGTTTGAGAAATTAGCATCACATATATATGTTTATATAGTAGCAAATTGTAGTGGAGACATGGTTTTTGGTTGAGTGCATTAACTCTGCTCGCACAAGCTCAACCACCAAGTCGGCCTATACTAAAAATTGAATGAGAAATGCATTTATATCACGCACCTGCATGGCAGAAGAAACAAATCATTTAAGCAATTGTTTCAGTGTAGTATCACCAGTTAATGCCAATGCACCATTGAAATAACTCTGTGATCTGCAAATCCAAACCGAGATTTCAGATTAGTGAACAGAAATATATGCATGCATATCCCATGGCCATGCATGCACTGTGTGATACATTATTATTCATAGCCATGTCGGTGCGGCCGGCCGGTGAGGTGAGGAATTCAGTCAATTCACGAATCCTCTGTCTCTGCAATCGTGGGACCAAAAATTAGATAGTAATGGATATCATAAAAGAGGTAAGACAAGCTTTGGGAAAATTAGCCTAGCTCTGGACGCCAATTAAGTAAAAGGATTTGTAATTCTGTTAATTTCTTTGAAAGGGGATATTAATATCAACAAAGTCTCAAACTTTTCATAATATTTCAAATAAGGACATTTTTATCTATTTATATCAAATATGTTCTTAATTCTCATAAATATAACTAAAATATCCTTCCTTATTAAGCTACATACTCTGAACAAATGGCCAAAATTCAATATTATTTAAAAAAAAAAAGAAAAAAAGAAAAGTCGTTTCATCATAATCAATCACCACTGGGGACTCATTTGATATAAATGAATAAATTATGCTCTTATCTAAAAGATCAAAGAAGATGAGAAAACCAAATGTTATTATTCCATATTAAAGTATTTGCTGTACCTAGTTGGCTTATGGATTTTTCGAGAGCCCTTACATTTTGAAGCGTATGATCTCTTCTGGTTCAAAGAATGTTGACAAGAAATCAGTATTTGAATTTTGAAGAGCTGTCTAAAGCTCCCCATGTAACAATCAAATTTGGTGAGAAATGGTTTCAAACCAAAAGCTTGTTAATGGGAGGCCCAGTTCAACAGAAATGAAATTCGATTTTAGTATTCTGGTTTTACTCGTCATTTTCAGATGGTGATAACATGATTCTAGAATGATAAATTTCACCATACACAAATAGGGATTGGGATAGGAATTAAGTATAAAATCAAATGGTTTAAAAATGAAATGAAAGCGGCCTCTCAACGGCTACCATTCTATCCTCACAAAAAGCTTAAGCAAGAAGGTTAAAAATGGAGGAACAGATTGTAGTTTCCATTTCCTTGTCAAAAGGGAAGCAATTTCCAATCGGAAGGTAAGTGAGCAATGCAATACCAACTTTACCTTTATGTGGGTTTTTCTTTTTCTTCAAGTACATCTCTCTAAATTATGGTTGTTGGAAAGTCTGGTTAAGTATTCTCTAACCCTCACTTGACTACACGTACTCTTTTGAGGATTCTGCTATTATCCCATTTCAGTTTTCTGTAATTACTTATAATCCTTTACGTTTTCTTCAAATTTTGCTTGTGCGCACATACTGAATTCGATACAAATTTAGGCAGTGACATTGTTGTTTCTCCTACTTCTGGAATGTTAAGGAAATTCTCCATCCGATTGTCTGTTTCGAGCAATATAATCTGTCACTGCTATCATTAAACAGAGAAGTTAATCCATTCAGGAAAGCAGCGATTATGCCTTTCGGGTTGGTCTCTGCCTGGAACAAGCGCAGACGAAGCAAGTCCCAAGATCATACAGACCCATGTATGTTTTCTTGTACCTGTTTTTCTTGTATAGGATAGCCTATAGATATGGGAGGGTGGTGGGTGTGGTTTTTTTCTTTTTTCTGTTTTAATATCTACCTACCTGGTTTTCAGGGGTCTACAGACCTGTGGAGCATTGGAAACTCAAAGATCAAGCACCCCAACCCCAAAAAAGACATCGCGTATCAACAGTTTTCACACTCAAGGAAATGGAGGAGGCAACATGCTCTTTCAGTGACGAGAATTTTGTGGGGAAAGGTGGGTTTGGCCGGGTTTACAGGGGCACGCTGCGGTCTGGAGAGGTACTCGTGTTCCCGCAATGAAATCACTCAGACTACCTTTTATTTCTACAGTTTAAATGCTTGAATTACAGGTATGTAAGAGCACATGACACAAATATTTGATTCACTTTTCGTATAGGTTGTTGCAATCAAGAAAATGGAGCTGCCGCAGTTTAAAGAAGCTGAAGGGGAACATGAGTTCCGCGTAGAAGTTGATATCTTGAGCAGAATTGACCATCCAAATCTGGTTTCTTTGATAGGCTATTGTGCTGATGGGAAGCATAGGTTTCTAGTATATGAATACATGCAAAAAGGGAACCTGCAAGATCACTTAAATGGTTGGTTTTAAAGACAAAATCTGGTTTGCCTTGCATCTTCCTTGCGTTGAACATCTAACAATATGCTATACGGTGCTAGGAATTGGAGAAGCAAAAATGGACTGGCCTTTAAGGCTCAAAGTGGCACTTGGAGCAGCAAAGGGACTTGCTTATCTGCATTCAAGTTCTGCTGTTGGGATTCCAATTGTCCACAGAGATTTCAAATCCACCAATGTTCTGCTAAGTGCCAACGTTGAAGCAAAGGTAACAAAATTGGAGAATTTTCATGATAGATTATCAATTATTGGTACTACTTGCATGGCAATTATAGAAATCTAAAACACAAACTGCAATCTTTGACAGATTTCTGATTTTGGTTTAGCAAAGTTTATGCCAGAAGGTCAGGAGACTTATATGACTGCTCGAGTTCTGGGCACGTTTGGCTACTTTGATCCTGAGTACACATCGGTGCGTATGTGTGTAACGGGAAATATTTTCTGGCTCCTATAAATCATGTTGGATGGCATTCAATATAATATTATCAGTATTCTTGTCCATGTTATTTGTATAGAGTACTCATACATTCTCCAAATTTTCATTGTTCATGAGCTTCCCGACAAAATTTAATAATTTAAATAATTGATAATATCAAATAAATTCCATTCAATGGTCTATTCTATCTCTATAAAGCATGCAGTTAATTGTATATACCCATGAAGATGGCAGTTAGACAGTTTAGACATATGAAGATAAGTTGCTTGATAGGCACACAAAAATACAGTCTCACAAAAGCACGAAACTAACTAGGTGTCTAGTTTCAAATTTTGATTAGCTAATACTCGAAGTTCTGTGTTTCAAGTTCAAATTCATTAATTCTTTTAAACTTCTAAGTCAATATATTCCACTTCTTCATAAGAATAGAGTGCATAAAGATGACTAGGCAAGAGTTATAACTTTCACTCACTCTTGTATACTTTTCCAAATAATATAGCTGACTTGCTAGTTGGCTACTGTGAAAGGTCTTACCTATATTCCAAAAGTAGCCAGAAAATAAAACATTGCTATGCCCTGAATACGAAGGAATCAACTCATGGCTACCAGAATAAAGTTACCTGAAGGGGGAGGAAAAAAAAAGGAAAAATTACTTTGCTAACATTCTACTACAGACTATAAACAAGTGTTGAAAGTTCCGGTCCAGTTGAAACAATCATTAAATTGTATTGATTCTTGTTATTTCAAACTGAAAATAAAGTACAATGTAATCTATTCAGATAGTTTTTCTACTTACACATGCTATTTTCAAGAAACTTTTAAGCATGACCTTTTTATCATATAAGTTATGTAACTTTTGCAAAAGGCGAACCTTATGATAATTTATCAGTTTAGCCTGCAACAGAGAAACTAAAATAAAAATATCTGTAAAAGACTCTGGACTTAGATGTAGTTGTTCTAATCTTATGAGGGTAGCAATTCTGATCTTTGGATTTGTTTCCCATGGTGATAGACAGGGAAACTCACCTTACAAAGTGATGTTTATGCATTCGGAGTGGTTCTTCTAGAGCTTTTGACAGGACGGAGAGCTGTCGACTTAAATCAGGGACCAAATGATCAAAACCTTGTCCTACAGGTAAGATAAAACTGCCATCTCAATGATTCTGGTTTTCAAATTTCACGCACACAGAATATTTAGCTGTAGAAGTGTCTGGAATAGTAAAATGGTGGTTCTTCTTTCAGGTAAGACACATATTAAATGATCGGAAGAAGTTACGTAAGGTGATAGACCCTGAGCTTAGTCGGAGTTCATACACCCTGGAATCTATAGCCATGTTTTCAAACCTGGCATCTCGCTGTGTCCGTACAGAGAGTAGTGAAAGGCCCCCAATGGCAGAATGTGTAAAAGAACTCCAACTAATTATCCATACAAATTCAGAAGGTTTGAGCATGCCCATGCATGCACTGAGGATGGTCTGACAAACCAAAATGGTATATCAGCAGGAAGCAACTGGTATATATAATAAATATTCTTTGTTTCCTTTCATTGGATTCTTAGAAGTTGGAACTGAGTCGCATAAAATTATCAAATGAAATAATTTGATGAGGGAAAAAAAAAAAAATTGCGGATGAGTTCATACCAGTTGTGATAGAAGAAAATCAAGTATGATAAAGCTGAGAGTAATTTTATGTTATAACGCAAAAAAAGAACTTGTATTGTGAAGAAGTAACAACTGAGGATCTAAGATCCGAAGGGAGCATTTCCTTGTATGTCTGGTTGTGGTCTGGCATTAACATTTTCTTTACTTAATGACAACTGGTTCTATGAGTTATACTCTGTTCCTATAATAGGGGCTATGGATTCTCTACTTAAATAAAGCTTTAATGTTATTTGTTTTCTCTAATTGAGTGTGTACATCACCACCTTTATGACTTGAGAAAAAGATGCTTTCCTCTTTCAAGTTCAGATCAAAATATACGGTATACATCTCATGTATTAAAGCTGGAGGAAAAAAAAACATGAAGCAAAAATCTCAAAAGTCAATTCAATTACCTGTAACAAACAGGCTTCTACCAAAAATATGATACGTACAAACTAGGAGACACGCAACCATCTGATTCCAACTCAGAAATCAACCCAACTGGATAATCATTACAACCTGGTTAGGTTACATCTCAGGCCTGGAGAATCCATATCAGAAATTGGAGAAAACACAATGGAAAGCAAATTAGAAAAGAGAAAAAAAAAAGGACAATAAAATCAAAGAAAATAAGAGACATAAAATACGTAGTCTACAATTTGGACGCTGATAAGAGTGATTCACACTCTCGTTTGTGCATGTATGTGTGTTTCTGTGAATGAGAGAAAGAGAGAGTGGCAGTTGCAGCAGAACACGAGTATTATTAATCACAGTAAAAACATGTGACAGGAAGTGCACATACGTTGGAAAACAATGCTGCAATTCTTACATATCCGTTTGTGAGGGAAGTTCCTCATTAGAGCTTGAGATACCTGATTTTGAAGGACCCTTGACTGCTGGAAGTTTCTTGCACATCAAGTGCTTGCGTCTCTGGACCATCAACAGGATAAAGTTACTATCTGTCTTAACAACATCGTATCCTGCCTTTATGTAAATATTGAATGGAGCTGCATCAATCATTCTGCAGTGCAAGTAAACCTCTTCTGAGGAACACATCTGAGATATTAGTTCCCCAATTGCCTTCAGAAGATGCCAATCAATCCCCCTTCTGGAAGTTCCAAAGAACATACATTATTCCATTCTGCTCAATAAACTGAAAAAGAAATGCTATTGGATTGACTAGCGTAGTAGCAATGGGCAAAATCTGCGTAATGCAGAAGTAACAAGACTCCTGGAGTAATATGAAATAAGTTCAATAATAATGAAAGGGAACCGAGGAAAATATTATCAGCCTCACCACATTGAAACAATAAATACTGTTAAGACTCAGTGACAAGATTGGAGAGACATGGAGAAGCATGAGGCAAAAGAAGGATGGGGTGGATAAGAATGCAAACTTACTATATCAATACCATAGGAAACCACTAGACACTGTTTTATAGCTAGAAAGTCCACCTTCGTGGTGATGTTCAACTAACTCACCCCTTACAAAAGAGACTTGGCAGGACTGGATAGCCACTCAAGACTCAAGAACAGCGAAAAATCGAAGTATTTAACCACACAAAGGCTATAACCACTAATACAAGTTTCAAACTCGGTCAAGCCTCATTTGTATATAGCCCTTCTCCAGATTTAAACTACAAAACCAATACCCACCCACTTGCATACATTTCTAATCAATATTGATAGACCTTACGCCTGTGTTCATACAATAAATCCAATAAGCGTAACAGCACGAGGCATCACGGCTCCTCTCAATCAAATACTGCTTCACCAAGAACCTTAACAACTTCTCATAGCCAAAAGGCAGCAACATTGATTCGGCAAAAGGCTCGGCCAACAAACTGACAGTTCTATCCATCTCTTCAGGCCTCATAACACGAACACACAAAAACCCAGATTGCAATTCATGAAAATGGACAAAATGTTCAATATTCTTGAGCTTTTCCAGCTCTTCATTGGTTAAGAATTTACCTGCTCTAAAAGAATCCTCAAGAAATGAAGAGGAGGAGGTTGTGGTGGTGGAAGAAGAGGAATAGTGAGATGATGAAAGAAAAGAACTGAATTGGCAATGATGAGATTTGTTAAAAGGGAAAAAGAGTGTTTAGTGGAGATTGTGGGAGGTGATAGAGTGAAGAAAGGGAGTGTTGATTCGTGGTGGTACTGTTGGTTTTGGAAATCTATGGATAGTGAGAGTGAGAGTGAGAATGCTGAAGCAGAAGCCATATCCGGTTTAAGGAGACGGAAGATTGTTTGCACTTTGTTGGTCGTTGATCATCCTACTCGACTTGATAACCGGTTTCCGTTCCACTTTGGAACGTCGATTACGACAACGCTCCAGTTTTGTACACGTGTTATCACGTATGTATCCTAGGTACGGCACAATTTGACTTCAATTGAAAGTCCTGCTTTTACATCGGCTGATTCAAAGCAGCTTCTCCGCTTTGTTCACAGTTGGTCCGGGAGAGTCCAATTGATTGGGCTTGATCACGTAGGCCTGAAACCCATTGAAATGAAGGCTCTTTTCCTGGCTCTGTTAAGCCGAGTCGAATTGCCGGAGCTCAAGTATATGACGTTGCAAGAATTTCTGAATTCTTGCTAATGTTCGGGTGATTTTCTTTCTGTATATTACATAGATATACTAATCAGTTCTGTAATGGATCCTGCGGGACGCGTTCTTTATTTTCTATGAAAGAAAGACGGACTATTAGTTCTAGTTTTCTCATTGCCTGAACTACTTTACAGTTCACAAAGCTTACTGTAATCCAGATAACCAAGGATATGATAGGCTGGTGCTTTTTGGGTGTGCTTGCCCCTTGGTTATTCGTTAGGGTGATACTGATGGAGACTCTTGATTATTAGTTTGAGGTTAAAACTGAGCATAGAGCAAACTCAGCACCTACCCTTGCAAATTCACATCTGAAACATTAGTTGTTGCTATGAATCAAACTCTTCCTGTTTTTGTTCCTTGTTTGTTTGTTAATAGTCACTCAATTTTACTCCTCCGAACACCAGAATGCACTACTCTCCTTCTCTTAGAGAAGTTTCCAATTTCTCTACAGAGAGTGGGACTATATTCACCCAAATGTCTTTCTCTACCTCGCTCCCTCGGCATAGATCCAAACTCTTACGATGAACTAATGAAAGATGATATTCAAACTTTGTCAGGAATACATGCCTGACTTCTGCGAGATTGCCCAGTTTAGGCTTCGAGATCAATTTATTCATGCTGTCAACCATGTGTGGCCCACACACTGAAGGATGCGGTACCTCTTACTGGCTCCATGGAGGAATTTGCGCTTCTGAAATTATCCCCTGATCCTACAGAGATACCAGTGTTTCCTCCCCGGGGCCGAGGATACAAGAAAATAGCAGCATTTGTTTCCATTTCAACTATAATCTGATGGAGTTATTTCCATGTCTACTTTGGATTTTACGAAATCAATCACTGATGTACAACTGAAGCCAAAAACTGCCATGCAGATGAGAGAGTTTACACTCAACTGCATAATATCAGATAAGTTTGGTAAAAGAAACAGCAAGTTTCAAATATAAAGATGAAAAAAATTACTGAATGGAAGGATTGGAAATCAAATTCCAAACTCAAAAAGCAGAGTAATGGAAGAAATGTAGAAAGCTGATACAACACAAGCTTACTTCCAAACAAATACCTCGGATAAAATTGAAGGATATGCCAAGAAGCCGGCCAGGCTTTCCATTGTGAACATTAAAACAAAGCAGAAAACAATGAAATCGACAATGATCTGGGATTTCCTTACAACATCAACATTGGTTGGTATTATTCATACATTTCACAAGCACTGGCACGTATCTTCAAAAATTAAGTATGTCATCTTTGGCTATTTGTTACTTAAATTGAAACTTTAAAACTCCCATCAATCTTCTTCATGCCTAACACACTTTCCCTGCCTTCATTTTTTTTTTCATGTTAGAGGAGAGCCCATAGAAAACTACAACAGTTCAAACATTCTATCTCCTCAATCTATTTGATGTTTCCATGAGCAGCGTACGCCAAACACTTAGATCAATTAAGGCATCAAAGTTAAACAAACCCACCATTTGAACACACTTTGGAATCTCATTCTTGTCTCCTTGGTTGACCCTCCCATCTCTTGAAAACAGCTAACAATATTTGATTCCAAGTATCTACGGGCCCAGGCAGGCACCAATGAACACAATCATTCTGTACACGCTCTTGAACCCCATTAGCAAATGGATTTGGATGCATATAAGGTCCCGGATGACCATCTGGTCTCATCAACGATAACTTGGTCACATCCAATGCTTCCAGTTTCAACACCTTAAATTTCTTAGCATTCTCTTTGGCTGATTCCATTTCTTCAATCTCAACTTTTCTCATCTCAGCATCCATTCCTTCAAGCATTTTCTCCCCCTCGTTATAAGGCTTAGTCTTAGGACAAGCACCAGCCTTATCCCAGTCACCTTCAAAATGTGATGGAGAAAATGTGATCAAAATTACACCAATAGAATTGCTATTTGAACCTCTTCGTTCAGTTATAGTGTTGAGGGACGTCTTTACGGCCTTCCTCAATACATCATAAAATCCAATCTCGCTATGATTAAGTCCGGGACAATAATGACAACCCAATACAGAATCTCCCTCAAAATACACAGCTGGATGTAAAAACCAATGTCCAACAGATAAAACAATGGCATCAATACGATCTAAATCAACCGCCCACCTCTCGTCAACATAATCCACAAACAATTCGTTATGGCTTGGGCCAGTTTGGGATTTCTCAATACCTTTAACAAGAAATGGTGACCAGTAAACTGAAATAGTGACATTATGTGAATCAAAATGCCACCTTCTAAACTTGTTATCTTCCCCATCTCGATAAACAAGCTTAGGGACAGAAACCGTGGACAGCATGCAAAGAAGGGACTCCAACTGGTTCCTAGCCATCGAGTCACCGACAAATGCTAAATGCTTATTACCAAGAAATTCAAGAAATGCGTTAGGATCAAACCTCGGGAGTTTGCATTGTCTTGGTTTCCATCTCCAATAGAGGTAACCCAAGTCTGGTCTTCCATGAGTGATGCAGTTCTGACCTTCCTTAATTGTACCACAGGTTGTGCCATTGTACAAAGGTCCCATCTTGTCATGAACCCATTTGCCATCAGCGTAGTCACAAGGAGTTTCATCGGCTATTTCCTTTTCTATAAGAGTAATCAATATAAGAAAAACACTCGGCGTTAATTAAAAAAACCAAGATTCGCATACATCGAAAACAAAACCAAAAAATTATTACAACAAAAGGACACATTTGAAGTCAATGCATGTACCTTGAGAGAGAGAGGGAATTGAAGAAGAAGAAGAAGAAGAAGAAGAAGAAAACGGGGGATAAGAAGGAGTAGCGATCATGGATTTGGTGTGTGGGAGTTGATCGGTGGCAGAATGAAGAGGGTAAAAGCACAAGCGAAGGATGGTTATAGAGAGGATGACATAAAAGGTCCAGGGTAACAACTTCCTGAAGAAAGGACGAGGATTTTGGTCTTTGCCCATGTCTAGAAATAGCAAGACTTGGTATTTTCTTTCTCTTGTGCTGCCTCCCTTTTCTTCCCTTTCGAAATAGGGTCTTTTTCTCTCTTCTCAAGCCCCAAATTCTAGCCCAGAAAAGCTGTGCGAGTTATGACCATTCTGATTTCTTTTGAGTCGTCAAGTAGATGAGAGACACCATGAGAGCTAGCTACTTCCCTAGTTCGGTTATTACACTAAAAAGGATCAGGATTTCCTTAAAAATCAGAGATAGAAAAGATCAGAAGTGATCTGATGCAAACTAAAAATAACAGTCAAATAGACATGGAGATTCTCCTCATGTTTGGCTTGGCCAACAAATTTTGCAAAAACCGGTGTCGTCTGTGTCTCTCCTGTCTGCATTTCTTAATTGTTTTCTTTTACAAAAAAATCAAACCTACCCTTGTCTTTTCTCTCATTGGAACATGTGGTACCAACTCTAGAATCTACTCATTGCTCTCAAATTTTCTCTTTTTCTTTTCCTTCTCTCTCTTGTATGGATGTAAATTCAGCTACCCTTTACATTTAATTATACAAATTCACTTAGAGACAACAAAAACCCAACAATGATTCCCTTAATTAAGGTGTCGGTATTGGGTTTGCCAGCTCCCAAGCAAAAGATTTCTTCAATCTCTATTAACTACAAAACAAACCCCATAGATAGCAGTAAAATTCCATATCACGCCATTCGCTCATGCAACGGAAAAACCCAGATTTACAGTAGTAGAAAACTATCGTACCAACTTGACCAGCCATTCATTAGGGTTTCTTGTTGTACAAATCAAATTGCTTACTGTAGTTTTCAACACGCAATAAGCTTACAAATACAATATCTAGGTCAATTGTTGGCTGGCAGCAGAAATTGCCAACGTTGCTTCCGTCATACATTAAAAGTTGATGTGATTTGATTAAATACACATACATCACATCCTGCCTAAAACCACCCACAAGGGAAAAGCATTACACAAGTCGCAAAATCGTAATGAAGAAATTGTGCGATAGAAAGGGAAAATCATCACGAAAAGAGAATGCCATTAATACCATGGAAAATCCATGTTCTCGTCCTTTTTTACTTTCCATGAATGTATGTGAGATTGGTGGAACAGATTGATTGTGCAATGGAATGCAAGATGTATCAATTCTAAGCTTCACGTGACCCAAACCAAAATTGCCTAACAATACTGTGCATTAAATGCTTATGTTGAATATAATTGAGCGCCGGAGTTTTAAGATCTGTTCTGTTCTGATCTGATCTAGGAAATAATATTATTTAGGGCCATATATATGAGAACTAAACTTTATCCATATACAGTATTACTATTAGTATTACTATTATGCATCACCGACATAAATGGTTTGGTAAGTATTTGTATCATGCATGGATTGATTGATCAGTTCCAGCCTCAATTTGCACAGTAGTTGAATTGCATGAGCATGTGATTCAAAGAGAGGCAACGCTGCCAAGAAAAGATGACAAGTATTTTACTGTTACTGTAGCAGGGGAAGTGGGTCTGAAATAATAGAGGAAGGTCGTGTCAATTGTCAAGTATCTACTAGAAGTCTGGGTGGTGTAGGCAATGAATGAAACTTATGCCCAGGTCCAGAAAGGAAGTAGTGGCCACCAGCTCATCTTCGAATGGAGAAAATGATGTGCACAGGGACCACTTTGTTCCCTTTGGGCTCTGTACAAACAATATAATATTAAATAAAAGTTGTACCACTTTCATTTCTTGCTCAGACGCCAGAACTCAGCAGAACCAACCATCCATAATTCTGTTGATGGGAAAAAACGCCCAGCCAGCCATTATTCAGTGGGCTTAGCAGCTGCCCACCAATTCATGGTGACTAAGTACACCCACTGAGTTATCTTTAGAATCTCGAAACCCCGTGAGTTCATTAAAAGTTGCATAGGCCCAGCCCACAGTGTCATCGCCATTTAAGAAACCTATTGCTCTACCGAGGAATTATTTTCTGGAAAGCAGCAGTCAATTGAAAGCAACCATGGAGGGTGGTGGTGGTAGCAGCGACGAGTTTGCCGTGGGTTGCTTGCTCTCGATCAAGACCACTTTAGGCGACGAATTCGATGGTCAGGTCATCGCCTTCGACCGCTTCAATAACATGCTCGTACTTCATATCCTTTTTTTTATTTCTTCTATTTCGGCATCAATCTACGATCAATCAATCCTTTTTTTTTTCGGGTTTCGTTTGATCTTTTGAAGGTTTCTTTAACTTTGATTTGTGTTATTACAAGAGGGTTTGAAATCTGGGCCTCGTAGAAATATCAGGCTGTTGAATGCTAATTATGTTAAGGAGTTCTCGTTTCTGGGACAAGCCGAGGACCCACTTGATGTTAAAAAATGTTATCTTGATCTTACTGGTCTTCAAGCTAAAGAAGAATTAGCCATTAGGTAATGCATTTTTTTTTTTTAAGAATTCATTGGTACAATGGTGTTTGTTATTTTATCAAAGCTGAATGCTTTTGATATTGTGAATTTCCAGGCAAGCTGAGGCTGACGCTGAGAGGATTGGCGTAGGAGTCACCAGTGAAGCTCAGAGCATTTTTGATGCTTTGTCCAAGACGTATGTGCTTTGGCCTTGTTTTCTTTTTCGGTTTATACGTAATTTCAAGTTTAGGCAAAACAAAATGCTTCATGATCTGGGTAAATGAATGACTTCTTATTTATTGGTGGTTAATGTACTCACGCTTGAGCTTTAAATTGTCATCCATACATTGGCTAATTAACGTATAGAAGATGATCCCATTGTTGATAACTGAATAATTGGTTTAGGGCCTGTATGGTATTCTTGTGCTTCTACTTCACTTTTCACTTTGAGAGCACAGAAGTTAAACGTGTTTGTTAATCTCCAACTTCTAATAAGGACCATTCACGTGCACTCTTATATTTGCTCCACAAGAAAGGTCATAACACTTCAAATCAAACATACTGGTGGAGGAATTGTTACACATAGGGAAAACATAGGCTGTTATATGCTATTTATATTCATGTTTTTTAATAATTTCAAATTGGTAGATTGTTTTTGTGTGTGTGTGTGTGTGTGTATTTTCATTTGACGAGCTGTCAGTTGTCTGGATCTTCAAATTGGGTGGTCTTAATGTGGTACTGCAACAAACATGTATTAGAGTTTACAGCTAGGTTTTCAAATTTTAAACAATATGAAGGTGTGTTCTGTTTGGAAGGGGTTGAGGTTGGGTGAGGTGGACATTGGATGTTTTTGCTGTTAGAGTCTAGTTGTGGTGTATAGAGTAGATTAACCTAGATCAATGCTATTGTACTGACTCATCTAATGTAATTAAACTAGGCATCTGCAATATTATATGGGCATATAATTTTATTCTCTTGCTTTTATTAATTCATTTATCAATTTGTGCCCTTCAAATGTCAATTGAACTTGAGTTAAGGTTAACTCATCCAAGGTGCATGGGAGCCAAAAGCGAACTTCGTCAAAGAAATGTTTGGTTACTTTTAAGTGCCTTCTGGACTCTTGTTGCTGAAAGATTAATCTTTGTGAGTTGTTTTACTTTTTGGGTAACCGGCAAGAAGGAAGTGAACAGAATGCACTCAATTCAGAGTATCTATAACTTGGAGATGTTTGTTAATGTTTCTATGTGAGTATTGCCTAATGCTATGGGGTTATGGGTGCAGACACATAGCTGGACAACCACTAGGCTTCCACATTCTGAAGCTTTGTTTTATAGGAGGGATGGAGAGGTGGAGCAAAAGGATTGTAAGAATGGAAAGATAAAAAGAGGAAAGGAAAGAGAGACCCGGGGTAAAACTTAATATAACATATTTTTTTCTGGCTGCAGTAGCCTTCTTGCAGTCATCCAAATCTTAGAGAACTTAATTTGATGAGTTAGACTGGGAGAGGACACCCTCCACTTCTCCTTTCTGTCCTCCCTTCTCCAGCAATCAAGGGATTGTGCCTTTCTCTTTCCTCTTTTCCTTCCCCCTTCAACAATCCTTCCACCTTTTCCTCTTCTAAAGACCCTCTAAATGAGTTGAATGTAGGACTGTGGTATCTGTTCTACTTTCCAAAATGAACCTGTAAGTTCCAGATTGTATTCCTGCTGTGCATATACAAGTGGATGGCTCATTTATCTCTATTGCAATATGCTCATGTTGTCATTGCAATTTGAATGGATTCCACCAGCACACTCCACACCCACCCCCCCACCACCAAAAAAATTTTTGGTGTTATATATGGTGTGCTAAGAATCATAATATTTGCAACTTTTCAATAACTTAAGTCAATGATGTGTAAAACAGGCTTCCAGTTCGCTGGGACAAGACTGTCATAGTTGTAATGAATGAAGTGCGTGTTAGCAGTCCGTATCTCCCTGAATCTGTAAGTGGAGGAACTTCTGCAGCCAATGAACGGGTGAAGAAAGTGGTAAGTCTCATGACTTAATCAAATTTCAGTTTAATTGTTTGATCTGGAAAACTTATCTATACATGTATTTTTCTTTTTCAGCTTGAATTTGAGAGAAAAAGGTTGCAAGCTCGTGGTTCTAGTCAGGGATGATTCTGTCTCTGCATATTCTGAATTCTGGGAGAAGTGCCTTCAATATGATGGATATGTTGCCTGTACCCAACCTTATATACCATCTTATCTTCTAGATTAAGTATTACCCATTTGCCAAGATGATCTAGAGCTTGCACTGAATAAGTTTGTAGCTCTTCTTTCATCATGGCACCTCTGGCTCTGTTGCGGGGTGCTTTAGGATGGAGCAAATTGGAGACAGGTTGTCGAATTTCATTGACGATAGGAGATAATGCTTTCTGCAATGTGTTTGTGGATATTCTGTCATAACTTTCGCCAACCTTTTTTTTTTTTTTTTGCATTTAATTTGAGAAGTTGCAAATCAATTAGAAGATATATTTACTGCTGAGCTTCAGTAGTGAAGATAATCAGCTATGATGTTGCAGACCTGTGTTCCATTTAGACCTTTTTTACAGTCCACGACTACAGATAATTTCCCAACCAGTCCTCGGACGTGAAAAGAGTTGATGAAGAATCGGTTATATTATCGTAGATTGGCTCTTTTGCATGATGAGCAGAAAGTTACTCATCCCTTGTTTAATTCTAGTTTGACGTGCGCAATTTTGCAAGCGCGACCAACAGTATTCTTAGCTTACTGGCTTGTTTGAATCATTATTTACTTGCTGTAGTGGGAGTTTTGCTTCCTTCACATCTGAATGTTCGATGAATGTTTTATCAAAGAAAAAGGATGAGTTACACACAACGCTAGGGTTTTGAAAGAAATCTTGTGCACATTGACAAGGTTCAGAGGTTACTATGTGAAGGGGAAGTCGAAGCAAAACCTGGGAAAGCACCCTGGCCAAATGTTTCCAAACTGAAGAGAAACAATTTTTGGAACAAAAAGCTGTACTAACGTATGATTTTTGAAACAATTCATCTGTAATGCACAACAATAACATGAAGAACCAGTAAACAAAGTGGGCAATAACGTGTGTTCAACAAACCTTATGCATCAATGGAGCTTTGATTATGTTATATTCGATGCAATCTCTGGTCAAAATTGTAGGCCACAAAACAATTACAGTCCAATGAGGGTGAATTTTATTCCACACACACTCCAACATACTTTCTCTTATGCACTTGTAACCGAAAGCAGCTCAAAGTATGAATGCGCTTATAATTAATATATGATTGTTCCTTTTAGACATGGAGATGTCAAACAATGAAGCCATTATCCTAATAGTAGCTGATATTTTAGCATCAATTCAGTTTGAAATCTTTATTCTGCAGAATCTGGCTGACATGCTTGTTTGGTGATTGACTCAAGGTTAGGCTACTTTGTTGGGCTTAAGCCTCGAGGAAAGTGAAGGGACTAGGGAAGTGGGACCTCTGCAGTGCAGTGCAGTACAGTGCAGAGAATATAACTTTTGGAAGGTTTACAGAAGAAATATAGGTGTAGGGTCATCTGAGGTTAAGTACTTGTCGCCGACGAATTCTTTCCCAGACCATCCAATTGAAAGCAACGCCACATTTCACATCAACGGATACGCAATTATTTAATCAATTCATCGTTACGCTACATTATTATATATTAAGGAAATAATAGCATCTGAATCATTCAGTTTTTATGATTTCTCAAATAAAGATATAGTTTGTCCATTTGTGTTAAACAGGTCCTGACCCTCTATTGAAATGACTCAACTTAATTGTTTTAGTAGGAGTTGGGACTCGGCAGTTATTAATATAAATGAAAATTATATCTTTATTTAATAAATATAAAAGTTTAGGGATCTACATGTTATTAGAGCTGCTGTTCCAAAATGCCTTACACCCATCGCTTTAGAAGCCATTTTAATGAGCAAGTTGTCCTTAATTGATGATCAAACAATAATGAAACTGAACTTCAAAGGATGGCATGCTTTACTGATTTTACATAAAGGTGGGTAATCTTATCATGCTTCATTCAGAAAATCTTTTTCTGAATGCTGAAAATGATGGAAATAGTATGTGAACAGTGAAATTTCTGCGGCAATTAATCTGAGTTCTTGTAGGTTCCCTGAAATCGACACAATCACAGGAATAAGAACGATGTTTATCAGAAAATAATAGCAAAGAATCAGACATGGAATAAGTTAGCATCAGCCTATAGCAAAGAATATGTTCAAACGTGAAGGCAACAAGAACATGGGCAAAAGTGCAGATTTGTGGTTAACAGAACTTTAAAGATTTTCTTTCTATCTCTTCCCACAGAGATAAAGATCAGTCTTGCAAGACGTGTCCGTATAGACAGAGCCAAGCACCAGGTGGCATGCAATTCCTGAAAGCAAAACGACGCAGACACAGCAGGATTTGTGTACAAGTATGACAATACTCGAAAAAGAACATGACCAATCACTCGGTCACTCCAACGGAACCATGCAACTTCATCAATATCAAGAAATAATAAACAAAACGCTCATTTGTTTTGAATCTTTCCTCAAGTGATTTCTCAGAACCTTGCAGTTACAGTTGTAATTACGAACAAGATAGTGAGTGCAAAAGTCGTGAAATTGGCCTGCTTTTTCTCTCCGACTTTAAAGTTTATCATCCTTAATGAGAGTGCGAAAGAGAGGCTAATTTCTTACAGCTTTATTCATGTTATTTTGATTTTTCTCTCTAGAGTATTAAGTAATTAAAAAAAAAATGCTAATTAACTAGTTAAAGATTGGGAAAGTGTGACGGTGGAGATGCTTTTGTACAAGCTTTAGCTTTACGTGTTGAAGAAACAGATTTAAAGAGATTAGATCCACCCACACAAGTAAATGGTAAAATAAGTGCGGAGGATTGAAGTAAAGGCCCAAAGGAGATTCCTTTTGGTCACAGAGAGGAATTTTGGTTCCTTTTCTAGCTTTAGTAGTCTCTCTTTTGCTTTTTTGCTCTTCAAAATTTTTTATGTTTCCCGTTGCCCAAGTGGGTATTTTGACCGTAAGAAAACATATCAGTAGGCCACTAATTGCATATCTTCGATGCTTTTGAGTGAAGAACCTTTCAGGAGAAGAATAGAGCAGTTTTTCACTGCAATGCTTATATTCCGATTCTGCTTCTCGAGCTTTATTACTGGCCTTCACTTTCACAAGAACTAAATTTGGGTAGATTTAGTTTAGCTAGTTTTGTGGTGTAGTTGTTTTTGGGATTGAGTCATCTGGGCTTTAAGTGTTATTTTTATTTAAAGTTTAAGGTTTTTTTTTTTCATTGGCTTTTGAGAGATTTGGGTTTTGTATGGAGATTTGAGTCTTGGACTGAGGAAAGACTAAAAATTTGGTTATTGAGCCTTGGACCGAGGAAAGACTAAAAATTTGGTTAAAGAATTTCTTTGAAAAAGAGAAGAAGAGAAAGAGGAGGAAAACATGGCAGGAGGTGGTGGAGGAGCCGCGCCGCCGCCAAAACTGGAGGAGCTGCAGCCACATCCAGCTAAGGATCAGCTGCCCAGTATTGCTTATTGCATTACTAGTCCTCCACCATGGCGTAAGTTTATAATCTCCTTACTTTTCATTTATGATATTCATTATGTTGTAATATATCCTCTCCTTCTGAGTTTTCTATGGTTGTTATGTTGTAATATAACCTCTCCTTCTGAGTTTTCTATGGTTGTGGTGCATTTTATTGTCCTTTGGTTTTGATTTTCATGGTCGATTTATCACCTTTTGCTAGAAGCAGTTCTCATACGTTTTCCTGCTTATTTCTCTCCAATCTTTTACAACTTTACTTTTATCAGTTTACAATTGTAGTAATGTTGCTATTTTGTTTTTAAAAAAGCCACTTGTTTTCTAATCCTTTAACGATGGAACCAGGTTTTTTTTTTTTTTTTGCATGTATGCGTCCTTGTTCCTGCGGTTCTAAGGAATCTATTTCATTAATTTAACACTTCCAACTTTCTGTGAGTTTACCATGAAAATTTTGATTGATGACTATCATATTATGGAGTTGTCTCTTGTTGCAGCGGAGGCAATCTTACTTGGTTTTCAGCATTACCTGGTCATGCTTGGCACAACTGTGCTCATACCCACCTCATTAGTTCCCCAGATGGGAGGAGGAAATGTGAGCTTTCTCAAGGACATTTACAATTGAAGACATAAGTCTTATTCTCTTCGTTTAAGTTCTATCTCTGATCACAGTTATGTCTGTCTTTCAGGAGGAGAAAGCAAAAATGATACAAACACTGCTTTTTGTGGCCGGATTGAACACACTGTTTCAAACATTGTTTGGTACTCGTTTACCTGCCGTGATCGGAGGCTCATATACTTATGTGCCAACTACCATTTCGATCATCTTGGCTGGTCGATATAGTGACATTATCGATCCTCATGAGGTGGCCTAATTAAAACCCTGCTAATTTTGTTACCACCATGTTCCTTTATCAAAATGCTGCTGATGCACTTGCTTTCTATGAGTGTGCAGAAATTTGAGAAGATAATGCAAGGAACCCAGGGCGCGCTTATTGTTGCATCAACTCTCCAGATTGTTCTTGGCTTTAGTGGCCTTTGGCGCAATGTTGCAAGGTATGCATTTGAAAATGATGTTATTTGATCAGTAGGTTTTTGGACTTACTTAAACTCAACTAAGAACAAGAGGAAGAGAGCATATAAAAAACAAAAGGAAAAATGGGAGAAGATTATATTTTCATTGAATAATGATCAGTTTAAATATATAAGTCTGCAATCAAAAAAGTAGAAATAAAAGTAACAAATTTTTAAACTTTTGTTATTAGTTATGACGGCTAGTAAATAACAGAAAATGACAATGAAATCTTCCAAAAACCTGATCAAAGAACATATGCTGCTCGTGCAGCTTTGAACACTTCAACTACAGACCCAAAAACATGTTTTTGAGCTTGCAGCATTAATACCATGTGCAGCCACCTTTACTAGCCATATCAGCAACTCTGCAGCTACTGACGCACATATTCAACAGATCTAATTTATGTTTTTTATTCTACACAATGATATTGTTGGCACCTACTTTTATTTTGTTATTATTATTTTTACGTCAATCTTTTAGAATTCAAATGTGCATTGTCAGTATTACTTCTTGTCAGACTGAATTGCCTGATTTATACAAATACATCTAATTTGGTCACAACAGTAAAAATCAGTGTTCAATCATATGCTTCTGCCACATGTTCTCTTTGACTTAAACATACGTTTATTAACTCTGTATGCTTTTGATATTTGTACAGGTTCTTAAGTCCATTGTCTGCTGTTCCTTTGGTTGCTCTGTCTGGCTTTGGGCTCTATGAATTTGGCTTTCCCGGGGTATGTAACAGTGTCGAGCTTTCTGGATGAAGAAATCATGTTAAAACCGATCCAACTTTTTCCCCTCCCTCTTTCCTTGTAATTTTATCTACTTCGTTTGCCATGTTTATTGACTCTGGTTCTTGATCTGTAGGTTGCAAAATGTGTGGAGATTGGGTTGCCACAGATCATCTTTCTTGTAATTTTTTCACAGGTAATGTTCCATAGTTGTTGCACATATTCTCTTTTTGTTCACAGTATTGAGACATATTAAATAGAATGTTAATGCTTGATCTGACATTGCAGTATATACCACATATAATACACGGCGAGAGGCATGTATTTGATCGCTTTGCTGTTATATTCTCAGTTGCAATTGTGTGGGTTTATGCCCACCTGCTCACTGTTGGTGGTGCATATAAGAACACAGGGCCAAAAACTCAATTAAGTTGCAGAACTGATCGAGCTGGAATTATAGGTGCTGCCCCATGGTAAGGCTCTTGTGGTCTCTCCTTCTAGCTGATGTATTAGGACTTTTTTGATACAGATAGAGAGAGGAGCAACAATAATTCATTTTATAAGCTGCTTAAATTGATGAATACTTTTAATTGTCAGTCCCAGTTAAGGTGAATAATGCTCGAAAAGTGTTTTTATGCAGGATAAGAGTTCCATATCCTTTTCAATGGGGTGCTCCCACCTTTGACGCTGGAGAGGCTTTTGCAATGATGGCTACTTCATTTGTTGCTCTTGTAGAGGTTTGTTGACCATGTGCTTATGACTCTCTGGTGCATTTGTATTTTTGAAAGGTTTTATAAATTACCTGGCTCTCACTACATCTGTCAAATTAGCAGCATCCAGAGTTATGGAGTAGAATTTTATGGCACTAAATGGTATGTATGTGCTGGAAATTGTGCAGCCTTTTAAGTGACGCAGGCACATCATGTACCTATTTCTCAGATGATGTAACTGTTGTGCTAAATTCCCTTGTTATAGGCTAATAGATCTCTACTAAATTCCCTTGTTATAGGCTAATAAATTTCTATCTCTCCTTTCCTCCTTAATAGCTTGGAAATATCAGAACGTCATGCATTGTTTAGAACATGTAATGACACTTTTAAGATTTGGAATTATTTTCCCATGTATTCTTTTGAAACTCACGTACTGGAATGCCTTTTTTGATCAGTCTACTGGTGCCTTCATTGCTGTTTCGAGATATGCAAGTGCAACTCCACTGCCACCTTCTATTCTTAGCCGTGGTATTGGTTGGCAGGTAGGATTTGGCTGCCTTGCTCTGTAGTTTTTGTATTCGTCCTCGTTGTTGATACCTTCCAACTTCCTCGCATAAAAAGATTGGAGATGCATAATGATCGAATTGAATTTGTTTGAAAAAATCAATCATGCCCCAAATATTCTCCCCCAGCTGGTAAATAGCCAGCATTAATTTAATAAGGTGTTGAAGCTGGCCTCAGGGATCTGATTAGATTTCCCATTCCAATACTAGTACTTCTCTCTCGTTAGTTTGATTGTCTGCGTGCTTTCTGCTAGTTGCACAGTGTTTCCCAACTTGTATCCTTTTTGTTATTGTTACCTTTTTCTGACCTTAGGGAGTGGGGATTCTCTTCTCGGGGATATTTGGAACTGGGAATGGATCATCAGTATCCGTGTAAGATTCTCTTAAAATCACTACATCTTAGGAAATAACTTTGGCTTAACCTTTTCTTGGCATTTTCTTTCCATTTTTTATCAACTTTGAATGGCCTGAGAACCTATCTTGGTATCCCTGCAGTGAGAATGCTGGTTTGTTGGCACTAACCCGTGTAGGCAGTCGAAGGGTTGTTCAGATTTCAGCAGGGTTCATGATCTTCTTCTCCATTCTTGGTTAGTAATTCATGTGGCAAATTCTCTTTCACGCATTTAAGTACATTGTTTAACATATAATTTTGGCCAGGAAAATTTGGAGCTGTTTTTGCTTCAATTCCAGCTCCAATTGTTTCAGCTCTATATTGCCTGTTCTTTGCCTATGTGGGTAAGTCCTATCAAGCCATAAGACAAGCTTTAATTTGGTTATTTAGATAGACATTAATTAATGCATCCAGTAATTACACATGAGCAGGCGCAGGAGGCCTCAGTTTCCTTCAGTTCTGCAATTTAAACAGCTTCAGAACCAAGTTCATCTTAGGTTTTTCCTTTTTCATGGGCTTATCAATACCACAGTACTTCAACGAGTACACTGCAGTCCATGGTTATGGTCCAGTCCACACTGGAGCCAGATGGGTAACCAATCGTGTCATTTTGTTCTATTTTCCAATCTGTAAGCTATGTGTTTTCTCCATCCACTCTTCATAACATCTCCTCCTCTTTTGGCAGTTCAATGACATGATCAATGTCCCTTTCTCATCTGAACCATTTGTTGCTGGTTTGCTCGCAATGTTCCTCGACGTCACACTGCACCGGAAAGATAATGCGACTAGAAAGGATCGCGGCATGCATTGGTGGGATAGGTTCCGATCATTCAAGACGGATACAAGAAGTGAAGAATTCTATTCTCTACCGATCAATCTCAACAAGTTCTTCCCATCAGTGTAGGTTCAAAGCAGCACCATCTTCAGTTCCTGGTTTGGCTTCCCATATCTGCTTATTGGCACTACACTTAGAAGACACAGTGTTTTCCTTTTGGTTACTCTCGTCAGCCTTAAATTGTAGCTAATTAAGATCATTGAGGCTTTAACACTTACTTGCACTTTGATTGGTTCATATCTTGCCTGGAGAGGGAATCAAATCAAGAGATTAGGCACTCAATCTAAGCTCGCCTAATGGAGCCAAAATCTGTTAAGGTTTTCTATAAAGAAGCTCATTACAATCCTTTGATTGTCTCCAAAAATCGAGACAACTTAATGCATGATTTGAGCCAATTCAGAAAACAAGGTGACAGGGTTTCCACCAAAAATGGTCACGTCTATTTATGCTTGTCTCTGCCTGCCTGCCCACCTACCTAATAATTGAGATCAGTGTCAATTAGCTCCTGTTAAATCCAAATGCAATGCAATGCATGCAATACAAAGGAACAATACAATATGTCAATCATAAAAGTGCTGAAAAGAAGTTAAAGTTGAAATCTCTTTCAATATTCATATTCATGCATGAATTTTCCTGGAAACGTCAATGGAATTGAAATTGTCCATGGTCAAGAGGATTATTCGGGAAACTAATTATGAAGTTCAAATAAAGTTCGAAACCTTTGGCTCACAACGAGACAAATTCCCATGAAGAAAAAGATGTGATACTATTCTTGTTATATGCTACCACTAGTGACGGTTCTAGAAACAATCCATGCAGCCGATTGAATTTCTATACTTCTACACTTTACGTGCACTCGTAAAGAGCCTCCCAAAACAAAACTCAGCGTCGCTCTCATTGTTATGAGCTCTTTTTTCAATCCACGTGACACCCCTTCCAATAATATGCATTTAAGAGTCAATTTTCCACAACTTATATGTTATTATTAATTTTGATCTATTTTAATTTTATTAAAAAATAATTCTAATTTTCAATTAATTTTATTATATTAAAAACTGTCAAATTTTCTTTTACTCTTGCGTGCATGTAATTAGTTAATGGGTGACACTTACCTTAATGAATTGAGAAACCTCTAGCCTTAATCAACAAAACGCAATCATTAATGTCTCCCTCTGTTCTTTTATTTTCTTTTCTTGTTTTTAAACTTATTTACTTTATGTCAATTAATGATGTCCAAGGTTAAAAATGCAGGGAATGAAAGTGAAGCGATTGGGCATGAGGTCTGTTGCTAAGCAATGATCACGACCATCCTAATCCATTATTCTATGCATCGGGAAACTTTCATCATAAGCTGATACTAGATTGCAATGTTAGTGGCAATGGCTTTTATTGGCATCATCTACAGAGACTAGAAGCTTTTGAAGATTTCTCGAGCTGATCACCCAATTCATTCTTTGACCCATCATCATCTCGAAAGCAATTGTCAAATCATAATCATAAAAATGAACGGATAACATTACCTGACCATCATCCCCATAAAAAAAGCATCTATCCGTTTACATTCTAATTCTAAAAGAAAAGTGGAATTGGGTTTATAAGAAGTAGCTAAGTGCCGCCATGTAAGATCCTACCATATCCACTTTGTTGTTCCAATTATGAATGATTACTGCGCAAAGGTAAACAATTTGCTTGCTTCCAACAATTCATTGTGTATATATCCAACTCAATTCTCCAATTACACTGAATAGTAGTGCAATTCTGATAGTGAGTGGCTGCTTTTTGGTATATAAACTTGCGTGCTAATTGCTAAAGATGGATTCTCTTGAAATAAGTGGAATGCAAATGCAAGGAAGATGCTGCATTATCAATTTCATTATCAAAGTTTAAAAGGACCATTAAAGATGGCTCCATTATATGATAAAGAATAGTGGTGCAATTCCTCCCACCATCAATCCATCATCACTGATCATCACACTTTTTCAAAGAAAACAAAAAGTTGATCTCCTCCACCCACTGGAAACCAATGCAAAATCTATGGCCTTAATTAATTCCTCACGATTCTAACCAAACCCACGTCTCTGACTTCCTATTTACAAACTGATCTCTCCTCTCAGTACTTGCATCAATGATCCTTCTTGTATAATACTCCATTTACTTGATTGAGAAGAAATGATATTCAAATTTCAAATTGATTACAGTAGCGATTCAATTTATTTGCAGCCTCAGGAAATATAACATATTCATGGTCAACAATAATAGTCTAGCACATCATCATTACACTCATTTTCTTATAGCCAAAATCATATAACAAAGAAAAGCAGATTCTTCCTTCTGGGTACTCGAGCAATAATAAGAAGGATTAATGTTTTGTTTAGGAAACTAGAAAACAGTAACACAATTATCAAACACAGGATAATTGCATCATTGTGTTCTATTAATCCCCATGTGGGCAAAATAATTTTCCACCGAGGAAGATCCATGCATCTCTCTCAGAATTATGATCAAAATCCCTGCAAGACTTCCATATTCTCCGTACTAAGTTGTACAGAAAGTTAGTATCAAACAATGATCTTCCTTCCTTCCTAGTTAGATACATTGCACTCTGTGTATACATGTAATGAACTGGGAAATTTCCCATCTGCAGAATGATATGTCATGTATGCATCATCACATCTAAAATTATTTGCTTCTCTCTGTCGTTTTCCTCTTATCTCTACTGACACTAATTCATTAATCTTGATCTTCTTGTTCTTCTTCTTTAAGATCAGTAGTATATTTTACACTAATCCTGAAGGGATATTTTGTATTATTGTATTAGAGGGGAAGAATGTGCAGAAAGCAACTTTAAAAAGCAGAAACAAAATAAACCCCACTAGGAAGACCACTTCAGCTTCAGTCTCCACCAAACTAATTTTAATTAATTACAAACAAATTAGAATGTTTTTAAAGAGACATAATAGACCTAAACCCTTTATGCCCCCACAAGGGTACAATAATATGTTAACCTTGTATGGTTTCAAAAGCTCTCCATTCCATCAACAAGAATATTCAATGCTGCTGTCCAAACCCTAACCCTAACCCTAAAAAAATGGATCTACCCCATCACAAAGAACAAGTTTAAAGGGCATTGCATTTAAAATTAATGGCTGTAGTCCCCTACAACAGTCATGTTTGAATAAGAAATAGTCCATTCACCAATTTAATATCTCAGCTAGAAATCTCCAACATCGCACATGGGCATGGCTAACATATACTGACATTTATTAGAGATGTTTACACATGTGAATCATGGATGAAGATTAATTTTCTTTCAAATCTTTGGGATTCAAATAGTTTAATGAACTTGATTTGCAAGAGTCAAAGATTTTCAGAGACATTACTATTTCTTTTCTTAACCTAATACAAACCCATTGCTCTTAATCCAACAACTATTGCATAATAATCCCAAGATTGATGATTAAAATATTGAGAGATTATTTATTAGTCTGGTGTTTGATTGTACAAGTGGTGTGTTAACCCATCTGTTAGTCAGATTTACCTCTGAAATGTCGATACGATCAATGCCGGGCAGCCGACTTGAGCAACATTATTTTCATACCTAATTTTTGTTTCCACAGTATTATTATATATCACAGTATACAGAAGCAAAAATGTCTTTGAAGATTAGAACCCTTCTTCTTTTAATTTTGTTTAGATGTATAATTAAATAGATGGGTTTGTGTTTTTTTGATTGGTTAATGGGTGCTAATGATTTGTTCAACTTTCACTTTCGACACATACTCCACAAGAAAGGAAACCCAAATGAAATAAAGCTAAGTTTGTTAATTATAGATTAATTAGTTAATAAACTAATTAAAGGAATCTCTAGAAAATTTAAATCTTAGATTACATTCTAAGATCATGTATGTTAATTAGAGATTACTTGCAACTTCATTGGACTTGGAGGCCTTCACAAAAAGTTGTGCTTTGTGTTTTAATATTGTTCTTTACAAAGATAGTGGATGCTTCCTTCTCTTTCTCTTTCTCTTTCTCTTTCTCTTCTTTTTTTTTTTTTAAATAATAATAATAATTGGCATCATCAGTAAACCCATTAGTAATATTATTCAAATTAAAAATAATTAAAAAAATGATTAAGAATTCCCACGAAGAATTGTAGATAGAAGGCAAGGCAGAGCAGGGCAGGGCATGGTAGGGCAAGGCAAGGCAAGGCAAGAGTCAAATAGCTTGGCTTGGGCAGGCCGACGGGGATAAGGTGGTGGGGCGTCCTTGTCCATCCATCGCAGAATAATCTGCCTCTACCGCATGCTTTCGACGTTCGCTGGGCTTCCTTCCTTAAATTACAAAGTTGAAATCTTGACCCCGACGACAATGCCGAGCATGCCTGTCCAAAGTTTCCTATCTCATGCAATAACTCCACGTGGCATTCTCGCCGTTTTCCAAGGTCCGGTGCCGGTGCTTCCCCATTGGCTAAGCATGTAACATATATTAATAATCTGTAATAATACGTACACATATAGCACATAATCTAGTTTACCAACATGAATGTTATTTATTTATTAAATAGTGAGTGTCAATTATTTTATTTAATGTCAAATTGATGTAAATTGACCAAACCCAAGGTAGCTAAGACCAAGCCCTGCCCTTTGAGTAAGGCCCTTATTACTATATTTGTAGGGAGGGGTGGTAGGTGCTGTTAAGATAGAGACTGCTGCTTTCTTCACCCTCCCTCCTTCATTCCTTCCTTCTTAATCTTATCTTTCAATCTTCTTCTTCCTGGAAGAATTGAGTTGAGCTGGGAAAGAGAGGAGAGAGGGATGGGGAATTGTCAAGCCATTGATGCTGCAGCTTTGGTTATACAGCATCCAAATGGCAAAATAGAGAGGCTCTATTGGCCTGTTACTGCGAGTGAGGTCATGAGAATGAACCCAGGTCATTATGTCTCTTTGATCATTCCATTGCCTTCTGTACCTGAAGACGAGAAGCAGGATAAGAAAACGGTGCGTTTCACCAGGGTTAAGCTTCTCCGCCCGAATGATACTCTTGCTCTTGGTCATGCCTATCGACTTATTACTTCTCAAGGTATTATCTTTTTCATCGTTATTTTCAGCTCTCTGTTTCTGTGACTGCAAGGATACAAGTTTCTGGTTCAGGGTGATTGTTGTTTTAGAATGAACAGAGTCTTGATTGGCTCTTATTTCTCTACCCGCAGAGGTTATGAAGGTGTTGCGGGCTAAGAAGTATGCAAAATCGAAAGGGCAGCAACAGGAATCAGTTGAGAACTTGCCGACAGCACAGGAGAAGCTGTGTTCAGTTTCTGCGACAGAAGGGATGTCTGACAAGGAAAACACTAACCAGGTAAACTACCTTTCAAGTGGCATAATCAGTACTTGTTTATAGTAGATTTGCTTTTTCCTTTTTTTTTTTTTTAAAGAATACAATGAATTTCTGATCCTTCTTGCCCAACTAAGAACCCTTGATCCATCAATCAAAGCATAAGGGCATCAAGCAGATACCCGATGCTAAGAAAGCTAGTAGTAAATATGTTTGTGAGCTATAAGCATAGCAGATATAATTATGATTTTCTGAAAACAACTGGAGACTGGTGTCCTGCAACACCATTTCCG
Source organism: Swietenia macrophylla (assembly GCA_032401905.1). Taxonomy (NCBI): domain Eukaryota; kingdom Viridiplantae; phylum Streptophyta; class Magnoliopsida; order Sapindales; family Meliaceae; genus Swietenia; species Swietenia macrophylla. The sequence continues at coordinate 6,981,523 of CP135585.1, read as the reverse complement.
GCTCTAAGTACACCACTAAAAGAAAGATTAACCCAGAATTGGAGGCAGAGGATAATAGAGCAGAACTTAATAGAAATATCAGCCATACAAATTTTCTGTCTTTCATTTAAATCTATCTCTTATTCATGAATGCTTATGCCACGAATTTAAACAATTTCAGGGATTGAAACATGAAAGGCAACGCTCAAGAACAACATCAGTGAACCCAGCTGCAATGAGGTCAAAATCATGGCGACCATCGTTGCAAAGCATCTCAGAGGCTGGAAGTTGATGGTTAATCCAAGCTAGTGGTATGCAGTGGCCTTTGGACAGTGTAATTAGTTGCCTCGTTCACTTACCCATGCTCTTCATGGATAATAGTTCTGTAACAGGGGATACAAATTCAATATATCCATGGAGGTGCGTAGCTAAAGCTTCAGAATCATTGCCAATGACAACCCCTGAGTCGAAAAATTTTCTAGCAATAAGACATCTGTATAGCTGCGAACAGAGAAATGAATCTCACTTTGTAGTACAAAGTAATATTCTGTGATAAAATTAGATCTTGCTGTCAACAATTTCTTTTAGTTATTTAAGGATGACCAGAAATTCCAATATAACATGAAACCAGCATGCACACGCATATGAAACATGAAGAAGATATTGATTTCACTTAGGTGGCTTTGAAATCCAAATCTCCCAATCTTGATCAACATTGTTTTGAGCCCATAACAGGGATGTCCGTGCAGCCAATAGTGCTCCAGGTAATTTCCTCTCCTTCAGAGCAATCAATATATATGTAAAAGGCTCCACCAGTAATGTCCCGGGTCCTCCATACTCCTTGTGTAGAAAATCATTAAATACCTTTTTTCACACCACAAGCTAATTAGCATCGATGAATTTGGAAATATTCAGATAAACTATTGCAACTCCAGCTCTTCACTTGAAAAACAAATTAGCATAATAAAGACATGCGTTAGCAATGGGCCAAATATGCACAAAAAGTTTTTAACAATTTGACGAAAGATGTCTGGAAAACAATGATTATTTGTTGTCAGGTCAGATATTTCTTTTGGGGGGATCAATTATTCAACAGTTTTCAAGTCAAGCAAAAGGCCAGACCTCCTAAGAGAGACGAAACTGAACAATTTTGATTCTTTCAGTGGGGGTGGGAAAGTTGTACGGGACTAACTAGGAGGTCATGAGATAAAAATAAGTTGCTTGGACTAGAATTTTTATTAAGGTTTAAAGTTTATGATGACTAACATTCTCAATTGATAATACGATCCTAGAATCATGTGGACAAGGAGTAAAGAGTGATGAGCACCAGCAATCTTCTTTAGCCTCAGAGACACAAGCATGATCTACAGATGGACCCATGGAGAAAGATATATTTTCTTTGCCTGCACCTCAGGCAATTCTTGCAGCTGTTTGGTCACAAACTTTATCTCCTTTTTCTGTTTCCACTAACAAATACTTATCATGCCGAAGGTAACTGGATTGACATCTAATAAATTTGTAACGTTTAAATCCCACAAGGAAATAAACTCACACCCAAATAGCAAATTACAATTATCTTGCCACAGAGCTCTGTCAAACTCCATATTAATAACCATTTATGACTTAGCCATAGGATAACCCAATCCCAGCTTCTCACACACTGCCAAGCTGCTAAACATTGTACAGACTTGAATTTTTGGAATACTCTTCAAAGGACACAATTATTTCAAGGGTGTACTTCCAATAAGATAGCTTCATACAGTCACCATCTGAGGGAACGATTGATGAAATTTGTATGACCAGCAATCAAGGAAGGCACCAGTTTCCTAAGGAAATGAAATTTGTACTTCCAAATAACATCAATGCCCATAGCTCAGGTGCCGTGTTTTCCATGTCTCCTCCTCAGCCCAGCCTGAGGGTCCATGAGTTTTTCTGAGTTCATGTGAAAAGTACAATATATTCCTGCTGCTAAATGGCTTCCTTATGTTCATTTTTACAGATTTTTAATGGTAGACAAATAAATAAAAATGAATGTGAAATAAACCTTTGAAGGATTTTATATAATTCATTCAGTGTAATTTATTGGAAACAAGGAAAGTCTAAATTATAGAATATGCAAGCAAAGGACTGTCTTCGCATGCTTACACATTGCAGCCTAGTCCTCTATCTGAACCAAGCTTCCTTAGTATGGGCATATAAGGTGTTAGGCCAACAATTTGGTGTTTGGTGGAATATTTATTAAGTCATGGCATAGTCACTAAAGACCTTGTGGAAAATAATCCAAACAAATTCAAACTGTGAATCCTACGACCACACTTCACATCAGCAATCAATGCTAAGTCGGTTTAGAATTAAAACATACTAACATGATGAAACAGTAACACTCCAGGGAACTGTCATTAACGAAAATACATCATATTCTTTTTCGTGAAAAATTGCTGGCAATAAATGATGGTCTTGAGCTTAATTGGAGTTTTTAATGCACCAATGTATAAGTGTAATATGCCAAATATAAATGAAAAAATATTGTGAATAACATAGAAATATTAATCACACATGAGGATCTGTTTAGACATCTAGACTCATTTATCCCCAAATTGAATGGTAGCTTGTCATTTTTCTAATGAAAATTTGGCAGTGCCAAACTTTTACGAGTCATTTGTGAGTAAGGATTTTAGATTCTTTCGTGGCTTTCTTCCAAGTGGGTGTACAATCAGAGGGTGCAAACCCATATCCACACGACATTCCAGTGATTTAGAATAATACACCCAATGGATAATTATTTTACAAAGCAATATCCAATGAAAATTTCTGTGCAGCTTTTCTTTTGAAGGAAAAAAAAAAGTGATCTTAGTATGTGGTGAAGCACAAAAATGACTATACATTTGGTTTCCTTAATTTGTTTCCTAAAATTTATTTCCGATGGGAAAAGAACTTAAGAGGAACAAAAAAGTTTCCGGAAAAGTACAAGAAGGCAAGAAAATTGTGGAGAATAATCATCACTCTCTAACATTGTTTTCACAACTAGTATACAGCCCCAAATTGGTTCTCAGTTCTCAATCTTTTTGGTTTTAGAACTTAAAAACATACAATTGTGAACACGCAATGCAAAGAGATTTATAAGATGGATAACACTCCATCTCTGGAACAGTGGAATAACCATGACAAATGTACAAGGCACAATAGATATTCGAGTACAAAGTTAAGGTTTTCTATGACTCCTCAGAGAAACATCCATTCTTTCACCGACAGATAGTACATGAAACCATAGTATCACACTTGTAGTAAAAGTAGCAATTGTTTAAGAGATAGCTTGAACCTTTTATATTATAGATCAAATCTGGGTAAATACTATGTGTCAATGCCAATATTAACTAAGTAATTTATTCCCTTCATCAATATTACTGGCCTCAAACATTTCATAAAGGGTCTCAAATGACAATGTATTGTGAAAAAAAAAAAAAAGAAAAATTAGTTTGGCCCACTAAAGAACTTTCAAAAATACATTGAGATACAGCCCTCAGAGAATACTTTGTATCAGCTATATCTACGATTTTGACATCAAGAAGAAGTCTAGTTTTCTTTCACACATTTCCTCAAGTAGCCCATGCTCAAGTTTTACTAAAATTTCTTGGACTGAGTAAGCTGGCTAACCTAACAATTATCATAAACAATGCCATTTCAACTCCATAAATCATCGAATCGTCCTAATTTTTCTGCAAAACAATTCTAGCCAGGCAAAGTTTGAAATTTCAAAAATAAGTTATGCACAGATGATGATCACCATTCAACATCAAGTAACACATTACAATTCAATGCCCAATTAACAGTTATTAACAGTTTGATTTGTACCACAATATTTACACATTACAATGAGGTAATAAAAAATTACCTCAACGCAAACCTCTATGACAGCATTAAGATCATCTCCAAATGTCTCCCTGTCCTTCGAGAGCTTCTTCAAAAGCTCAGACCTGAACTTCTGGGTCTCCTGTAAATAAAGGGACAAAAAAAAAGACGAAAAAGTACGAGGATATAAACTTCACATACATTAACAAATGTGTACAAACAGATATATAAAAATACTTACAGCTTCGGCAAATTCAGGGATTGGGTCAGGATACGTGTATTTCTGGGGAGGATAGGCTCTGAGATGGTTTGTGAAGAACTTTGCGGAGATGTGTTCGCTTGAGATATACGAAGAAGAGAAAGAATTAAGCGTAGGACATGGAGTAGGCTGCACTATAACGGAGGGGGTGCGTCGGATGACAGTGCAGGTGACTGGTGCTTTGGCGGGAAAAACTGTGAGTTGTCTGCAGCTGCAGGAGATAAGAAGGGCCATTGTCCGAAAATGGCTTAACAAATACCTCGTAACCAAATTATGATCCATGTCCCATTGTATCATTTTCTTTGTGGTGTCTGTCCAATTGGATTGCACATTCTACAATCCTCAGACTAAGCTGGATCAATGCCATTAAAGTCCAGCTTCGGAAGCCTTTTAGGCCTTATGGGCTTCATGGTTCACAGTGGAACCTGGACAGCGATATGGTTAATTTGTCTATGAAGGCACAGACATTCAGCCCAGTGAAATCAACAACGCAACTGACTTAAGATCCTGAGAACCCCATCCTCCCAGGAATGCAGCCAAGATAGAGCAACGCACCAGAATAAAGTAAAGATGCCATTTTCAAAAGAATAAAGGAGGCTTCTTGTAGATAAACCTCACTGGATTGTCAACGGGAATAGTCAATAGCAAGGAGGAATATGCCTCTAAACAAAATTCAAAAGCTATGTGAATAGGTTAAATTAATCTACCCACCCTTCGTGAAAGCAATATGACCAACTTTAGGAATATTGGTGTTTATATATGCTAAGATATCATTAATGCAAAGGCAGCCGCCATTCTCTTGATAATTCCAGCATTTAATTATTGAGAGCATGGATGCATTAGTCACGCTGAACAATACTTAAAGTTCAAAACAGATATTTCTATTGATGTGTCGAGGAATCGACCCAACTCATGATGATAATACTGTATGTTGTATCATATTTTGCTTGAACTTTGATTGCGAATTGGATTAACAGATCTGCATGACAGTCTGTGCAGTAAATTAAGAATGAAGAGCATGAGAATATGAATGTTGAAAGTTTTACAATTTCTTGTTGGTGTGATGATAATCTTGATTCTTGTGTCATGAAGTTGGCAATACATCTTGATTTCATTGTGGGAAATTGATCTGGCATGCACCATCATGGACATTTTGTACACTTTTCTTCAGTAAAGTAATGCACGTGCTTTCTAGGTTTAGGGTTTCTTTAAATTCACATTAAATTAAGCCAAATATAATTTCATATGATTAACGTGAGCATATATGTGTATGTACATGCAGCATGTTCCCATTTTACCTTGCCACTTTACCAGACATGTAAATCTTGTCCAGCAAACATTACTTTACAAAGATGACTAAGGAAAGATGTAGGATAATGCCTTTTCATAAAACCATGGCCTGCATCCAGAAACAGTCTTATCAATCGAACAGAGCTTTGCGATTGCGTGTGTGCGCTACTCCTTTTTAAATAATACTTTTAAACGCAGTTTTGGTACAATATTTCGGCTAAACAGCCGATGCTTTTTGCATCCGATGCCTTTTCTTTTCACTCTATCTTTGTTAAAACGAGTGAAATCTTGCTGCTCCTTACTGTAACTAATGCTCTTCTTTCCATAGGAAGTATGTGTATGCTTCCCAGCTTTTTCTTGTATTAAATTTTTGGCACATGGGTTTGTTGGAAGCTTTTGATGGTTATACAGAAACGTTGATGATCTAATTGAAGAGAAAATATAGGGCGGTTCTTGAATGCTGATGATTAAACAGATGACTCTTTTGTCTCCACTCTTGTAAATGGAGGTCCTAGGCATGCACTATCTCAAAACTAAAGTGATAAAGAACAACACGACACACACGCTCCCTCGAGAGTAGCCACTCACACACACTCCATCCTTCCCTTTCAGCTTCTTTTCATGGCATCCAAAGAGAGTAATGTGAGTTGGAAAGCCAACTATGAGGGCAACCTTCACTCAGATCACATGATATCTTTTTAAGCTTTTGCCAGTATTTAATTTCATCACAAATTTGAGACAGCATATATCACACATGCATACGATATGCATACATCAAGTTAAATGTGTATGCTTGTAATGATTCCAATCGAATGGTATGAAGATAACAGGAAGATCGGTACATATAAGCAGTGGTACAAGCTCATCATAAGAATCCAACTATTGAAAAGACAAAACATTAATCTTTTTCTGGGTATAAGGAGTTGTTAACATATATAAAATATATATGACGGAGGTATATATTCGCTTTTCTTTTTGGCTTTGCTTATCTTTTTCTTACAGAAATATGACATGGGATGGTGACATTTGAGTACACCATGGACTACGAAGGAAAGAGAGGGTGTAGTGCGCCTGTCTTGCATTCAGCATCAAATCACAAACCATATCTGAGAATTCAGCATCATTCTAGCTTTTGAACCCCTTTAATAAATGGGCCAAAGGGGGGTTAGCTTTTACAAGAACCCCACGAGCATATATAGTTTTACAACCAAAAATCATCTTTAAAAGCCGAATTTTAGGGTCCTCCATTTTTGTCATGGCCAACTAAAGTTGAAATTCCGCAAAGAAAATCACTCAGTAAAGAGCTAGATTCTGCTCCCTATACACCCCCCCCCCCCCCCCTAACCCCCAACTTTACATTGGAAGGAAGAAAGAAATTTGGCTTTCGGATTTATACTTAGGATTCCTCACTTTAGAGACCAATTTGTTTTGAGAGAAAAACTAAAGTGCTGAGTGCGATATAAGGCAGTAAAAGTGTGGGATCCCGAGACTCTACATTTCACTCTTACAGGATATTGGATTTTAAAAATGCAGCCGTTGGCCGTTAGCCTGTATTGTAATCAACAGTTTTTTATCTTCTCACTAGTTTAAAGTTATTTGATCAATTTCAACTTGCGGTATTCCATGATTATTACCATATCCTTCCTAGGTTTTTGTTATAATATACATGCTACAATATAATTATAGGTTGATTATAACCACAAGTGTTACTCATTGTCCTAAAAGCAAACTCTCTTATGGTTTGATATTCGGCTTTAATGATGGAGCATAAGTAATGGTGGGAACCCTATTGCTGACAAAATCCAAATTCTCATCCTCGACACCTTTTTATATCCAATGAGATGGCTTCACGTCGCCGTCGAGCCATACCCCAAGTCTCGGGTTAGATAAACTTTTTAATCAATAAACTATCCCGAAAAGTCTTGAGGATAATTAAAAAAAAAATTGAAATTTTAGCGTTGATATTCAAGTCTTACCTACTCTTTAAACATAGAGATTGAGACAAATCCATTGCCAATAAGAGAATTTAAAGAGAAAATTTTATATCTCATTAACAAAGACGATGTTTAAAGATGGTAATATTAGATGTTTTGCACCAACTTGGCTTAATTAAAACACTGTAATTAATATAAAAAGAAAGGAGACATTAATGGTCGGACTTTTGATTATTTTGTAGATGTTATTGTCATCGCTTTTCCACGGCTTGTCCTATTCTCCGTCCCATTCATGTCTTAATTAAATCGCTTAAGCATTTGATTAATTGAAACTTTTGTCGCTTACTTGTAATAATCGATCAAGGGGGCGTGCTCTCTCTTACGATTTAATTACAATTATAAGTCGTTGATTACCAAACGAGACCCACACTTAGTCTCTTGATTAATGAATATTGAATGGGAGATCTTTTCTAGTGGGGAAGAAGAGAGAAGAAGAGGGGTATGTTTTCTCATTAACTTATTGCATACATAATTGGTAATGTTAGTCCAAAATCTCCATGGCTCCCACCTTAGCTAGGTCTAATGAGGAAATGCCACATCGCATTGATTGATGTAGAAGGGAAGCCGCTCCTCTTGTTATAATTAGCAGTAGATTTATGATATTATATTGTCAATTGCATTTGGGACACGTTAGATTGAGGGATCCACAATGTTGGAATATAATAAAGTCCCTTCTTCTTCTTCTTCTTACTTATTCTTCTTCTTCGTTTAACATAAAGCTATCAAGTATTAATTCTATTAACCATCCCCACTTCCTACATTGATGTCCTTTACCCAAAGCTATATGTGCTTTGAGTCATCTTTTGTTCTAAAACTTTGCTAGACTTTAGGTTTGATTATGACATAAATTGAATGATCAAAAGATAAATCTATTTACCACAATCAAGCCATCACAAATTGGCATAGAATTCAAATGAAAACACATACAAATCTCTATATGTTCATTATGTGTAGCTCTAGGTGGTCCTGAAAGCAGTTTTATGAATGACACAGTGATCGATGAAAGCAATAATCCACTAGAAATGACATAAAAATGTACTGACCAGGCCTTGGAACTATCTTTTGATATTTCTCGACGGTGGTCCATAAGAGCAAGAGTGGGATATAATAATTTTGATGTGAATTATGGGTGGAGCTAATAGCCTCGGATGTGATGTTGCAATGAACATGCATGCTTGATCACAGATCCAATGTGTGAAGATATGCGATAAGGTTGCATGACAAGCATTGGTGCATGGAAATTGCCTAAAGACATAATTGCAAGGTTACTTTATTTTTATAGATGCCCAGTATGAAGGGTCATTGTTATATATATATATATATTACTACCACATGCAACAAAAATAAAAATAATAATAATAATATACCACATGTCGGGTATCTGCGGCTAAATGACAACTTCTTGCTCGACTTTTTCTGTTTGTAATTTAGAAACTTTGTATGTAAATAAAAAGGAACTAGCTTTTTAGCCCTTTGGCTCTTTTCCCAGTACAAAATCTTAGATCTAGTTACTGTGCCCACTTCAATATCTACAGTTAATCACAAAGAGATATCTATCAATAAAGAAGTTAGAGTGCCGTAAGCTTGGATAATAAGCTGCTGGCAATGGCCTGGCCTAGCTAGCCTGCTAGCTTTCAAGAGGTTAAGTTATCGCTGTAATGAGATGCTGCTGGAGCAGAGTTGTCTGATATCTGAGGCGGATGGATAGAAGAATCGGCCATGGCGTGGATTGGATTGGTCGCGGGAAGCGATTAATTACCAAGGAGTCTTTTATGAATTTGAAGTGTATTAATGGCTGGCGGGACCTAACAGTCTCTTCATAACTTGGAGAAAATGCGATGCATGCGCAAAATTCCACAGTTGCTCTTACAATGATACAGGGATAAAACAAATGGGATAACTACAAAATTCTCCACTGTCAATCACATGCCTGCCCTTGCATAGAGATCACAGAGAGACATGAAATATCAAAGAGGGATCAGATTCAGGAAATATATGGAGTTTTATTGATACTCATGAACTCAATACCACAAACATGAAAAGGCCCCAAAGACCCTTTGTGTTTATATATGTATATATAGATGTTAGGCCAAACAAACTCAGGCCAATGAAAGAGGTTTCTCCTCTTTCCGCAAAAAAAAAAAAAAAAGATAAGGGTTAAAGAAAAGTATTCACACGTGCCACCTCCACACGCATGAACAGCACCCGAAGAGAAATTAAACCCAGTATCATAGATGGTTAGGCCAAGGTCAAGTCAAGGCCATATTAGAAGAGGCATTTCCCGCCAAAAAAGCACACATACACACTTGTGAGCCCGTTCACATGTCCACGTGCCTGAGCTCACAAACCACTCACTTAAAAAAGCCTATTTATAAAACGAAAACTTAATAATGGAGCCAGCCATCTTCTTAAGCTCCTGTTGGATTGCGCTGTCAAAAGTTGCTGAGATAATGAAAGATTTGAGGAAGAAAACGGAGATCAGTGGCCTTGAATCTTGATGAAAAGCTTTGACAAATATCAAATGAACAGCTCAAAGTCTTCATTCCAGCCATTCCCTTATTTTCCTCAGCTAATTTTCCCCTAACTCTGTACAGAAGGGTCCCGCCATCACCTTCCCCTCTTTCATTCAAGAATCAATGCAGCCTTTGAATTCAATCCCCACTTGATTGTTCACACTCCATTCCATCACTGACTCCACCATTAAACATTTGTTCCTTTCTTTGCTCTATCTTCCCCCTCACTTTCTTTTGTCATCACACAGAAATATATTTATGCAGCAAATCCCTTTCCCTTGGGAATCTGCAAACCTCATTAATGGATCGATGGTAATCCCACCAACAAACCCGAAAAAATAAAATAAAATAAATAAATCAATCCCCCAAAACTCACCAATCTCTCTGACATAACCACACATATAAATATATACTGCATAATCTACATCACTCAAGTTAATTTACTCTCAAAAATCTCCAAAAAAAATTCTGAGAAATATAGACAAACTGGACCACCATTTCTTTTTTTTTTTCTTTTTTTCCTTTTATTCTCCCCATTTTTGTTTATTGTATTCTTCACCTTACTCGGAGCTTCCCTTGTCATCATCTACCCATAAGAGGGTATTTAATTTTCTCCTTTTAAAAGATGGCGACGATGAAGACGAGGACGATGAGTCACTGGAGGACCTCATTCTGGCCCGGATTGTTACCCGAAGCTGTGGTATAACTTTTGGAGTTTTTCCTCTGTTTTCATCAAGCACGAGTTGTTGCATTAACTGGTAGCAGCTGGTGATTTTCTCCTGCAAAAATGGATATTTTTCCCGGTTGGCATATTTATAGAATAATTTGCCCTTCATAAACATATATTGCCCAACCTTATTTAGTAGCTTACTTTGCTTAGTCCATCACACCATGATTCAGCATGTTCAGGATTAGCAAGTGACAAATTCGGAATTTCATTTGCTGCACATAGAATCGCTGCCGCAGCAATGCTTGACGGCCAATACTCTAAAAAGCTGGCCTCTGTTGACATTAGAAAAAACCGTTTTACTTCATCTTATTAACTCATCATGATTCTGCATCCACTTTCCCATATACCATATACTATTCGTGTATGCATACATGTATATAAATATTGTATTACCTTGGATATTGGACAGTATGATTTCTGAGGCCCGTGAAATTAAAAACCCCACAAAAGTCGCCGCTGAATCGAGCTTGCATGCGAAAAAACCAATGAAGCTGAACGGGGTTACGGATCGTAGCCTCCAGTCCAGGACAGTCAGCACCAGAAGCTCCATTCGACGGATTGCTTTTGTTTCAAAAATATATTTGGCACCTTCAACCTATAAAGAGTTCATTACAACAGTAAATCTTCCATGTCTCAGTAATTAATTACCGTAAAATAACATACAAGAGACAAATGAGTTACCTGAAGATCCAACAGAGAAGGAACCAGAGGTTCCTCCATCTTAGCCGCTAATGACAAGCAAGCAACAGATAAAAGCTGCCACGGCCACCCCTTATTTTGCTGAAAAACGTTTAAATTAGCATAAGAACAATTAATTAAGAAAAATGGTAATTAGGTTTCCAAGCGGCCTGTACAGCTGTACTTTGTTCCACGTGTATTCCACGTGCTCAGACAAGAATAAAAAAAGCTTTTAAAAGCATAATGTGTGGTTAATTAGTACAACAACATAATCAATGTTTATAAAGTCATAATCAACAATCCTAAAAAGTTAATACTGTGGTTAATTATCTCTTAATCGTACTGTTGTTTCATTGTGTTTGGTGTTTGTTTACTCGCTTAAACACTGTAATTAATTATTATTTGATTAATTACAACTTGTGTCATTCTCTCATTTTGAAAAGTCAAACACCAGTACCCAATTGTCAAAGTAATTAATCCCGCGATCATTGTTAATTATCGGGCTAAAACTTTGACGGACGTGAACTTACCGGCAACCGACGAGAATACAGAAACCGATCCATGTAGTTGACGGAGAGATATGCCGTCAGTGGCTGGAAATTGTAGTATGCTTGCACCTGCAAAAGCGAGACAGATAATCAAACTTGAAGCTTCTATCACCACCGCTTAATATCAATAGATACCGAAATATCTAACAATGTTTGGAGTTTCCATGATTGATGCCCGAAAATCCAACGGCTGGTCAAACCTATATCTACGACTGTTAAATCAGATCTACGGCTCAGTTTGAGTGATAATTTTCACGATCAGATTCTTGTGATCATCGGGTACGTAATCTGACATTTCGATGAGGTGGCATTATTGGAGCAACAGTGAAGTTACTGTCCGACGATATCGTAAGAAGGATAATATATATTACCTTGAGAATCCATGCAACGGATTCTTCTCTAGCAGAGGCATCGAGAGACTGAGTTTGAAAACGTGTCAGGTAGTCGAAACCAGGAACAAAGTTTCTCTCATCTTCTATAAATCCAGCGATTGACTGTTCGACAGAAGCCGAAGACTCCAGGTCCGATGACGAACATTCCGGCGATGACTCATCGCCGGTGAATATGCCGGAATCCTCGCCGCAGAGAAGATCCGGGAAGCTACTTGAGCACGTCACCGACATCTCACTCTCTTTGCATCGATCGGCACTCACCTCTGTAAGAAAACCCCCCGGAAAAGTGATCGGAGTGGAAAGACCAGAGAGTGAGGAATGGAGAAGTGAGGCTTTGCAACTGGTTGTTGGCGTTGGGTTGATACCTCTTGTTGTATGCGTTTGTTTGGATATAAATATGAGCACCACTGTGTTTCGTTTTTCCTTTTTCTTTATTATTATTATTTTCTTTTTGGAGGTAAATATTGTTCTGAAAAGAAAGAGAGAGAGAGAGAGGGGGGGGTGGGGAGGAAAGTGAGGGGGGGTTTAAAAGATGGATTGCCACTTTGGGACGGAAAGAGAATCAGTTATTGGTTTTTACTGGGAGATTAAGATATGTTACGTTTCGACGTTAGGTTGGCAAACTCTTTGGCTGCCGAGTACAGCAGCTGAAGCCAACGACGACGTATTTGTATTCCCACGTGGGGGTGAATAATTAACCAAGCCTGCCTGCCTGCCTGCCTGTCTGTCTAGTGTTTTCCTCTGAAAAATGCATTTTAGTTTTACAGACTCAGAGAGAAGCCAAAGGCGAATATAAATCAAAAGAGGGCCGCGTGTTTGTGAACGAGAGTAAAATGGAGATGGTGACACGTGGCAAATTCCCATTGGGCCGATAATAAAGAAAATTGAAAAGGAACAAATCTCTGTCTTATTACTTTTTGGGAGCTTTGGCTTAGCCATATCTCAGACTCCAGTTAAAAGGTTTGGTTAACTCAACACGATGTAGGATGAGGTCATACGTCTCCCTTTGTGACATATTAATATGCATTATTACTTGTAAAAATAAATTTGAGTTCAAATATGTTAGGGCATTATTAATAAATCAATTATTCTTCCCCTTCGGGCTTTAAATTTTAATGATTTGATAGACGATAATCTTTAGTGAATGATAAGCGTGTTATTAAGCTATCACATTGCCAAATATTCTTATTAATACTCGATTTTATTTAATTAAAAAGCAAATAATGCAGTATTATTAAATTAAAAAAAAAATTGTGGGTGTACCCATTTGAAAATATTTGTAAGTGTAATACTAATAGGAAAGATGTTAAACGTACTTGTAATTTGATGAAACATGGATGTGATATTAGCGAGACAAGCCATTGGGCGAAAACGCCATGGAGTGAGACCTACTGCTGAAATATTCAACAGTTTGTGGCATTGAGAATTTAAAAATGATGGCCTATCTCTGCCGGTTATGACACTTTCACTAATGCATATGACAATAATAATGCCAATTGAAGATTCTTTCTACAATATGATTATTACCCAATCTCAGTGAAGGACATTTTCATGGCACAATCAAGAAGCCAACCAGGCCAACTATAACATCAAAAGCAAGCTTGCTAGCTAGCTAGCTATCACTTTTACTTGTTGTAACCACGGTACTGCTCCACTTTAGGGTTTATGATTAAATTGGGTTATGAATGTCAAGGTTCGATGATCATATTCGTAGCTTCAACAAAAACAATGAATCACCACACTTCCAACGATACATATTGTGGCTGGTCATGATGTTAGTGCCACCCACCTAATTCCTGAAAACAGTAGGACGTTCCTCTTGATTTCATTTCTATGTGGGTATTTCATTTATGCACACCCTTTTGGTAACGGTGTTTGTGGGATCCAAATCCAATTCTGATTTCATTTACTATTGACCCCATTTGAAAATTCCGACAAACAAACAATTTAATTTTGCGGTGAAGATGAGCAGAGTCCATGGCCCTTGGTGTGGGTGTTATTGCGTCAATGAAAACGTACTCACTTTTAAAGTCTCTCGTATGGTTCGCATTTATATTGAAAATGCTTGCCGGGCCATTCGAAAGAAAAATCAAATCCCATAGGATAGCCAATTCCTCGGTAGTACTCAACGCTGCTGAAGTCTTTTCCGATTGATTGATAGACCGTGTCTTTTCACCTAATCACCCGAACTAAGCAGTAGAAGCGGTGAATTACACAAGTTAATTAGCAAACTTAGCCAATGATAATGAGCATGATAATAATTCCAAAGATGGAAAATAGGTTAACCATGATTGTAAAGTGAGATAAACTTTGTGAATTGATAGGAGTTCTCTGTAAACTTCTGAAAAAAGTTGTAAATAGTTGCTCATGAAATGATGTAAAGGCACAGCCTGCTTTCTCCATTGCTAGCTCATCGACATGGACATGATTTAACATTTTGAACTCACAGAAAAGTTGCGTAATACAATCTCCCATGAAATGATATACATAATGTTGCGTGTGTTCCTTTTATATGTGAAATAATTAAACTCACCTTTTCATGTTGATCATGGCTCAACTGTGTGTGCCATCCAATTAAACTTGAAACTGTAGCTACCTACCTTTACTTTTACTGCGGTAACAAAGCAATTATCGTTGGGATTATGAGTATTTTCTTGGTTTGATTTGCGTCTGCCTGGGTTGGATTAAGACTGAATCGCAGTCTTCCTCTGGTGGTTTCCTGTTCCAGTACAAACCCACAAGCAAAAAGAAATGAAAAACACTGTTGCACCCTCCAACCAACACAACATCAATTCAAACTGAACAGTTCTATGCATATCTTGACAAAAGATGGAATAGTTCTCTGTCTTCTCAGGTAGGCCTGGAGGGAGAGATTCAGACTCACTCAGCGTAATTGTTGAAATTTTGATGCTGCTTCATATAATGGGCTGGCTGGCTAGCTAGCTATTGTTTTATGCATTACTACGTGTAATGACTGAATCATCGGGTCATTTCGTGACATATCACATGTTTTTGGCTCATTAAAGTTATGGCATTTGGCCGAAGATTAAAAAATAAAATACAAACAAACAAACAAATAAAGGGTTATGTGAGTAAGAAAGCACTTACATAACATCTCATATCACTTTTTGGTTCGATGCATGTCCCATGAAGTTTAAGTGACAAAGAATCACATACTGTACATAATTACTAATAATTTGCCGTTCTACATTAAGAATACTCAAACAATTAAAGCAGATTGCCACTATTTAAACGGCAGTGGGCCTCCTACCTTGAATCACACATCATAAGAATTTGATTGCTCTCACAAATTCCAACAGATAGTGGCACTAGCATGGGCGCAAAAGCAATTGATCTATGCATACTTCACACCCAAAATCGATCGAAGAGCCACTAACTCTTGATATTGGGTGCTGTCATTTTTAATTTCAATGACAAAATTATTGAACTTGTCAAGTCCACAGAGGATATAAATATATATCTATTAACTGAATTTAATTAAATGCTACCTATAAAGAATTAATTGTTACAGTGTAAGTGACTCTGAATACTGTTGTTCCATTAGGTATATACTACATATAGATAATCATATATTGCTTTAAAATTGAGTGGAATTGGACTTGATGTAGACAGACAAACCACCACCACACACACACACACACACACACACACGCACACACACACACACACACACACACACGGTATATGATATAATAACAACGTATGCATAAGGCAAGATGGCAGCATTGCTGGCCATCCGGGGGATGAGGGTTTGGGATATGTTGTGAGTGGACTACATCATATAAATTGGGGTACATTGAATTTCATCACTGTTTTAATTTCTCGCCTTTCAATTCATGGACAAGACAACTAGGGTTTTGGCATGGCTTTCTTTCTACATTTTTTTTATTTTATTTTCATTGTTTTATTCCCCCATTTCAACATAAAGTCATGACCCTCTTGATAGTGAAATAAGAGAAAATCTATGCACGATTAAGGACTTAGCCCTGAGGATTTCTGGTATTAGTTTCCATCGATCTCTGGACTCAGGCACTCTCTAATAAATAAGCAAAAATATAGAGGACCCATTTGATCAACTTTAGACTTTGGTCGGTGAGGTAGATTGGGACGCCCAATTTGACATATTCAAGTCTAAATCCATAGAACAATGGTATTTATTTATTTAATTGATTCGATTACTCTTAACCCATTATTAAGATTGATTTATCTTCCTTTTGAAGTGGCTAGGAGTAATAGATTCTACCTAAACCGATGATATTGTATGTAGCCCATGAATATCGTAGTCCACTATTGCTGGTTATAATTAATCTTATAGTCGTAATCCATTGATTAATTAATCACGTGATTAGTACTCCAAACGAACCAAACTATTTGGTTTTTGTTAACAGGTTCAATGGACGTCTAAATTCAGTACCGATAAAACAAGATTTAATACTTTCGGACACGTTTTTATGGAGGACGAGTGAGAGTTTAATTTGTTCTACGATGGCGACATTTCGACTTCCAAGAGATAAATAAGTCCAAATAATTAAAGATTTCCTAACAAAACAATGAGGGTTTCGCTAACGTATGTATGAAGACAAACAAATAAAACTTTTTAAGCAATGAAATTTGCTGTATGTCTTCATCGATGTTCTATTCTTTAGTCAATTGTCTTGATCGTTTGTGTCTTTGATCGATATCAACCACTTGCTAAGCTGACCTAATACCTGAATTATGTAAGAGCAAACGTTGAAAAATCCAACGAAGAACTTTTTGTGCTCGGATTTTTCTTAAAGAATTGAATGGTTGCACTGCAACGAGCATATTCCAGACTTAATTCATCCTTCTGTGAATAAGGTAAAGCAAGTAATGGTATGTGTTGTTTCAAAAAATTGGAAGAAGGCGAGAGCAAGCATAAAGGGTGATTGAATACAGCAAACTCTTAAATCCAAACCATATGCCAACTACCAAACAGCACCTAACTGGCTTTTTTAAAATACACGAGTCTCGACCTTTCATTTCACTATTTAATGTCAATCAATTCGATAAAATGTCCCGAAAGAAAGCTCCACAGACCAAATGCCTACATCCAAGGAAGTACGACCCACCCACTGCAGCCCCCGGAAATATTGAATCACAGTTATTGGCATCGACACACGAAAACTAGTTAGTTCATAGGGGTCTAGACTGCCTAGCTTGAAGTGTATTTCTTTTTCTTTTACTATTTCTTTAACAATTAATCCATTCAGACTACACCTGAGAATATTAGTTAATGTTCTTCATTCGGTGGATGTTTCCTACTAATGGGTTAATCATGCGTGTTATATTTCACATTCCTGTATATATTTTCACTCTGAGCTAATAGTATGGTCACTAAAAAGGAGGACATGGAAAATTAAGCATAGGATACCTGCATGAAAGGGAAGGGAAGGGAAGATGTAAATTTGTTGGCGGGGAAGAGAGATTTGGGCGTGAACTGCCGCATGTTTTCTGGTTAGTAGCAAACGTGTGGGATAATTCTGTAATATGCATGCAGGGATCAACGTCAGTGCCATGCAACCCTGGCATCTGCAAATCTATGATCCTTAACAGTTTAATGTTACATCCTTATAAAACATTAAACTATAATATGTGTGCTTTTACCCCCTAATAATTTACTGAACGTACCAAGATCGGGTACACCTTTTGTTGATTGCTTCGCCGTTGGAGGTACAAACGCATCCCGAAACAAATCTGTAACAAGAAAAAGTTTGCTTTTGTTTATCGAACAAAGTGCTAGCTGGGCATCATCGGATCCTTTGCAAGAGTAATACTGGTGGTCTCTGTATACAGTATATTTTAGCTATAGGTAAGCCCGTGAGGAGAAACTTGGCATTTCTCGTATGCATAGAAATGGTCCATGGACAGGGGCGGGGACCTAATATAGAAGATTATCAACAGGATTGGCCTCGACTGCATTGGATTTTTCGGGCGATCAATCAATTGATGTGGGCACCAACTTCATCAGCTCCTTGCAAATTGCAATTTGTTTATTCCGTTACCACCCCTTCTGAAAAGGAAGTCATTCTCAAATATCTGTGTTGAAGTAGAAGATCGATATATAACTCGACATTTGATTTCATGGTGAAAGTAAGCTACCAAATCACTCATGTTATAGCGTAATTCTGTTCTTTTTGCATATACTATGTGATAAGTGACAGAACATGAATTGGGAATGGACATTCGAATGTAGCCTAGGATCTCCGCTGGCAAGGGCCCATAGATGCAGAAATCACTCCTACAGTCCGACCGTTGTATTTAATGAAATACGTCCTACTCATTTGCCGTCGAATGGTTGAAAAAGCAAAGTGGCATGATTGCGGCCATGGTGAATGCGAGATACGAAGGATTTTCTTCCATTCAAAAAGTAAAGGCTGAAGGAACCCATAGCGACTCTTTCAAGAATGTTGAATCATGAAGACACAGTAGCTGGGAAAGCCCAAGAACAGAACGTTAGGCCGAAATATAAAATTTACTTCAGAAAAACAAATTTTGGCTTCGCCCGGACTCGAACCGGAGACCTTCAGTGTGTTAGACTGACGTGATAACCAACTACACCACGAAACCGAGTTAAGAAAAGGTCTCGAGAACACTTTTAAACAGACAACAAAGTAAATGAGCAATTGACATCAGTGGAAGTCGAGCTGGGGTGCGAGCAGCACGAACCTGCAGGACAAGGATGCTCAACATCGGGACATTTTCGCCCTTTGATTTAGCGGCTCTCTTACCACCAAACAACTTCAATTTCTCTTTAACTGGCCCAATATTGCCATTTGGCTCCAAAGACGCACCTTTTGTATGTTTTTCATGACGATCCCACCAGACACATATCTGTTTCGAGAAAAGAGACAATGGGCTGTCACTGTTGTGTCTGTGCTTGAAACAGTAAGCGGAGAAATGGTGGCACTGAAGTAGTGGGAAGTAGTAGAGACGGACGGCTCTGATTTGGATGACTTTGAAGATTTTGATGAAGATGATGACGAGGGTATTTACGATGACGAGCATGAGAGATTGCTTTGCCGTTCGGGAAGAGGAAGAGGCAAAAATTTTTTAAAAATAATTTTATTTTAATTTTTTTAATATTTTTAATTAATTTTAATATATTTTTATTAAAATATATTATTTTAAATAATTTTATTCTCAATTTTTTTTATATTTATAAATATAATTTATTCACACACTTTATTTTTAATATATTATAATTTTTTTATTTCTTAAATTTAAATCAATTTTAATATATTTACCGTATAAAGTATCGATATTTTATTTACAAATTAAAATAAAAATAAGTTTTTATACTTTAATTTTTATATTAATTTTTAATTAATTTTAAAATATATAAATATTGTTATATAATTTATTAATCTTATAAAATTTAATTTAAATTATAAATATAATATTTTATTAGTTAAATCTATTATCATTGTTATTTGTCTGAAAATTTAGTAAAAAAATAGAATATATTTGACATAACAAAGAGACAAAAATAATTATCTTAGTATGGCTAAATATCGTCCTAATTTAATCACACCATGTCATTAATTGCACCATAGGTTAGTCAACTTAGGATATTATAAAATGTCATGAGTTGGCCAACCCAGAGCATTAATTTCGCTCTAAGTTGGCCGACTTAAAGCAATAATATATGAAGATGTATATTAGTGAATTCCTATTTTAATAATGATTATTGTAATAAATCATTCCCATTTGTGTTATTAAAGTGTTTAGTAGTTTCTTTATATATTATTAAGGAAGAGCAAATTTTTTAAATTAAACAATATACTTTTCAAAAAGAAGAATGGTAAATTGGAACCCAAAACCCTAACCTGCTCCTTGAAGCCCACCAATAACCATCAGAAAACCCGAAATCACGAACCAAAAACCCACCTTAAACCCAAAATTAAATTAAGCCAAATCAAACCCATCACTCTGAACAGAAGTTTTCACTTTTTTGGCAGAGCTTCATCTGCTGATACAACTGGTACGTTCCTCTGTGTACTCTAACCTCAACTGCTCTTATTTTTTTGTTTGTTTTTTGTTTTTCCTTGGTTGACAAACCATAAGAGAAGACAAATTGGACACAATCTATTGATATCTGAACATTGTTAATCAGGATTCTGGTTACAGAAATCAAACAATCTGCGGACACCCACATTCTGATGAGTTGCTTATCGCGCGTGACTTCATATTCCGCGGCTATACTTAGAGGGACTCGTAATTTCATTGCTAGGAATAGTTTGCCTCCTCAATCTTATGCTCCTTCATGGAAAACAAATTTTGGGCATCTGGGTATTAAAACTATTGATTTAGAGTTTCTACCGACTCGGCTTCGTGTTCAATGCTATTCTTCTAAAAAGAGTTCTGGTGCTAAAATGTCACGGTCGCGTAAATCAGAGACTGAACCAGTGATGGATCGAGAGAATGATGGATTTTTTGTTGTGCGGAAAGGGGATGTTGTTGGTGTTTATAAAAACTTCGCTGAATGTCAGGCTCAAGTCGGATCTTCGGTAATCTTCTTTTTACCCTTTCGAATTATCACTTTTTAAAATATTGTAGTTCTCTTCTTTTTGGAAATACTGTTAGCTTGCATTGTGCTTTTATCTTCGTTAGGATGTATGATTAATAATGGACAAACAACTGATTGCGTTTTCTGTCATAGATATGCCATCCTCCTGTCAGTGTGTACAAAGGTTACTCTTTGCCTAAGGACACTGAGGAATACCTTGTCTTCCACGGGCTTAAGAATGCTCTCTACACTATTAGAGCTGAAGATTTAACCGATGATCTTTTTGGCTCGCTTATTCCTGCTCCTTTTCAAGTAAGATGATCAATGACCCTAAGCTGAAATTTAGTTTGTCATCATTTCATTTATTCAACAGAAATTATTCTCTCTACTGTTTGACATAAATTCCTTCAATATTCCCTCCATGAATAATTTTGCATTAACATTTTTGATGCATGGTTCTAGATGACCTGCTCTGGTCAAGATTTGAGATGTTGACACCACTTTATTCCTAATCTTATTCTTCTTGTTCTCTTTCACTTGCTTGATATCTGACTAGACAATTCTGTTACATGCATTTGGTTCCTTTAGCTTTGAGGTTTTACACGGTAATAATGTTAGCCTGAGAACTGATCTACACATTGTTTACCATCATAAGGTTGCTTATCTCTTATTTTGGTTATTAGGCTCTCCTTGTTGCTATATGTAGTTTGATACTATGTTTGTGTCTTAACTAAGAACTTGCTGTCAACCTTGCACAATGAAGAATGTTGTGATCTGTGGTTCATTACCTTTTTTTTTTTCCTCTTTCTTTCAGGAACCATTATCGAAAAAGAGATCAAAGGATGCAAGTGAACTGCAGGTTGGGGTAAGCAAGAAGACATCTTATTTTCTAAACTAGAACATCCTTGTTGAAGAATAGAACGATTTGTTGCTCCTGTATATAAATGATCTTTAGCAAAAATTTCTGTTGCATTTTTTTTCCTTTAAATTTTTAAGTTGGATGCAAATGTTTGATGCACAGTTTGCAGTAATATTGTTGGTATGCATGTAATATTTCTTGGAATTTATGTGGTTGATGATCTTTATTAGATCCTAGGTTTGGGATATATGTCTAGTTTCCATTGACTGATGTGATGATAATTGGACTGATAAGTACAAGTACTTGGTATTCAGTTTTTGAGTGTGGCCATTTTACACGAATGCTAAACTGTAGGGTTGTATGATAGAACTCCCCTCCTAGGACCTACTTTGCAGGACCATTACTGGGTAACAATCTTTTCATGCTTTGCAGAATAAGTTATCTGAACTTTGACGTGGCTTTATTTGTTTATATTATGCTTAATCCTTTGCAGGAAGTACTTGGTTCAACTGGCTTATCTACTGATCCTTTGAGAAAGCATGTCAAGCTGGATCATGACAAAGCCCAAGCTTCTTCCTTTGATTGTGTTAGTATATTTTGAATGCCTGACAAGAAAAAAGTTCACATTTTTTGGAGTGATTTTGTTGCAAATTCTTTTCTGGCTGCATCTGCACATTCTTTGTACTTGTGCAGGTGTTACCATCCTATACTTTTTTATGGTGCAAATACAGCATCTTATCGGGAAAAATTGGAATACTAGGAAAATCTTTTTATTTTATAATAATGTTGAATTTGGTTGGTCCCTGTACTAGAGGGCCCTCCAACCTGGTTTCTGGTTAGACTTTGATTCTGTGGTCAATGGAAACGGGTCTTGGTTGTTTTTTCTGGGTTAACTGGCAGATATTGTATTAACTTAAGGCGTCCATTGGTGGTTGGTGCTAAAACAAAATTTGAACCTTGCAATTATATGTATTTATTTGCAGCACTCCTGTATTATTGAATTTGATGGTGCATCAAAGGGAAATCCTGGACCAGCTGGTGCAGGAGCTGTGCTGCGAACTGTTGACGGAAGTTTGGTATACATTCACTGTTGTGGTTGTAGATGCATTCTTTCGTCTAATACATTTATCTGCTTAACATTTTTCATGAACAGATTTGTAAATTACGTGAAGGTGTAGGCATAGCAACCAATAATGTTGCTGAATATCGAGGCTTGATTTTGGGATTGAAATATGCTCTTGAAAAAGGCTATAAAAATATCCGTGTCCAAGGAGACTCCAAGCTTGTCTGTAATCAGGTTTGCTGTTTTTTCTCAATCTGTTACATATATATGTTGGTTCTCTTTGTGACTGTATGATTGGGTCATTGGTAACATCTCAACATGTTCTGATAATTATCGTTTTGTTGGCTTTTTGTTTCCTTAATTTTCTTACACAGGTCGCTTCTTGATGCAGGTTCTGGGTACATGGAGGGCCAGACACCATGGCATGTCTGATCTATGTGGGAAGGCAAAGAAACTGAAGGATAAATTTCTTTCATTCCAGATAACTCATGTTCTAAGGGTGAGCTCAGTTTCTTCTGGTTTTGTTCTTGTGCTTGATGGTAATTCTGGATTCATACTAAATTATACACCCTTATTCATCTCACCTGGTTTAGATAAGTGTAATCGCACAGAATTCATATTGTCTTGTATACTACACTAGTTCAGTGCAGACAACAGAGTTTCAAACCTGAGTTGTTTCTTACCCTTCAATAATATTATTAAAGACACTAAAGGCCTAATCCGCGTTAAACTCGCATAGACATTGCATTTATGATTGCATCTTGGCTACCAGGATTGGCATAGCTCAGTTTCTGACCATAAATTCAATGTCAAAGAACATAGTGGCCTAATTAAATGAAGTTCTGGTTCTATACTTCTGTGGAGAGAGAATGGAACTAATGCCTGCTAGACAGCTTATCGTAGACATATAGTTAGAGGTGTCAAAGGGGCTAGGCCTGCACGGCCCAAAAGGTAGGGGCCCGTCACGGGCCTAGGCTAGGCGGAGCCTGCAGGCCCCTATAATATTTTATTATTTAAATAATATTATTTTAATAAATATGTGAGCCTAATAATATTTAATTAATTAAATATTAATAAAATATTTTGGGCTCGCTGGCCGACCCAGTACGGCCCATTAGGATCAGGGCCGTGAGCCCGCGTGGGCTTCTTTTTTGCTGGCTGCGCTGGCTCGTTTGACACCTCTACATACGGTTATGGACTTGACATGAACTTGTTGGCTCAGTGCAGATGCTCTTTATGAAAATTGGGTTTTTGTTACTCAGGGGACTCTAATACCTTAGATCAGTTGTTAATATCCTTTCTACCCTGAGCCATATGCATTATGTTATATCTTTTCTCAATGCTGCTAGCAATATGTTTTTAGCTTTTGTGCTTTTCGAAGCTTCAACTTCAATCCAGGCCACTTTTCTGTATGCTGCATTCAGATTGTGATTGTAGTATATATTTTATATTTTATTCACATAGGTTGTATGTAAGGTTCCTGCTACTGCTTCTTTTGTCCTTTTTTTTTTTTTCCAACAAGATTCTGACATTTTCTTTTGTACATATTTTGAAGAACCTCAACTCTGAGGCCGATTCTCAAGCAAACTTGGCTGTCCATCTTGCTGGTGAGGCTTACATAACCTACTGAATTCTTCTGCTTCCAGCTTCCTTCAATTTAATTCATGGTTACTTAACAGCTCTTTCTGTTCCAGCTGGTCAAGTCTTGGAGGAGTGGATGCAATAGTTTCAAATGATGGTAGGCTGCGAACTGTTTTAGGTTTCTTTTGAAAGACGTGTGAAATGAGATTCAGGAAATGCATTATTATTCCTATGCATTATTATTCCTTGGGCTAAACTTTAAAAGCAAAATCCTGATTGGCCATCCTCAGAACACACTGCAACAATGATGTAAATGAGTATGGTACTTTGCGACTACAATAGTTGGTGAACTTGCTTTAGAAGCATGGTGTGGTAACAAGTCAGCGAATTACTCAGTATCAAACTGCTATAGCCATTCTCGAAATGAAACTTGATCCCTTGACCGCACCAAAGGCCA
This sequence comes from Swietenia macrophylla, assembly GCA_032401905.1. Classification (NCBI taxonomy): domain Eukaryota; kingdom Viridiplantae; phylum Streptophyta; class Magnoliopsida; order Sapindales; family Meliaceae; genus Swietenia; species Swietenia macrophylla. Next base: position 6,956,783 of record CP135585.1, on the reverse strand, counting down.
AATACTCTTATTTTTCCATTTTCATGATTGGGTATCTCTATTCATCATTATCCCGACCTGAGACCAGGCTGCTTGGGAAGACAACACAAGCATATTTTTTTTCTTGTTAATATTTTCTAATTCAATTTTCCTTTTAACATTTTATGGTCTCGGATACTCTTACTAGAAGTAGTATATTCCAATTGGCAGGCATGAAATGGTGTAATATGCTCAGGATGATGATGATCCTCAGTCCTGGTTTCAGTTTCTCGAAGTCTTTGGCTCGCAGCATTATGTATCTGATTTGTGATAATCTTGTTTTTCACAATTTTTAAATTGGGATCATTAATGTTCAGCATCTCGTGATCAAGGGGCTGCCCTCTTTTGGGTGTGCTGTTTCAAATTAGGGTTAATTAACTATGTTTATGTTGATTATTAAACAATCTTAATGAAGTCAATTTAAGTCGTCCGTTCCAAAAAAGGGGGCTGCCCATCAGGCGGTTAACGAAAATCTGCTTAATACAATGAACATACTCTGGTTTTAAAGCGTGCCTACTTGATTCTATTTAGTTTCATTCCCTGTAAGCGAATGTGTACCGACTTGGGCACCACGGAAGGAACAGAACTACCTCCGGTTTAGGATTCAAGGCGAAATGTCATGAATCGCTGATTTCGAGTACAAAGACAAAATGTTACTCAGACGAACTCGAAAGTTAACAAAACCGTTTACAGCTTGGTTTTCTTCAACTTCTTCTTTAATGAAACTGTTTTCTTCAACTTCTACGCGTCCATCATCAACCGTCGCCGTTAAAGGGAGAGCTGTGGAAGTTGCCGATTTTAGAGGGGCCGATGATCTGGAGTACACGGACTCACCAGTTTCTTCTACCGTGAAGCCGGCGATGGAACCCACTCTTCTTCAGCCACGCGTAGTTGTCTATGATGGAGTTTGTCATCTTTGCCACGGAGGTATTTGTTGTTGTGGTTTGCTATTTGGAATTTGCATTGTTTTTGCTCTTTGAGCGAAGTGTTTATCTGGGTTCGTCGTATAACTTGTAAACATGGCCCAAGTATGCTGAATGGAAGCTGTAATGTTGACCAGGAAGATTAAGAATGATTTTCTTGTCATTTGTCCACTGGGCCATAACTGATTCCACTAGTTGTTTTGTTGCTTAGTCAGTGTCTTTTGTTCTGTAATTTAATTATATATGGGTTCACTTATTACACGAATTCAATTGTATTTCACTGGTATCTCACAGTATTAATATTACAGGGGTCAAATGGATAATTGGGGCTGACAAGTACAGAAAGATCAAATTTTGTTGTCTCCAGTCCAAAGCTGCTGAACCATACTTGAGTCTTTGTGGTCTCGACAGAGAAGATGTACTCCGTCGGTTTTTGTTTGTTGAAGGCCTAGGATCATACCACCAAGCATCTACTGGTATGTTCTCTAACATTATATATTTGTCTACTAATTAAAGCTTTCTCCATATTTGGTTTTGTGCTAAAAGAGCTCTGAGCATTGTCTCATGGGCTTGTTAGAAAGATGGGAGTTATTGATGGACTTGGAAGGAGTTCATTATGTTTTCCTTGATTGATATGTCATAATGGTGTCATTCGGACTTTGGTTTCACTGGGATTTTTCATTTGTTGCAAGCGTATCAGTGGTTGAAATTCTGACTTTCTTTGTTGCTTCATGACTGACTGTTCTAAGTTTCTTCTTGTGGAGGGGGATGAGGATCACTCGCAAAATATGAAGCCAAGAGGCTAGAGATCATTTACTAAATGGGTTATATAGATCTTTCTTCACTAAATTGCCAAAAGTTGAACATAGACTAATACCAACCATGCAAGCCAAATACATCATGTACTATTTAGTCATGAATTGTAATTTTTGTCTCAAAATATTGTCCTCATTGCTTAGTTCTCCATAATCATTTGCTGAGATGTTGGTGGCAAAGAAACTGAAACGCCTAAACTAGATAATTTTTTAAGTTGAAAGTCAAGGAGCTGTTGGATGAGGATGCTACAGCATATGGTGTATAAACGCAAGGAAGAAGTTTCATTATGCTGAAGAATGCTGATGATAGTTTTTTTATTTCATCTCATTTTATGCTCCTTGATTCAATTGACCACCAAAAAGTTTATCCCCGAGCTTCCGCACTTCCTTTCCTGCTAATGGATTGGTTTCTGGTCAATATATAGAAAAAGAATGAATGAAGTATAAAGACCTGCATGCACTTTATTTCTGTTGTCAGTATAGTTTTATTTTTATTTTTTTGTTTTTTTCCACCTATGTAACTCCAGTAAATTTCATCATAATCCAGATATATTATAGGAGGATCTCTATTAAAATTGTGTTGCTTAATGAGGCTGCTCCTCTTCCCCTTGTTTGCTTGATTGATGGTTAACTTTTCAAGTGTATATAATTTGCAGCTGCACTAAAAGTACTGTCATACTTGCCATTTCCTTACTCTGAATTAAGCGCGTTATTGATAATTCCAAGGCCTCTAAGGGATGCTGTCTATGATTATGTTGCCAAACGACGCTATGACTGGTTTGGGAAGAGTGAAGATTGCCTAGTTTTGGAAGAAAAAGAGCTCTTAGAACGTTTTATAGACAGAGATGAGATGATGGATCGGAGTTAAATCTGAATCAGATTGTTTAATGCAATCAGCTTTGTTTTGTTTACAATGTATTGTTGACATTTCCTGGAAAAGATGTTAGAATGCGGAACCGTAAATTCATAGCCTTGTTAATGGAAGCTATATTTACCCAAAACTTCAACTTTGTACAAGGATATACCTCGATAATTCCTGGAAATGTTATGAACTTCATGGTTCATGGCAACTCAAACACACGCATACAGCCTGCAACCAACAGTCACTGCAGATGAACTGAATCGTTACATCAATTCCTCGTCTTCCTAACATTTGCAGGCGGCTAGGCAAGTTACATTAACGCACTGCTCTAGTCATGCAAACGGAATTCTTTTGCCACCATCAAACGACATATCTCCGTTAAACTTTTTACTTGAGTTGCGGGGTTGCCCCTTGAAGGGAACCCTCCAAAAATTGGCGTATGCCGCTGTCTGCGGCGAACACACGGTATTCTTTAGTAAAAGGCGAAAGAATAGTTCGCTCTGTGCTCACCGCGCGGCTGCGTGAATAATTGTTTGAACTGCTTTATCATTATATAGTAGCTCGTCAAGATCTAGATGCTTCTTCTATACGATGTGGGATGCGGCCACATCGCTGTGACTTGAAATGACATTCCTCGGCTGACGTGGCTGATGATTTGATGATGAGCTAGCAGCTAAGTGGGTCACCGATTAACCATGATGATCATATATTACGTTCCATATGCCTGAAGATTATCAACGACCCAGAATTAATCAGGCAGCATTTCCATTAAGCAATGGGTTAACAAGAGTGAGGGATGCTTAAGAACTCTACACATCTGTAATGTGCAGATGCTGCGTTTTGAACCCGAAAGTTGTGTATTCTATTCCTCCAGTTCATGGTTTGAAAATGATTTGGAAGCTTGAATGAAAGATTTTACAAGAAAACCAAGCTAAGATTTACACAGCCAAAGCCAATCCAATCTGAAACCAAAAACCAAACCAATAACTTAAGGTTGAGTTCCGTATGTCTCGTAGCAACATTACAAATGGATGGAGAAAAATGTATTCCACTGACACATTTCCACCAAAATCAAAGTTGATGAGCCGTCTTGGTATCTATGAGTAATCCATAGACCGGAAATTTAGAAGGGGAAAAATGGAATACTTCGATTGAACAGATTCTTTGAAGTGATCATAAATTGGTTGAAGATAATAGATATTCTCATAATACATATCTATAATCACCCTCCTCCCCTGAAGTAACTATTACAACAAAACTAGCTCAAACTACAAATTTCTCTCTTCATCTTCAGATATTACTCTACTTTTCTTCTTTAGAATGGACAAGGATAAAAAATGATCAATGAGCTCTCATAGAGGACATCAACAATATTAAAAATCCATCTTTAACGTGATTGGTGAGTTTTTATTTCACTTGCTTTCACCAGTCCATTCCTTCCAGTCTTTGTCAATATGATTCTGAGCCCATTTAACAGCCGCACGAGCAGCTTGTGGCCCTCCAGGCAACCCTCGTTCGTTTATGGTATCAGCCATGTCAATGAATGGTATGGAATGACCAAGAGTGTTTCAGAACCAACCATATTCGCTGTGTAAGAAGGTGATGAATATCTATTAAGAATTATCAAAGACAACATGGTCAAGAATCTGTTAACTTGTCTGCACAACAAAAATAAAGTAATCAAGACTCATCTAGGCAATAAAAAAAAGTCAGCAAGCTATGAAAGCCCGAAGTACCATAAAGTTGCTTCATATGGTAGAAAACACATACTGGAAATTGACAATTTATTCAGTAAAGCAAAACATGCCAATGTCAACAGCGAATCTAATAGTCAGTCAATCTATGACTGTAAGTGCTAACTTGGCTAAATGCAATTTGCTGAAATTGTGCCTCCTTCCTTACAATTGTCACACCATATCAGATCTTTATCAATCCTATGTGAAAGCAGCATGAACAATCATCTAGGACATTGCCATTGATTTAATGATATAAAATATGCAACTATCTTATAATTTTATACTTGTTGATCAATATTCAGTAGATCATTTGCTTCAAAAGTTTTCTATCACCCAACTTCATGTGGCAGTATTAGTATGGATGACTATTTTTCCTTCTTTTTCTCAAGAGGCCAGAGGGAACTCTTGTCCTCATTAATGATAAGGGCAAACCGATAGTGCAGAAGTTATGATCTCTTTATTGCCTTTTCAGAGGTTACTTCTCAGTTCTTGGCTACTCCAATTATTTTAATCAAAACCAACCTTGCCCAAAGAATGGCACAGTGCAATCCTCAATTTTACATGATTAAGGTCAAAATTTCCTACGTTACAGAGTACCCCTATTGTGTCTCTGAAGGAAGTTTTAGTTTTCAAATGATCAGACCAAAGACCATTTCTGTACTCATGAAATTGCTTATTGGATAATCCCATTACAATTATTCTCTTTTGTTCTTTTTCGCTGGTCCAAAATAAACTAATGAATAAATTTATATGATAAAATGAATTCTATGGTAATAATCTAAATAACCACTTTTCGGCTTAGATTTAGCAAGACTCAAGATAATTTTACAACCAATAAGTGGAATGTGATATCTTAAAAACTGAGTTCCCCCTTCCTAATCTTCACCTGATGCACAAAAAAGGTTCACACAGATATGCAACACATCCCATTCATAAGATACTACAAATTTAAGACAATGAATCACACATCAGAATAAGACAATATGCCACAATCCTCTCTTCTCGCAGAAGCTAGATTCTATACAATCATCATCGTCAGTCAAAAATAAAACTTCTACAAAATTGAAGAGCGCATCACCTCAGTGCAGATTCCTACCACTACTTCAAGGGAATCTATTTCTCTTGGAAAGCTTATTAACAGATGGGTGCTAAAGTTCTCTGTCTCCTGAAATCCACAGATGGGTGCTAAACTTCTCTGTCTCCTGAAATCCAAAAGCATATGCCGAGCAAATTCACCAACAAAGAAACTTAAAGCACGACAATGTTAAAAGAAGAACTTACAGAATCAGCAAACTCGGGAATTGGGTCAAGAAATTTGTACTCGGCAGCTCTAAAAAGGTGGTTTCTGAACGAAACTGACAGCGAAAGAGGCATTGCCTGTGCTCTATTGCCAATTGAAGGGTATACAGAGGAGTCAGTCAGCATGACAGCACCAAGTGAAAACAAAGAAACAGATGAGTAGCGATGAAAGGAAAGACGGGTACGTGAAGAGGAAAAGAAGGGAGAACACGGGTCAAGTATTGAAGAAAGGAGAGCTTTGCTATAACAAGCCCTGTCTCCGAGTCACTACAACAGGACTCTATCGCTCGTCTCTTCTGTCGCCTTGCCTGATGGATGATGAGAGGGCGCTGAAACCGCGGCCTGTTTTCAACGTAGGCACATTAAATAATTATTAATTTAAAATGGACAGATTATTGAAAAAAAAAATTTTACTGTACTATCAGCCGCACTATAGCACAACCGCGACACTCCGTTTGTAAACCGGGTATCCACCACCATAGCATAACAGCGAGGGCCAAGGGGTTATGCTAAACCCCATCTTCTCATCCCGAGCCATGCACTGACATAAACAACAAATGATTCTGCATCGTTCTTCTTCGATGCTCCATTTCTACAAACTGTCATCTCCTTCTAATCTCCTCTCCAAATTTAACACCTCTTCTTCATTTCTCCCCAAGTCTGCCCAATGTTCACCCTATCCCCTTCGTGTTCGCTTTTCCTGGCTTAACCATTCAAACGGCAGACCGTTAAGGGGATTTTCCACCGCAGCCGCTGCTGTTGTAGAGGGTAAAAAAGGATCAAAAGAGACTTTTTTTTTTTCTCCGCCGAGGATAGTGTTACTTGGAAGTCTCTAGGCTTATCTGATGGGCTTGCTCCTGCTCTGGAAAATTCAGGCTTCGGTAGACCCTCCCTTCTCCAGGTTACCCAACTTTTGTCGCTTTTATAGGTGTTTTTGTGCCTTTTAAATATTGAAGTGGAATTAGCTGCTTGATAGAATCTAGTTCCCGCGAATTGCTTGTTGCTAGTGAGTAAATTGATGGTAATAAGCTTACTTAGTGCCTCTATTGATAGCACGGATGCACGGTAGCGTCCAACTGGTATTTTTTGTTTCTTTTTACTGAATGATTAAATTTGTTTTGGAAAATTTTAGAGTAAACTGCTGTCAAATTGATTGTGGAAGGGCTTAATTTCGTGCTTCAGTTGCTTTTTTTTTTTCTTTTCTTCCGTAGGTAATTGCATCTACATTTACTGTTGCTAATTACACGTGATTCTTTTTGATATATAATGATACACTGCGTTTCTGTTCTTACTCTTTTTTATTTCTATTTTTTAAGTAGCAAGTCTTCCCACTGCAATATTGGGCTTTTATCAAAATATTTATCACAGGCCAAAGTTTTCTTTTTGTGTGTGTGTGTGTGTGTTTGCTTTTTCTCCCAGCGCCTATGGGCATGCATTTATTTGAACTTCTTGTATGTTTATTTTTCTTAGAATTCCCTCGGTTGAAAGATTTAGCAATCTTTACTGCTTATGACATCAAATGTACTTCCCTTCTATTATTTGTTTTATGGTAGGTAATGAAAAAAATTCAAATTTGCACACTTCTGCTGCTGGACCTATACTTTCAGGAAAAGATGTGGTAATTGCGGCAGAGACAGGTAGCGGTAAAACACATAGCTACCTGGTTCCTTTGATTGAAAAGATGTGCAATGTACTGGATGGTTCAGAGAATTCTAATTCTGACAAAGGATTGACTCCTGTCCATGGACTTTCTCTAGTCCTTTGCCCAAATGTATTACTATGTGAACAAGTTGTTCGAATGGCTAATGGTCTTCCTGGAGATAATGGTGAACCGCTTCTGAGAGCTGCTGCTGTATGTGGGAGACAGGTACTAATGCTCTAATATTGACACGACTGCTATAATGGCTGTTGCTCTAATATATATTCCAATGGTACAGCATATGATTTGGGGCATTATTGAAGGTTATTTGTATTCCTGATAATGGTTTAGGTATTACAATTTCTTGAGATGTATATTATGCATGATACAGGGTGCCTTTTAGCACATATTGGAGCTTGAGACTCATGAATAGAAACTTTCACTGCAGGGATGGCCGATTGATAAACCTGCTATTATTGTGCTCGCACCAGCTGCTCTTTTGAATAATATTGACCCTAAAAGACGCCATCGCTTGGATTTTGTTCGTGGTGTAAAATATGTGGTAAGTTTTCTCTCTTGCAACTGTGTTATTCTTTTGGTTAATTGATAAAGCTCAAGTGATTTGTGTGTTTACAATAACTGTCAGGTGTTTGATGAAGCTGATGTGCTTTTGTGTGGGAGTTTTCAGAACCAAGTTATTCGTCTCATTAATATGTTCCGTTTTGATGAAAAACAACTGTCACAAATGGATGAATCTGGAGTTGAGAAGCCTATGGAAGTACATGGTTGTTTCTTGACACACTCTGACTTGGATGCTGAAGAGCATCTCCAAGATGAATATATCTCTGAAAAGGAGGAAAATTCTGACGGTGATGATGATGTTGAGAACTTGACTGAAGAAAATGAATCAGGGTCAAATAATAAAAAAGATAGGAGGAGAGTGAGAAAAAATTATCAGTGCAGTAAACAGTACATCTTTGTTGCTGCAACCCTTCCAGTTAATGGAAAGAAAACCGCTGGTGCTGTGTTGAAACATATGTTCCCAGATGCTGATTGGGTTAGTGGAAACTACCTCCATTGTCACAACCCCAGGCGTCACATTCAGATATGATAACTAGTTATATATTAAGAAAGATTTTCTTTCTTCTTGCTAGAAACTCTTCTTACTCTCGCTCTCTCTTGATTTTCTCACTCTTTTAAGTATGCACTCATTTATATAGCATAGCACCAAGTATTGTGCATTTAGAATCTTTAGGCTTGACAAAAGGGCCTATTGTTAGCTGGATTCTCTTGCCAAATTTCAGAACTGGAATTTATTTTGAACTCTGTTTTTGGTCTTTATCACAAAGTAGTCTCGATTCTATGGGCTACAAGGAAAAATGATGCCTGAGGTGGAAACTATGCAAGTTTAATTTTTTTCCATTTAGATAATTTACTGAGTCCAAATTATCAAATTAAGTTAAGGAACTTGTGCTTTCAATTTGGGTATCACTTTCTTTTCTACCAACTGATGTGTCAACACAGCAATGGAATACTTACTTTCACTTAAAAGTATATAAAATAATTCACAATTTATCTGTTTTGTGAGTCCAAATGACAGTTTTGAAATTGGTTTTGGTTAAATATGTAACATGTGTATTACGTGATTTGCATGTGGCCCATTTGATTGTACAACAGGTTTGATCTTGCTGATAAGTTGTGTTCTTTTTCATTTCAGCTTGAAGGAGAAGTGAATTGAGGTTACAGTTGATACACAGATAGATCCACTCGTAGAGGCTGTCAAAGAACGTTTGGAATTCGCTGCTGACATAGGTCGAACTATGGTGTTTGCAAACTCTGTCAAGGCTGTTGAAGCGGTGGCTAAGATATTGGAAACAGCTGGGATCAAATGTTTACTGTTACAATAAGGACCACTTGTTGGAGGAACGTGCTAAGACCTTAGTTAATTTTCAAGACAAAGGTAGAGTGTTTGTCTGCACTGATGCTGCCACATGTGGTATTGACCTTCCAAATGTTTCACATGTTATCCAGGTGCTTGTCTTCTTATTATATCAGTTGGATACAGTTTTGCAATTTTGTGTGTTATCATGATAAATGAAAAATATTCTTTTAGGCTTTAGTTTTCACAGGAAAATGAAATTTGTAATTGATGCAAGTAGAGTTGAACCATAAACTTATTGTCTTCCTAAGAGATCTTGCCACTTGAACTAACTAGTACCATAGCTTGTGATTGATAATGCCAACATGAAAGTTTAACTGAACCTGAAAAATTGCTTAGGTGAAGAATGTGAGACATGAAAAATAAATTGTCATAGTCAGATAGAAACAACCCTTTCCTAAAATGTAATAAGTATTAATTACTTATTGGAGAATAAAAAATGAAAATGTAAATGAAAATAACATTACCAAGTGTTGGTCAGTGGGTGATATGAACAAACCTAACTTTCAATGTTTTTGCATGAAGTGGGTCTTCTCAATACCCTTGTGCTTCCAGCCTATCAGTGTTTATCATTGCATCTGACAATCTCATTTCTTATAAAAGAAAAGAGAAAAAAGAGTGAAGACATAATACAAATTTACATAGATGTAGAGAAAAAAAGTTCAGTTATATTTACACATGTTGTAAAACACAATGCACCTGATGTTTTCCGAAACCTATTAACCAAACCAGCATCATGCATAACATGTGAAGGGAACAAATGGCTAGCCCAACTATTAGTTTCTGATGAACTTTGTGGAAGGAGCAGTGATCTACTATTGGTTGAGTTGAAGTTGCAATGATCAGAAAGATGGTAGCTCATTTTTGAAATTTGTGTCACTAGCAATCAAATTTCCTCTAAAATGTCTAAAGCTACTTTTCTTAAAGAAGTTAATGCACTTCACTATGTTACCAAGACCAATTATGCTTCAGGATGCTATGTAGCAAACTCAGTTCTCTTAGCAATCTTTTCCCTCTTAGGCTGTTTGATATCTGGTATTATAACAACTATGAACTTCTCCGGGAATCAGTTTTCTACATTGTGTTCTAGTAAGTTCCTTTGCCACAAAACGTATGTTTTTACTGGAGCTAACAAAATGATTTGATTTGTTCCAGGCGGACTTTGCTACTTCTGCAGTGGACTTTTTGCATGGGGTTGGTCGCACTGCTCGTGCTGGCCAATATGGACTTGTCACTAGCCTTTACACTGAATCCAACCGGGATCTGGTTGATGCAATTCATCGAGCTGGGAAACTGGGTCAGCCTGTGGTAAATATCAAAATTTGCTGTTACAGGTTATATAAATAGATTGCTTTAGTGCTTATAAAGCCTTGCTGCAATAAATAAATTTGCTTTACTGGTAACAGTCATACTTCCTAAAATGGTATAGGGTACAAAACTTTAGTCCTAGTCACCGTTTGACTAATGATTTACTGTAAAATAGTACTGTAATGGAGTAACCTAAACAATTATCAAAGATGTTGTCTTGTTGACCTGTGCCTTCTTGGGTGATGACTAAATTGTTTTTCATGGTTACAGGAAACAGTGTTTAGCTGAAAAAGAAGCTTCCGAAATAAGATTAAGAAGAGAGGTAAGAACACAAGACTCTACCGAGACTTTCAATTTCAAAAGTTTAATTCTGGAAAATAACAAGGAAGCAACACCATAGCAAAAATGTGATAAACAAATATTTTTTTAGACAGTAATTGAAAATTGAATGTCATTTGGCATATGATATACTTTATATTGGAATTTATTCTTTATATTGGCATCATGGGTTTGTTACGATACAAATTGTTACCTCATCTGTGGATATCATGTCTTAGCAGGTTCTGTCAAAGTTGGAGAGGCATCAACTGATGAACTAACGAGGGCGCAAGGAACTTGGTATGTAAAAGGAATATACAGCCCTTCATACTTTTCCTATTTATCAAAAAAATGAGTAATGTATATGTAAAGTGTACTCAACTCCCAATCTTTTTCCGGCCTCCCCATTTTTTTTCTTAATTCTATTTATTAAGAGGCACTAAAAAATTTCATCTTTCTGCGCGCAGTCAACTATAACCATTCATACCTTCGGTCTAATTAATCACGGGAAATTGCATCAAATGGTTAGAGCAGCCGTGCAAAGTTTATACAGCACTAACGCTGCACAGTGCAATTCAACGGTCACTGACTTCTTCCATTTACTGGCGTTGTTCTTAATCACTTGGCTTCTGTTTCCTTCATTACTCCCTTCAAGCACTCGAGAAGCTCTTCTTACCTCATAATCCCCTTTTCATCCTCCGTAGCTCTACCCCCAACTCCCCAATTCTTCACCCCATACTGGGCATCTGTCAATTGATCAGCCCGTTGCAGCATGCTGGTCGTGGCCCCATACTGGGCATCTGTCAATTGATCAGCCCGTTGCAGCATGCTGGTCGTGGCCCCATACTGGGCATCTGTCAATTGATCAGCCCATTGCGGCATGCTGGTCGTGGCACGCCAAAGCTCCACAAAGCGGCCTGTGGCTGGGTGTCCCAGCACCCTTAAATGGTTGCACCGCGTCACCACTAGACCCTTTTCTTTAGTTGAGTCTATGAACCCATCTGGTAAATGATCTTCCAGGGAATCTCTTAACTACCCAAAGGAAGTGCAAACCGCTTTCTTCCAGTCCCCGTGTCATCTGTTCTGCTGTCAGAGACACCATGCTTCCAAAGGAGATGGGCTCAGGCGTTTGGAGCATTAATGGACTTGACGGTATAACGGGTGGTGCCTAATGTAGCCTTGATACCTTTAGAGGCTAAACGTGTTGCGAATTGGAGGGGGATTCACGTGGCCTTGGCTTGGATATGGGACTAATACCAAATGGTTTTTGGTTTCTTTCATACCCTCAGACACTTAGTTACTTTTGGCGGATGTCAAATTCCCTGGCAGGGCGCCCATGTTTATAGTCCATAGTATGTATTTACACGACAACATTCTAAATAGAAAATTAAGACTAAATGATTTGCGCATGCAATAAATGAGTAAGAGTTAAGTGATAATTGAAGATGGATGGTTCTTGCTTCTCCGTATTAGAATGAGTGGAATCAAATCATGCTGCACGATGAGTCATTAGGACGTAAATCCTCTCCAGGCGTATACAAGTGGAACCCAAAAGAAGTCGATTCCAAGTTTGCAAAGAAATTAGGATGCGGAAGAACTGCAAACCATGATTTGCTCACTTATTACTACCAGTTAGTTCAATTCAAGGGTCTAAGAACACTAACGTTCCAAAATTTCAGGAATGTTGACACATTAATGGATTTAATAAATGCATAAATAAAAATTCCAAATTTTGGCGATTAAGGTCATTAGCACTAATCAACATTGACTCTAGCCAAGAAATACTCAGGACAGAAATTTAAACCTCAGTTTATTCCATTGCTCATAGCTAAATGGAACTTTTCTGAGGGGAAAGAAGCTGGATGGTCTATAAAAACTTGATTCCTGCCCTTCATTGCTCTTCAAAACTTCATCATTTGCACTCAATAACTTTCTTTGCAAACGTTGGCAAACAGAATGCTGCTGTGTGAATCTGGAATTTATATTGAGAAACAACAAAAAATGAGTTTCAAACAGATGAATGTGAAAAACCAGATGCATTGCTCCAAAAAAAAAGGAGGGGTGGGTCTCGGATGTAGCAAAATCATACCTCAGAGTTGTAAAATTTCAAGGGTCCTTTTGATTTGCACTGATTGTCACTAGCATCTATAGGATTCACTGGATGCTTGAAATCAACGGGAGGTCCCTCAGTTGAGCAAAGCATGAAACCAATCACCCCACTGGGAAGAAAAAATCGCATCTAATTAATCCTCATTAGTGACATACCACAAAATGTAACATATACCATACATCCCTTGATTCTAATAGGAAAAGAATCTTTATGAGCGGAGGGCATAGAAATGCTTTACATTACTGTTTTAGGGACAGGGGAGGACAAAAGACTAATTTCAAAGGGAAAAAAAAGGACTGAAAAGCAACACCATAAACCAAAAGGTTTAATATTTGTAAATAGCATTGAATACGGCCGCTTATTCTAATAGGATGAAACTCTATTTGAGGTGAAGAAGGGGTGGTGGGGCTAGTTTCTCAAAAGTGATGGTTTGTGGAAAGCAAGGATTCTTAAGGCGAGGACATCAGTTAAAGTATCAATGTTTCTGAAACAACAGTAACTCTTCCCCTGCCAAGGAACAAACTGCTACTACAGAACCTTGTAATGCGCCCTTACTTATAGTGGGGCGAAGAGAGGAATAGTTGAATCAGGATGATAAGAACTTAGGTATATACCTTGGATATGTAGGGACTGTAGTCCAAGCATAATTGACTGAACCTTTGAAGATCTGACGGCAGTTTGAAACAATGTCCCCTATAATGTGCATGTGGAGCCAGATGCTTTCTGCCTGTGTGCTCATAACTCCCCCAGGACGAAGAGCCTTTGCAACAGACTCAAAAAAGGGTTTCTCAAAGAGCTCTTGTGCAGGACCTGTGAGAACAAACACAATAATTCTCCAAATGAGTTCTTAAGATACTTGTTTCTTTCTTTTTTGTAGTCAATATATTTGAAAAAATATTTCTCAAATTTCTATTGATAACTATAAGGATACAAACAGTTGCAGAAGATACGAGTACCTATCGGGTCAGAGGAGTCCACTATGATTGCATCATAAGTTCCTTCAGGAACAGCCTTCAGAAAGTCAACTCCTGCGATATTAAGAGAAGACCAAGAAATTAAGTAATTCACAGGAGAGACAGAAAATGAGGAAAATATCCGAAGAAGCTGATCATACCATCACCAATATGAAGTGTCACGCGGGGATCCTCAAACCCAACAGCCACATAAGGAAAAAATTGTTTTGACACCTGTAGAGCAAATAGAAGACGAATATTAAATATGGAAGCTGTGTTCATGCAAACAAGGATCGACACAATAAACTTGCACGAACCCCAACAAGCAGCACTCATTTCATTATTTAAAGAAGAAAAGACATTCAATCAGTTTCCTTCATGTAATAGAAAATAATGCAGATCTAAAATAAATAAAAGTTAAATGAAATAAAAAGTGAATCCGGCAAAGAGTAAAAGGCGTTGCTTCATTACTACTTACATCAACTACCATTTTATCAATTTCACAGATATCAATCTTCTCAACAGAAGAATGGCGAGCCACTTCCCGCAAGACCCCACCATCTCCTCCACCAATAACCAGAACCTAAGGGAAGGGAGAAAATATCAACATGAATGAGAATGACTCATTTCCATCAGCATAAAATGTTTAAATTCCATAAAAAAAATCCACAAAGCTGAAAAAAATTCCATTATACGTATATAACTATCGCTTAGCTTCTAATTTTCTTTCTCTCTCTTTTGTTACAGCATTCTCATCTTGTATCCCTGATCTCTTATTTCTTGTTTTGTTTTTGGGTGAATTCTGTCCCCGGTTCTGTAAGCCTCCTAAGTTCACAATTGACTATCTATCTGATAAAATGTTAAAGAGACCTAAAATATAAACTTATGAGACATGCAAGTTTTTCTACAGGATGGGAGAAAATCAAGTATTAGACTGCAATTATAGGTTCATGTAAACAGACCCATACAAAAGTGTGCTAATGAATGAGCCTCAGATATATCTTTTTAATCCTCTATGCAATCCCCAGACTATATGTGTAAAAAAAAATATCACGTCAACATTCTTCAGGATCCCACTCAAAAGAACAAAAACTACACGTTTGGATCACCTTGACACACACAAGGCAAGGTAAAATATACATGTTGCAAGATTTAACCTTTTGTTTATGGTAACTGTGATGCAAATTGATGACAACGATAGTGTAAAGACATTTACAATTCACCTTTAGCAAAAAGCTGAGATATAAATGGCTTGCAATATTTTAGTGAGAAATTACTGACTCTCGTTGTACTGTTTGAAATCTAAACAATTCATTGCTAGTTTGTGCTATAAGAACAAAAAGACCTTTTTCGGGTTTGGAATTGAACAAAGCGGAAGGTGAGTAATCATTTCTTGATATGCACATTCATCCCTCTCTGTGAGCTGGATCACCCCATCCAAAACAAGAACGTTGCCATATGTTGATGACTGCAACAAGATATTACAATAGATAATTAATATTTTAACATAAAGTTAAGGGAAAATCAAAACAAGTATGAAAATAAATAAAAAGGAAGCATCAAATACCTGAAAGACCATGACATTCTGATAATCAGACTTCCCCTGAAATAAGATCTTCTCAACCTTTAAGGAATGTGCCTCGCCTGCATAATTTCCAATACACAATATAAGACATTTGGAAGATTACCCCTGTAATACTAACGAAAAAATATGTATATCTGGCAGTGATAAGAAGGATTAACTCATAAAAGTACCATAACAATTATCAGTTGGTAAAAAATACAGACCTAGATGATTATTCAAAGAGACAAAAGGAGATTTAACACTTCTTTTTCTTTGAGATATTTTAACAGCCTAAACTCGGATATGTTGCCCAAAATATATGATTTACCCTAGGTTAGCAACCTTAACAATCAAAACACAATCCTTACTCCAAAGTATACAATCCAATTGTGAAGCCAAATTGAAAACAACAAAAGGCACGCTTCCCAATTAACAAATAATTTCTCAAATGAAAATCGTAAAGAAACAAAAAATCTAATAAGAAACCATTTGGACATAATTTTTTTTTTTTTGAAAAAAGGAAAGAAACAAAATTGTGTTACGAAAACAGACCACATTATTTGTTCCAATTTCAACATATTATATCAATACTTGGGTAAAATCACTCTAACTCATACGTAATAAACATCAAAATATACCAATAATCCCCAAAACCAAATATATTCTTATTATAAACAGGAAAAACTAATAAAGATGAACTCAAAATCTCGTAGCACAATATATTCAAATCTAAAGACACCGAAATAATAATAATACTAATAAAGAAAGGCTAATATTATTAACCAAGTCCACGAGTTCATTTAGATCCCAAACCAAACAGTGCAGTGTGCATGCATAAGAATGCTAACAATAATAAAATTTACAAAAGGGAAAATAATAGAAGAACAAAGGCATAACGAGACAATAAAGAGATAAACTGACCGGGCCACATTGGGCTGATTTCAGAGAACCAGCCAGAAATAACAGATGATATGCAGTCGGGCTGTTTGTTAGAGTCCGTCTCCATCGACACAGTCCCATCAGCGGAAACACCATTATTGATGCCCTCCTCATCTCTCGGCCTCTTCACCGGCAAATCACTAGCAGCAACAGACCCAGTTTCCGCCATAGATTCTCTCTACTTCTAAACACCAAAACCCAGAATTACTTTCCACGGAAACTGACCAAAACAGCGCACTCAAGAGACGCCGCACAATCTTGGTCCCCTTTCTTATATATAAATATAACAAAACAAAACAAATAAATAAAATCACAGCAGCAAGTGGGAGAATATATAATAGTGAAATCTTGCTTCGCAAGGACGCGGGCTTTTGTTTGTTTCTTTTTCCTGGGTTTCTTTCTTCAAAGTGTGTGAGCGCCCAAGCAAAAGTTGATTTGATTTAACCCTATGAATCCCTCCCAATTTATAATAACACTATTCTGATATTCTCCTCCCTTTCCCAGTACGGCGGACAATGATAAGGTTATCAACTAGGGTTTGCAACTTGGTATGAGAAAATTATAATTAAATTAATTTACAAAATTAGAATATCTAATGTTAGTCGGTAAATTAAAGCCCTTACTTTTTGTCGTCTTTTACACATTTACCAATGCGCTCACTGCCCCATGCGACGCTGCTGGTGTTCCCTTTGTTATCATGTGTTAATTATTCTTCAGATTGAGTGGATCTTTAAAGAGTGTGAATTTGAATCCAAAATTCAAAGATTTGGCTGATACAGCGTGGTATGCAGGCTGAACAGGGAGCGGGCGAGTGGCCGACTTGACAATTGCCATAACTAAAGTAAATAGTTAACTATAACTGAAAATGTCCGAGTGCATGGCATGGGAATTTCGTCGAACAGGTGGCTCGGGTGACCGAGATTTCGGTCAATAATGCATCAGTTAAAAGGCAACTTGGAGTAATCATTGGCTTTTACCTCGAAAAGCAATCTATGAATTGACGGTGACTTGAGAGTGAGAACCCGGGATATGCTCTCATACCCATAATTGACCATTCATTCAATTATAATAATAAATATATATGCAAACATGACAAAAGAAAAAGACCAAATGACTTGCCATGCCATTCATGCTTCTGCTTTTAAAAAGAAAAAGAAGCGCTACATGCTGTCTATTCATTGTTGCGGTATTTTCTTCTTTTGAAGTTTTGTAATATCACGTATATACAATTTTTTATAAAATTAATAAAAAAAATTATGAACAACAAAAATATCAATATATTTAATTATTAATTAATTAAAATAATTTTATAAATATAATTTTCAATATTAATATTTTCGAGGTTTAAAAATTTATCTCCAAATGTTATTTCTTTATATTTTAATATCTATTTTAATTTAATTTAATTTTATATACATAAATTAAATGTTAATTTTATAAGAACAATATTGTAAATTACTTTCTTATGTTGAATTATAGACTATTTAATTTAATAAATATATATATATCAAATTATATAATATAAACATATACAAATAGATATTATAAGTGACTTGTGATTTTTTAATTTTATAAACATATTTAAAAAATATAAATTATTTATTTATATATAATTATCTTAACTATTTTGAATTACAAACCATGTTAAAGGGATAATTTGAAAATTAAAAGTTATTTATAATGCTTATCTGTATATATTTATATTATATAATTTTATATATTTTACAGTTCTATACAAGTAAATAATTTATAGCATCGTGTAATTAAAATTAGTACACAATTCATATGTATTTATTAAATTAAATTAGATTATATGTAAGAACATAAAAAAAATAGTTTTGAAGAGTTATTTTCACTAATTTTATAAATCTTATAAGAGATATATAAAAATACTATTAATATATAAAATTATTTTAATTAGTTAACTAACCGTCAAATCTAATACTATTAAAGCGTATACTTTTATTAATTTTATAAAAAAAATTATATTTACGTATAATTTTACTAAATTTCAGATAAAAGGAATTCGAAAGTACCGTCCTTTATTCTATTGCCAATCTTTCAAGTTCAAGCCCATCTTCCTTGTTCGGTCAAAATCTGTCTAGCCTCCAAGCCTGCAAGTCTGTATGGGCTTAAATTTGGTTGGCCCAATCTAACCCGCTTGTTAGACAACGCTTAGCATGCGCATTAGATTAAAAACTGGGCCAGGCGGAGTTTGGGCTAAGACATCAAGCCCAAATAAAGTCTAAGATCTATCTAAATTCGACACGCAGTCAAAACGGATAGTAACAAACCGCCACGGTGCCGGAGTTCGTTTCGGTCGTTGAAGGTATTAACTAATTACTCTTCTGGGTTTGTTTTCATCCATTCAATTATCGAAGCTGAGTGTTCGATACCTAAATATTTGTTCGTCTAATTATTTGCTCGCTGTCTGTTGAAGTTTTCAGGAACAAACCCCAGAAGAGGATTCTTCAGAGTTTCGCCTCTTGAACTCGAGACGATGGTTAGTTTTGTTAATTCTTATTTGTTACATTGTAATTAATGTTAATTGGTTTCTTTTTAATGATTTTCGGTGTTTCATGGTTTCTCTGTCGTACTCTTCGCTCTTTTTCGTTTACTGGGCCATAAATTTATGCTTAGCGAGTTATTACGTTCTGTACCGGTATTTGACAGTGAGTGAAGCTATAATTGTTTTTGAGTGAGGTAACGTCAGAAATTTTTCTGTAGTCGCCAAACTTATTGTCTCTTATGGAATATTTTCAGGCAACTCTAGCAGATTCGTTTCTTGCAGACCTGGAAGAGTTATCTGACAACGAAGCTGATATCAATGTGAGTAGATATTCTTCCTCTTTTTTGTGCTTTTCCTTTTTCTGTGATGGCCATAATTCTATTGATTTTTGTGAAGTTTTTGCAATTAAGAACATGTCAATTGCTCACATTCATCTGTTTTCCCGACGGGAGGTAGATGGGGTTGATGCTGAAAACATGGAAGATGATGTTGATGGTGACATGGCAGATATAGAAGCTTTGAACTATGACGACCTGGACAATGTTTCAAAATTGTAGAAAACTCAGAGATTTGCTGATATAATGCAGGTTTGTTAATAGCTCTTATTTGCTTTTATTTTCACTGTCACGATGTTTCATGAGCTCCTTTATAAAATTTTGAAATCCTGATGCAATTATGCTTGCTTATGGTGGATGTTTTGATGTTTCATAATCTTTTTATATTTTATGTTGTTGGGGCATGCCGTTCACCTTTGTTCATTCCTTTTTATATATGTTAATGATTATGGGGAGAAACGGTTTCCTTTCACATGTTTTAGTTTTAAGTTTTCTTTAAGGTGCATATTGACATTTTTTAACAGTTTTATGGTGTTTGAATGGCAGAAAGTGGAAGCCGTGCTTCAAATGGTTCTGATATATCAGACCATGGGATGGTACTGGAAGACAATCCCAAATACCAGCTGATTGTTGATTGTAATGCATTGTCGGTTGACATTGAAAATGAAATTGTAATCATTCACAACTTCATTCGCGTCAAGTACCGGTTGAAATTTCAGGAGCTCAAATCACCTGTTCACCACCCGATTGACTATGACTGCATTGTGGTGAGGTGGATTTAATGCTTGTTGATTTGGAAGGGCTTTTGCCCTCAACTATTATTATGGTTGTTTTAGTTACAGCATCCACTACAAGTGGCAAACCACTTCCAGAAGTGTCCTTCAAAAGACAGTTGGTGCATGTGATCGTACTCTTGCGCTTGATGAGACAAAGAAAGGTCCTGGATTTTGTAGAAACAAAACGGGATACATCGCACCAAATCTATATGCAATTGTTGGCAGTGCTGTTGCAGCAAAACTTATGGGAACAGCTGGTGGTCTATCGGCATTAGCTAAGATTTCTGCATGTAATGCGCAGCTCCTTGGGGACAATAGAAAGGATCTTGCTGGGTTTTCTACTGCAACATTGCAATTTCGTGTTGGTTATCTTGACCAGACAGAGATATTTCAAACTACTCCTCCATCTCTGAGGATGCATGTCTGCCGACTCTTGGCTGCAAAATCTATACTTGCAGTACATGTGGTTTCAACTAGAGGGGATCCTTCCGGGACTGCCAGAAGAGTGTGCAGAGAAGATATCTGCAAGAGGATTGCAAAGACGCAGAAGCCTCCTCTGGCAAAGCAACCTAGACCGCTCTGTTCCTGATTCTGAGCCTAAAAGGAAAACAGAAGATGAAAAAGAGGTAGCACACTTTTACTATTGTTTATGATGAATGTTATATTCTTTTTAGAATTTCTTGATCCGTTCATTGATGTTGTACCTTTTTTTTTTTTCAGATATGCTGTAATGGATATGAGAAAGCCGGCTAGCAGAATGCTATTTGGTGTTCCTGAATAATTCCTTAGGGAAATTGTTGTTTCTTCAGCTTATAAGGGCCTGACCTAACATATTTAAGAACTCACTGAGTGGAAGTGAGCCAGATTGATGAATTAGGATTATTTCAACTCTACTTTCTGACTAATTATTTGTTTTATGGCAACAGATGATGGGTTGGGAGAGGATTATGGGATGCTTGGTCAGGCTGGGAATGGTAAACTCTGTGCATCGGTTGGTCAGAGCAAACTTGCTGCAAAAGTTGCCAAGAAGTAGGTTCTTTTTTTCCACAATTTTTTTTCCCTCTCTTTGGGGTCCTGCTTCTGTTCTTGTTCACTCTGTAATTTGAGAGCGTAAAACTTGCTTTCTCAGTTGTTTTGTTTATGTTTTCATTATTAATCAAAATTTGAATATGGTTGTGATTTCTGAGCGCAATGTTTTTTTCAGGTTCAAGGAAAAGCATAATGGGAGCAGTGGTGCTACTACATCCAGAATGACATCAAGTCTTAGCTTTTACACCTGTGCAGGTATTGTCACTTTAATATGGATGCTAATAGTATGTTGTATGGCAATTTCCGAGGCAATGGTGCTTGTTAAAACTCAAGCCAGAAAGGGCCCAACAGTAATATTTAAGCTCAAGTAAGGATTTTATCAATAACAGGCTTTCCATGTGAACAAGGCCAAGCTTAAACGAATGTAGATGTAAATGCAACTACAGATACATATGTTTTAACTGGGTTGCGAATGAGTTCAAAAGTTTGACCTATGAGAGGTTGAATTTATTTTAGTTTTCTCCATAACTTGGGTTATTTTTATTTTAGTTATTCTGATAACGTTGGTTATAAGGGTCTCTTATTCTCAATTGGCGATCCAATGAGCAGTTGGTACGGTTCAAGGGTGGGTTTTGTCACGTCCTGGAATTTTTTGAGTTTTATTTTAGCCAAGAAGTAATTGACCTCGCAGCAGAAATTACAAAATCATGTATCTGTAAATGGTTCAGTCATCCACTGCACAACACAATCCGGTATCTTTTGCAGCCTAAACGTGAATTTAATTTATAAACGGGTATTTTGTCTGCACTGTGGTCGGTACCAGATTACCATGGAATTTGTCCATGTGTCATCATATCAGATCAGATCACCTTCTGAATAACATAACATAGACTCTAATATTACTATTTGTATAATCACATTGTTAACACTTATTGCCCATGATTCCTGGGACATCAAATCGAAGTGAGCGTGTGTTGTATTGTCAGTCAATCCACAACAATAGCCAATGAGGATTGGAAAGCTATCCCAGTCTTCGTTCCCAAAATCTGACTGCCGATCCATTGCCAAGGAAGGAGCGACAGAGAGTGTCTGGGTGTCATGGCTGGCGGCTGTCGGTGATCGTTCAAGTCTTCTTGTGCTCTATCATACATACATAACCCAAGAATTGTGGCCGCTGACTGGTCCGTAAACAATGAAATTACCGTGATTAATAATAAGTTAAGATTTAAAGAAAGAGGGGTTGGCCCACCTCTTTATAAATTTTATGAACCTGATTAAAAGAAGTTATTAATAATTAGATACCTTATTCAACGTATCTTATCGTTATCGTCCTCTACTGTTCTCGGCGGGCGAAAGTGATTGGTCATCACGGGTTGGTGGGCTTTTAGCGGAGCAAGTCCTTGTTTTGCGGCCATAACCTACCGCTGCGTTTTGGTTGGTGGCTAAACGTCAAACTACTTGCAACTTTTTGTAGTGCTTTCTTTAATTATTAAACAACCCATCACGAGGGGATTGGATCCATATCTGAAAAGATTGAAGGAGTACGCATGATTATGGCACTTAAGCATAAGCTTATTGGTCGGTTGGACTGCTTATGATTGTGACACTTTAAGCCCATATTAGCGGCTCCCCAACGATGGTGACATTACCATTCCCGATTTATGAGTTTTATCAAAAATAAAAATTAATAATGAATTTGGTAAAAATATATATATATATATATATATATCTGGGTTGGGTGAATGATGGGTCTGTATTTACGATGGATTCATTATAATACAGTGGCGTCTGAAATGAAATGCTGAATTTGTGAGCCAACGCAACTGACTTTTGTACCATCAGAAGAAACTTCTTTTTTGCTGTACTTGTCATTTATGAATATTCACAGGAATTTGGGATGGGTTGTTTGGCTGCCTGCCATCGTCAGCAAGTTGGTCATGCTGATCTTATTTTATATGTTTGACGGTTAAATCATTTGGTATTTTTGATAAGTATGCCAAGTAATCGGAGAAATAAATAGAAAGCGTATATAACTGTATATCTATATCCATATATGCATACGTGGGATTGCCTATAAGACAGAGGCCGGGTCTGCAACAGATACGTAGATATGGCAGCAAGAAGGATTTCTCTGTTGTTTTCTCGCTCCTTCACCTCTACCTCTGCTTCGCCTTCTCTGTTCTCTAGAGGTACTTCGCCTTTTGTTTCTTTTTCTTTTTATTTGCTGATGCTTATGTGCGTTTCCTTGGTTCCTTTTTTGTTGTTTATATTGTAACTGAACTCTAATATGAGAAAATCGGGTAAGATAAGTCTTCTGATTTGTTTTCCGAGGATGAGTGTCTGTGCTCTGTTTGTTTGGTTACCAAGAAAATAGAGAGATTAGGATAGGAGTAAAGAAAAAGGATAAGGGTCATGAGAAACAGTAAGGATCATGTGATATTGGAACTTTTGACCGATTTGATATAATTAAGCGATTATTTCTATGCGATGAGAGTTTTCTTTGTTTTGAATCTCCTGGAGTTTTACCACATAGGATGCTGTTTTATTTTATCATTTGATGGTGGTTGATCAGTTTCCTTGGTCTTGCGTTGAATTTAATCCATTTTTAGGTTGCCTTTGGCGGCTTGGAATTTGTAAAACATACTAGTAAATTCCAATTTCAAAGTTTTAAACCAAGCATGGCTATATGCTTGCAAAATTTGTATTTTTCTGTAACTCCTGGTATACATCCACAAATGATAGCAGCTATTTGCACCGCCGTTTGGTTTTCATAACTAGCTGTGTTTGCATTAAATGTTGCAACTGTTCTGTTCAGGGAGGAATTCTAGCTTTGGCAGAGCTACCTCAAGGTTTAGCACATCTGCTGCTCTTATTGAGGAACCGATTACTCCACCTGTTGAAGCAAATTATACTCAGCTTCTAATTAATGGAGAATTTGTTGATGCGGCATCAGGTGAACTTTATATCAAATGAATTGTTATATGTTTTCTTTGCTTTTGGGCAACAAGGTTTCCAGAATAAGTTTGCTTTTGTGTTCTTTCAATTAAGTATTGTCAATGACGGCTCCCTCTTGTTGTAGGCAAAACTTTTCCCACATTAGACCCTAGGACCGGTGATGTGATTGCTCATGTTGCTGAAGGTGATGCTGAAGATGTAAACCGAGCAGTTTCTGCTGCTCGTAGGGCATTTGATGAAGGACCATGGCCAAAGATGACTGCTTATGTAATTCTTTCTTTTTTCAGTTTTTGATTTGCTTGTTACATTAGATTACGTGAATGTACGAAATTTAGAGTTTGAATCGTTTTTTTTCTCTTTTGTCTTTCAGGAAAGATCAAGGATACTTTTGCGCTTTGCTGATTTGCTAGAAAAGCATAATGATGAGCTTGCAGCACTTGAGACTTGGGATAACGGGAAGCCATTTGATCAGGCGGCGAAGGTTGAAATTCCAATGACCACACGTTTATTTCGATATTATGCTGGTGGGTAAACTAAAATAATTTAACATTCCATTTTTCTGTTTAAAATATATTGTTTCCTATATTCTGTGCATCTGAATAAAATATCTAAGATCTTTTACTCCGTCAAATTCCTCAGGCTGGGCAGATAAGATTCATGGTCTCACAGTTCCAGCTGATGGACCGTACCATGTGCAAACCTTGCATGAACCAATTGGGGTAGCAGGTCAAATTATCCCGTGGAACTTTCCTCTTCTCATGTTTGCTTGGAAGGTTGGGCCTGCATTAGCATGTGGCAACACTATTGTTCTTAAGACAGCAGAACAGACACCCCTCACTGGTCTCTATGTATCAAAACTACTTTATGAGGTAGTTTCTGCATGAAACTTTTTGTTTACATCTTTCTTACAACTGGGTGCAGTTCTCTTTTCTTTTTGATTTCCAGGTTAATTCATTTGTTGAATGCCATTACGAGTAAAATGTGTGTTTGGATATTAACTCACAACTTATTTTTTCAGTTTTACAGTCATGCATATGAGATACCAATGTGTATGCATATTCAACTGTCCTTATTGATGAGAACATTATCATCATTTCAAGAGATGTTAGAGCTGTCAAAACTTTTACTTGGAGTTGGTGCATTATACATGCTTATGTATTTTAATCTTTCATGATTACTTAACATTTATACTAAACTTGCTTAAGTCACACTTGAATATCCATTGAAGGTGCACAAAACATATACAGTTATGCAATCTTTTTATCTTCGTTCTGATGAGGTCATTTTTTGTGACAGGCTGGACTACCTCCAGGTGTTATCAATGTAGTTTCTGGTTTTGGTCCCACAGCTGGTGCTGCCATTGCTAGTCATATGGAAGTGGATAAGGTAATTTAGGACCTTAAGTTACTGCTTTGACTTTGCTTGAACTTGGCAATTTCTGCAATTTGTTTTCAGGAATTATAAAATATGTTTCCAAATGATTCTCAGATTCTGGCATGACTTTTCTGATTTCTATTTACTTACCTGTCCGAAAAGTGTGGAGTTAATCTATATATAACTGAGAGGACTCTAATAAATTGTGGTTGGAAATTGTTTTAGTAGTCAATTCTTCTCCTAACTTTTTCTGGTCAACAAGAGGAACTCTATTGAAATCTGTAAAAAAAAAGGCCGGGGTGGGGGGTGGGGGGGTGGGGGAGGTTTGTGGGTGCCTAGCTTGAGCATTATAGAAAAGATTTCACTAATAATTAAACTTATCTGCTGTTCTTCATTTGGATTTATGTCAATGTAACAATGGGTGGTGATCTCTTGCAGCTTGCTTTCACTGGATCAACTTCAACAGGACAAATTGTACTTCAAATGGCTGCAAAAAGCAATCTTAAGCCAGTAACATTGGAACTTGGAGGGAAATCTCCTTTTATTGTATGCGAAGATGCTGATGTAGATAAGGCAGCTGAGTTGGCCCACTTTGCTTTATTCTTTAATCAGGTATATAAACATTATATATGTTTGTCCAACACCTGGGCAGTTTTTATGCGTTTCTACATTTTTGTCGATCATAATTACACTGTGCAATCTGCAGGGACAATGCTGTTGTGCCGGTTCTCGTACTTATGTACATGAAAGTGTCTATGATGAATTTGTAGAGAAGGCAAAGGAGTACGCAATGACGCGTGTTGTCGGTGATCCATTCAAGGGAGGAATCCAACAAGGACCTCAGGTAAACGAGCAATAGTTTCTTTTTGTAGTCAGCATGGTATCTGATCTATTTATAGTTGCATTTCTTAAAGTTGTTTTATATCCTTTCACCCTTTATTCATGAACGCTTATGGTGTTACAAATTTCATTTGATACAAAATCAGTAAAAACAACTTCTCTGAACGGAAATTATTAAATCAGTGACAATTTTTATAAGTGTTCTAAGAAACCTGCTTGGTTATGCTTTTCAAGTATCTAAGTTGGCTAGCTGCTATATGAGACGCTGATTTGAACTACTCAATCAGATTGATTCAGAACAATTTGACAAGATCCTGAGGTACATAAGATCTGGTATTGATAGTGGAGCAAAACTCGAAACTGGAGGGGAGAGAATGGGTACCAAGGGCTACTATATCAAGCCCACAGTTTTCTCCGATGTTCAGGTATTTCTTTTAACATTCCCAGCATCCAGTTTTCTGAGTTGAAACATTCAATGGAGATAACTAACATGACTACTACATACGAAAAATAGGATGACATGCTGATAGCACAAGACGAGATATTTGGTCCGGTGCAGTCCATCTTGAAATTCAAGTAAGTAACAAATATTCTCGATGATATCAACTGATTTCTCCACTACATTACAGATATTAATACTAATATTGCTGATTGACTGATTGCAGGGACCTCAACGAGGTTATCAAAAGAGCAAACGCATCAAGCTTTGGATTGGGTGCAGGGGTGTTCACCCAGAACCTAGAAACTGCTAATACATTGATGCGGGCATTGCGAACAGGGACGGTATGGATAAATTGCTATGATATATTTGATGCTGCAATTCCTTTCGGTGGATACAAGATGAGTGGACATGGAAGAGAAAAGGGTATTTACGGCCTTAGCAATTACTTGCAAGTGAAGGCTGTTGTTTCTCCCTTGAAGAACCCTGCTTGGCTGTAGACCTCCCCTCTTGTAATTCCTTACCTTTCTTTTGTTAAACTGTCTTCATAATAAGGATAAGTGTGTGAAAAAAGATTGAGGCGTAATAGTTTATGTTCCTAAATCAGTTGTTGATGATGACAATGATGATGCAATCGCACTTCTTTGTTTATCTATTTTTGTTTTTGTTTTCTTCCTTTCTACTTAGCTGCTAAATATAACTAGCACTTCATTTACCGTTGTTTCTGGAACTTGTAGTCGTAAACCAATATTTTGTATCTGTAGGCACAGGCTCCGCTCTGTTTTGTGGCAACTCCTTGCGTGTTGAAATTTCCAAGGAAAATTCTCTGCATTTTTAGGAGGCTGCATGTCCCTAGTGCACATACCACTTTCTTAATGAACATACAACTGGCACCCATGAGATTTCTGTCTGCACTCAGATTCTCTGTCACAGACCAGGCTCACACCAGAGCAGAGATCATCTCTATCTATTTATTCTGTTGTTCCCTTTTATAATTAACTTTCTAAGGGAACTAAATCAAGCTTTAACTGACCATACCCACTTGGTTTATTGCTAGAATAAAGCTTATCTTTGAAAGAAGATACCATACACATAAATTTTCTTTCGTTTGATCTCTTACATGGGTTTATTTGCGTTGTCTGTTATGATTATTTCCTCTCCCACGGGGGAAAAAGGATAAGTTGATAAATAAAATAAAAAAAATTCGAGCGAACTGTTTATTTGCACTCTGGTGGCCTGACTTTGAACCTGGATGTATCCTTACAGTACGAGTAGAACATAAGCTTTCTTCTTGCCCAATCCAATGCCGTAATCTGCTGCTTTGACAGCATAGTAAACTGTTGTCCATTAACTGGATCCAAGCTTGTAGCACTACCCTTGGAACATGAAGAAACTTGCTGTGTAGAATTTGCTGAATTGCAATCTCCAGCCATTTCCATTTCAGCCAATGAAACTACAAACGGAGCATATTTGTAATTAACAGGCTATTTTCCTCCGTTAGTTGCCCAGTCTGATCCGTCCCATATTGTCACATATACTGACATTGGCTTTGATGGATAAGCTGCAGAGAAGGCGCCTGTGTTGGGAAACTCTCTCACCGGTATGTTGTCAACTAGGAAGCTGCATGCATTTTGTTGATCATTTGATCAGTATTTGGCAATCCAACACCAACAATTCATTAAGTAAGAACTTCTTTTGAGTATTTGATAGATGATTTACACTATATGATGGGTGTTCCAGATGATTCTGTAATAATGGCGTTGCGCAGTTGGGTCAAACCAGAAGTAGAATTTCTCTTCTCTTCCTGAGCTAACACTTCCATTGGCATTTATATTTGTTTGCAGAACCCAGTCATTTAGCTTATCGTGACCAAGCAATTCAATATCAATCTCATCATGGTTGTGAGGATTATTATCTGCATTAGGCAACTGCACATAGATGCCAGTATAATTGTTAGAAGCCAGATATATTTACTTCTTCTTCTATAAGCAATCAATATATGCATAGCGTTGTCGAAAGCTTAAAGAAATCTTACATAGAAGGCTAGTACAACTCCGGACAAGAGACCAGACGGCAACTTTATTGCAGTACTGAAGAATCCATACTGGTATTTGTTCTGAGAGACCAATCCAGAGTCTAGTTACCAAATAAGATATCAGCAAGATAGTTCTTGTCATTGAATTGGTCACAGATATATTTACTTCTTCTTCTATAAGCAATCAATATATGCATAGCGTTGTCGAAAGCTTAAAGAAATCTTACATAGAAGGCTAGTACAACTCCGGACGAGAGACCAGACGGCAACTTTATTGCAGTACTGAAGAATCCATACTGGTATTTGTTCTGAGAGACCAATCCAGAGTCTAGTTACCAAATAAGATATCGGCAAGATAGTTCTTGTCATTGAATTGGTCACAGAAAGCCATTGTTACAGGTAACTTCTAAATTAACCTGAGGATTTGTCCAGAGCAAGTGCGGCCATGGAACCATTATTAATTTGCTTAATGTTTGAACCTCCGAAAATGTAGAAAAATCCTCGTCAATGGAGACATGATCAAAGAGATCTGTCAATCGGTTGACTGGGGGTGGAGTGTAACGCCTGCTGTGTGAAGAAACCTCTGTTGTCCTGCAAAACAAGAAGAAACCTGCCACTAAAAGTACATATTCGAGTAGCGTCATTGTGCTAACTCACCTGTAAAGGAAATTGATAAGTGTAAAGATGGGCCATAAGTTTATATACGTAGTGCAGGGAAGGAACATCGAAATCTTGCTTAGTTGTTACTAGTTGTCCATCAATTTCTTTTCGAGGTACCACTTTTGGGGTACATTTCAGAGATACTGAAAGAAAATGATACCAAATTTTCATGTGGGATGACTTTGATAGGCTTAACAATGCCCTAAAGCTTGGACCATCGTCAATTTGAGATTTACTTACTCCAATAATAAAATCGATGGGGCTGTCTCTTTTTAATGGTCCTCTCAATCCACCAACAACTTCTGAATCTACTGTCCACAGATTCTTCACGGGACAAGACAAACAACAAATTGTTTTATAAGGGATCTGGTTTTACAACTGTAAGGACATTTTCCTTTCTCTTTCAAGTCCTTCTTTTTCTGTCGACATACCATCACCTTTCGGCTGAATGCTTAAAGCTACTATTAATTTGATTAGTAAATGCAGACGGCTATGGTGATTTCAACAGAGCAGAAAATTAAAGAGTCTTGCCCTCTAAAGCTTAGGTTCTATAATCTTGTAGAGATATTATCAGCCAACCTGCTTTGCCACGAGTTAAAGACACAGGAAGTATATCTATGTTGGGTTTTTTTTCCTGGGATCTTTTCATGACTGTCTTTAAGAGAAACTAATTAATGTAGTTAGGTCGTGAGTAGAAGTGTCATATTATGAACAAACTTTGCCAGAAGTGTTGTAGCTGGCTCTGACATGACTGTTAACGATATGGATGAGTTGAGGAAGACAGGGGCCAGGAAAGGAGATTGCTTTTGCACGGCAGCTGTACTCTCTCTTCTGTGGGAGATACAGAACAAAACCAAGATAAAGGAGATCGAGAAGGCATTAAGAATTGGGCCAGCTTGCCATGGTAAAGGTGGTTGAGAGTTTCCAAGCTGGGCTATGGGTTTGATTCCCTGTGAGGCTCGTTATCTTTTTTTTTTTTTTTAATTTTTATACCCAAAATTGATCCAAACAGAATTTACTCCCTCTGGTCTGGCTCATCCTTATCTCCACGAATTATGTATCTCAGAATTGGCTTAATGCAAGCCTTTTCGGCTTCAACAACTTTTTATCCACAAGATTCAAACGACAAAGGCGACTAATCTGAATCTCAGTATGTATGCATGCGTGCTGATTCAAACAAGACAAGAGGGCCAGGCACTCCACGCACCCTCATCCACCAGGAATTTCAAACTCCACGCATTGCCCATGCCCGTCGCTTTGAGGCCCGCTGTCATCGTTATCTTCATCTTCAGGTCTAAGTTTGACTTTACAGGCTATGATTCGCCCAACTGCCCAATACGTGCACTAATTATTATATATAATTTATTATTAAATAATATTTCCCTCAATAATACACCTAATAATTCCACGTTATATTTAAAATCTCGCACGCAAAATTTCAAAAGCCATGTTACATCTCATAGTCGTTGCCGGCCGCCCGGCGCTGAATGATGGCCCCGAGCCGCATCCATACTTTTAGCCCACGTGTCGCTTCCTTAATAATTGACGTACTACCGGAAAGTACATAGGATGCTGCTGTCCTTAACTCCCGACACGACCACGTGTCGACCCCTTTACGTGTCAGGAATCTACAGCGCAATCAATTCACTGTACACAACGTAAGATCTAAGACTCCCATAACATCGAATAGAGTCCCGACACGTGTCCTATTCAACTCCGATCCTATTTATGGAACCAGGGTACTGCCGTTTCCTCCACAAGCAAAACCAAAAAGGAAATACAAAAATCTGAACGCGAAAAGTCAAAATCTAGCTTTCTTTCTTGTATTTGTGATTTGTCTTTTGTTAGATGATCCCTCACTCCAACGGTTCGGGTCGCCGGATTCTGACATTTCCGGTGGTTCATCCATGTGAGTCAATTTCCCCATTGACACTTGTGAACTCACTCATCGATCTTGCTGAAAGTATTTGCGCTTACAAATCCGAATTCTTTCCAAGCAATAAGCGAAATGCGCGCGAAACCATTCGCCAGGTAGAAAATATCTTGATATTTCTACAAGAGCTAGGGGGCGGGTTTCTAGATGTTCCGGATTCGCTTGTTCTCAGTTTGTCAGAGCTCTATTTGGCCTTCCAGAAGATTCACTACTTGTTACAAGATTGTACCCGAGAAGGTGCCCGGCTATGGATGCTAATGAAGTCGGATCAAGTGGCGAACCAGTTTCGGGTCTTTATTGGGGCCATCAGTACCGGTCTGGATGTTTTGCCACTCCAGGCGGTTGATGTATCAAGTGAAGTGAAGGAGTTAGCTGAGTTGATCAAGAGGCAAGCGCACAAAGCAAGATTTGAAGTTGACCCAGATGATAAATGGATCTTAAATGATGTAAACCAGATTTTGGGTCGGTTTGAGGATGGAGTTAACCTACATACGAGTGAAGTCAAACGGATTTTTGATTATCTTGGAATCGAGAAATGGGGTCAATGCAATAAGGAGGTCAAATTCTTAGATGCAGAAATTGGAATGGAGTACTTGAATGAAGATAAAAGAAGAGAACTTGGACTTCTGAGCAGTCTAATGGGGTTCACGAGTTATTGTAGATGTGTAATATTTGATCATGTGGACATTGAAGCTGGTCAACAAGTTAACATGTGTTGCGGGAATATTCTGGGTGGCTTGAACCCAGATGATTTCAGGTGTCCGATTTCTTTGGAGATCATGAAAGATCCTGTCACATTATCTACTGGGCATACCTATGATCGAGCTTCAATCTTGAAATGGTTTAGATCTGGGAATTCTACTTGTCCCAAGACAGGTGAGAGGCTAAAATGTAGGGAGTTGATGGCTAATTTGATTCTGAAGAGGATCATTCAAGATTGGTCTGCTGAAAATGGTGTTTCTATTGCTGAAGGGTCGAGTCACAAGAATCGTGATATTACAAGAACGATTCTTGCCGGAAGCTTGGCAGCTGAAGGAGCTGTAAAAATGTTAGCTAGTTTTCTTGCTGACAGGCTTGTGAAAGGAACAAGCGAAGAGAAGAATAAAGCTGCTTATGAGATCCGGCTTCTCACCAAAACAAACATTTTTAATAGGTCTTGTTTGGTGGAATATGGTTGCATTCCGAGTTTACTGAATCTTTTGTCATCAAAAGATTCCTCGACTCAAGAGAACGCTATTGCGGCTTTGTTGAACCTGTCAAAACATTGCAGAAGCAAGAGCATCATAGTGGATAATGGAGGTTTAGAGTTGCTTGTAAATGTGATAAAGAGGGGACTGAAAGCAGAAGCTAGGCATCATGCTGCTGCTGCAATATTTTACATTGCTTCTATAGAAGACTACAGGAAACTGATTGGTGAAATCCCAGAGGCCATACCGGCTTTAGTGGAGATGGTCAGGGATGGATCTAATCGTGGCAAAAAGAATGCATTGGTGGCGATATTTGGGCTGCTAATGCACTCTGACAATCATTGGAGGGTGCTTGCAGCTGGGACAGTTCCTTTGCTGCTTGATCTCTTAAATTCGTCTGATAGAGAAGAACTAGTAACAGATTCTCTAGCAGTTTTAGCTACACTAGCGGAGAAGATTGATGGGACAATAGCAATTCTGCGCCGCAGAGCATTGACTATGATACTTAGGATTTTGGATTCCCGTACCTCAAGGGCAGGGAAGGAGTACTGCGCGTCTTTATTGCTGGCTTTGTGCATCAATGGTGGTACAAATGTGGTTGCACTTTTGGGGAAGAGCCCTTCTCTTATGGGATCATTGTATTCCCTACTCAGTGAAGGCACATCTCGTGCTAGCAAGAAGGCCCGTGCTCTCATTAGAATCCTTCATGAATTTTATGAAAGAAGCTCATCTGGATCAATAACCACAGTTCTTCCCCAGGACCTCTCTGTCCACGTATGATAACCCATATTTTTACGGGTACATCTTTTGATATTTATATTTTTCAGGAATCTGTCTATTAGTCCATGTAAATATACACAATTGTGTAGAGTGCTTGCTTTTCTTTTCTGTTTGATTTTGTGCTATTAGCTCAGTTCTTTGAAGAGCGAATAGCCGAAACAGCTTCTGTTTTTTTGAAGAAGCTTTGAACACAAAACACTGTTGTATGGTGTGATTCTTTTCTAGATTGATGACAATAAGATTGTATACATCATTCCTTGTTAATTACTAAATAAAGTTCCCATCTATTTCTTCAATTTCAATCCACCAAGGGTGTTGCCATGACGAATACTAAGAGAATTTTCATGTGTTTGAGATTTCTAGTCTTAATAACACTTGCTCCATGGACGGCCTTTGCTGCTTAAGCCCTGTGCATGACAAAGCTAACTTGAGTACTAGGTCAAATGCTTCCATCGAGTACTCTCCATTTAGCCTAGGATAAGCAAATTCAGCTATTAAGACTAGAAAGTGATGAAACTAAAAATTGGAGATTAACTTTCAGATACATGGAGAAAGGTTTCCTCACCATTTTATCTGTAGGCATTGGTCTGTTAATATCCAGATTAATGGCCCTCTGCCCTGGTAGAAGTTGCAATAGAACAACTCCAAAGCTGTAAACATCACCCGAAGCTTTTACATGGTGGTTCCTTCTGTACTCTGGATCAACAAAACCAAAGGTTCCTCTCACTTCTGAGATCACATAGGACTGACCAACGTCCATAACTTTTGATAATCCAAAATCAGAGAGTTTTGCTTGAAAGTCAGCATTGATAAGAATGTTCGTGGGCTACATGACAGAGATATGACAATAAAATCAAATAAAAAGAGTAGTGAATGAAAGAAAAGAAGACAACGTTCCGAGAAAAAAGTTTAGCTTGATATCTCCGAGAAAAAACCAGAGGTTTCTCCACACTTATCCAGAAGGCCTGCAGCACTATCAATTGAAATCTTGAGTCTTTAGATCCATGAAAGGATTCTATCTTTACCCGTTGCTCTTCAGATTTATCAGTGGCTCTCCAAACAAAAGGAATAGTAAAAAAAAACCATTTTTTTTCATCAATAACGGAAATAAAGACATACCATAAAACCACTCTGAGCGGTTTCCATTACGGCATTCATACACCAGAAAACATTCATTGTTATCCTCGCAATAGCCAAGCAAAGCAACAAGATATGGAATTGTACATGGGATAGACTTCTAACATCCCTGGTAAATGTTTCTATATCCCTCACTGATAATGTGCTCAACAGCAACTTGTTCACCATTTTGAGAGTATGCCTTTATACACCTTTCCTGGTGATAACAGAAAGATATGAAAAGTGAGAAGCCAACTTTTTTCCGCTGAAGAATAAGGATCAAAGACTATTTTGTAATTTATGCTGCTCTTGTTTTTTCTGTCACAACTCAAGGTTTGCATGTGTAGACATGATGACGATGACCTTGTCCACCAACGAAAATTTGAGTAATCCACTGAAGGACTAGGACAATGGTATTTATCTTCTTTCATGTTTTTTCTTAATTTTCATTTGGCATTTCATTCATATATCTCTGCAAACACTATTTCTCATTAATTATTTCCCTTCTGGAATTAACCAATTTAATCTTCAGTTATGGTCTGCACATTTTAGCTAGCGTTTCAATCCAGGAAATCACAGATAACAGCATGTGGCCTTTGTAGCTCTTAGAGTATACTCTACAGACATCCATGTTCAAATATGTGAGCCATTCCAGTAGCATAGAAAGTTCATTTATTTGTCTGTGGATAAATCTTCTAAAATATTGTTGGCTGCCCAGCAGGCTCTTGTCTGAAATCATGAGTTTTTTTTTTTTTGTCTGAGGTTTACATTTTCAAACTAAGAGCTTACCTTCTCTTAACATCCCTAGTCGTCATTCATCCTAAATTGCAAATTAATTCTCGTTTACTAAATTGCTGATACCAGATAAGTTCTCACCATCAACTCCTTGGCCAATGAAGTTTGAAGCACCGAGATTGTTTGTTACTGAATAAACTTCCTTAATTGGTATCGTAAGACAGCTAGATTCCTCTCAGAGTGATTCATCTGATGCTGTCAAGTAAAATAAGAAGGTAAGCTAACTACAACTCTGCTAAAGTCTGAGATAGTTTCATATTATAATTATGACTTGAGTCATTTCCTACTACAAAGAACATTTTTGGTCCTCTGTCTAAACATGAACCTTGTTGCAATAGCCACTATTGCTACTATTCCCACTAAACCACCAATTACAATCCAAATACCTGTTGTTATCAAGAAAGAGGCTCAAATCAATTTAAACTGAAACCCCAAAAATAAGAAAGGAGCAGAACTTTCAATGAAGTACTTAGGACTCATAACTCAGAATGGTCATGATCATTATAGATGTGATTACGTTGCTTATCTTGATATTACTACTAGCTGTTTCTCCTTCGTCGTCTGTTATGTATAATAGGGAGAGATTAGTTGAAGTTTGTCAATGTTCACTCTAGAATGATGATGCATCAAATATTGAACAAAGAAAAGGAGACTAACGTTCGATTAGGATTGAAAAAAGAAAACAATGGATTTCAAGAGTGAATTTCACAATTGCAAACAAGATTACATATGGCAAGAGGCTGCTCCCCGAGGCATTTCAAAACTGCATGTACCTATCTTGTGTCATCAATCTCTTCAAGTCCTGGCAAACATGCAGTTCAGCCCTGATCCAATCTGCCATCTGAGCTTAAAACCTTACAGTCTTCAGCAAACTTTTTCAACCTGTTTCCAAGCTTATTTACCATATCCGTAGCAGTGTAGTCAGAGCAGACACCTCCTCCACTAGTTAGCTTCTCAATGCCACATCCTAAAACATTCTTGTCAAATCCCTTCACAGATGTTAAGCAGCTCATTTGCTCTGTTGAATTTAAGAATATCTCTCCTGTTAGACTGGTCGGCCGGCCCAATGCATATGGGTGTATTCACCAAAACTCACTCACAACAATTGTTTCTAATAAAACCACCCCAACAGCCTGTATATATATGAGATAACTGGATATCAAGACTGCAGTTATTTTTCAAAGTTTGTGACAACGAACTGTTCAGGGTGGTCAAGAAGACAAGGATTTGCACTGCGTGGGCCTTAAGGCCTGATACTTTATTCCTTTTAGACATACTGGAATCGAGAATAGACTAAGCCAAGAATCTGTTGAGAAATTCTCCATTTAAATACTCGAAACTCTTGCTGTCCTCTTCCTCTCTAAGTAAGAATGTTCAAAAGTGAAATTGGAATCTAGAATTAACATAAAGTCTGGCCTGGAGAATGAGTTGCTGCAGAGGAGACAAAGATGTCACACATGGTTGAATTCTAAGATTGTAATAAATGATATGATTTGAGCGAAAAAGAACAGCCGGTAGTTATTCCAACTCTAGACGTATGTTAAGACAAGTGGATGCAGCCTGTAAGATAATGTATAATCTTATTCATATAGTTTCCAGCAGAAGAAATTTTGTGGAGGGAAAGGGATCGTATGGCATTGCCTAATGCCACCTCTTGAATCAAGGGAACATGCAGTATCCTACTGGCATTGTAAGTCTCGGAATGATATATGCAGTCAAGACAAGGGCAGAGAGCAAACAGATCAACTTCCAATGAATGGTATCGTAGTACTTTAATATGGCTGATTGCTCGGAGAGGAGCATGGAAATCCAATCCAAGAGAAGGCAAATATGTAATTTTACAAGCAGTTCAGTCTTTATCACGATCGAATAATTTAGTCTTTGATTATGATTGACGGCTTCCGATGGGGTTTTAAGATAAAGGTGGCTGTGATTAGACGCTTGATTAATTTTTATTAAATGTGCAGGGCACGTCTCAAGTGTTGACATAGTATCTGTTAGATGTTGCTTTTGACGTGGATTCCAGTCAAAAAGATTCGTCCGTGAAAGAAACGACGTCGTTTTTCTATTCCACGGATCTCTCCCTGAATCTCTATAAACCAAGTCAAACAAATCTCCCCGCATTAAACACGTGAAATCAACTCAACCTGGCCCACTACTGCCTCCGATGGGTCTCGCCGGTACACCCGAATCCGACTGCGAATCGTCTCTCCTACTCGGAAGCTCAACAATCTCTCATCAAAAACCACCACAGGACACATTCCATTTAGCCTACATAATCTACTTTACACTAGGCCTAGGATTCCTGCTCCCATGGAACGCTTTCATCACAGCCGTCGATTACTTCTCCTATCTCTACCCGGAAGCCTCTGTGGACCGCGTCTTCGCTGTCGCTTACATGCTTGTTGGCCTCTTCTGCCTTCTAATTATTGTGTTCTACGCCCACAAATCTGACGCTTACGTTAGAATCAACGTGGGTCTAGGCCTCTTTGTGGTGGCCATGCTATTGGTGCCCGTTATGGATACCGTTTATATAAAGGGCCGGGTCGGGTTATACGATGGGTTTTATGTTACGGTCGGAGCGGTTTCGCTATCGGGTCTGGCGGATGCGTTGGTCCAAGGTGGGTTGATTGGGTCGGCCGGGGAGTTGCCCGAGAGATACATGCAAGCTATTGTTGCTGGCACTGCTGGTTCTGGTAAATTTTCATACCGTCGTTAGTAATTTTTGGTTATGTTGTTTGTTGTTTTAATTACAGGCGAGGTGATCAGTTGAACTGCGATTTGTTATGTTTTATGGGTTTATATTTTATGCCATGAAGCGTTTGTTTTTGGAAATGAGTTATATAAATTAAACACAATGTTGCTTCTTGTGAATTCTATGTACTGAAGATGACAGTAGATCAAAAATGAAAATTGCTTAACATTATAGTTTATGTATTTGTATAATGAACTGGATTGTGCATTGTGCACGTCAGCTCAAATCAAGTACTTGGTAGCTAAGTAACTCAAGAAAAATGTAGAGTATCTATAAGCATACGTTTAACTTGATGAATACTCTTTTGTTTTCAAGAACCTTAAGTTGGATAGCTGCTCAACTTTTAAGAAAATTTCATTTGTTAGAGTACAAGCAAATCCTAGGTCATAAACTTTTAAGAGTATTTTTCTAGCAGTCTGTGCTGAAAGAGCTCAAGAGCCCGGTTATTTTGCATGGCCAGATTATGAAGCTATATGTATTGCTAGAATAGCTAGCTTGAATTTAACTGAGAGTGTATATATATCTTGGGAGCTTGATACGAATTGAATAATTGTGTTGCTATTGATATTGCCGATTGCTATAGGGATTCTAGAATTTATATATGCAAAACATGGTGTGCCTCTAATGTAACAAACGTGGAGTACCATTAATTGCTGTATTGTGTGCGTTGAAGACACTTGTTACAGTAACGATTTAAACTTTTAACATTGTTGCGTGTAGGTGTGCTAGTTTCAGTTTTACGGATCTTAACCAAAGCTGTATATCCACAAGATGCCCATGGTCTTAGAAAAAGTGCAAACCTCTACTTTGTTGTTGGGATTGTGGTTATGGCCATTTGTATTGTCTTCTACAATGTGGCACACAGACTTCCTGTTATCAAGTACCATCAAGACCTGAAGATTCAGGCTGTAAATGAGGAGAACGAAGGGAAAGGTTCCTCGACTGGGTCTGTTTGGAGATCAACTGTGTGGCATATAATTGGAAGAGTCAAGTGGTATGGATTTGGGATCCTTCTCATCTACGTCGTAACATTATCAATATTTCCAGGATATATAACGGAGGATGTGCACTCTGAGATTCTCAAGGACTGGTACGGGATCATCCTGATTGCTGGATACAATGTGTTTGACCTGGTTGGTAAATCATTGACTGCAGTCTATCTCCTTCAGAATGAAAAGGTTGCAATTGGAGGTTGTGTTGCAAGATTGTTGTTTTTCCCTCTCTTCTTGGGATGCTTGCGGGGTCCCAAATTCTTCAGAACAGAAATTCCAGTGACAATATTAACTTGCTTTTTGGGGCTGACCAATGGCTATTTAACAAGTGCATTGATGATTTTAGCTCCTAAAGTTGTTCAATTGCAGCATGCAGAGACTGCAGGAATCGTGATTGTATTATTCCTAATTGTTGGTTTAGCTGCTGGGTCAATTGTAGGTTGGTTCTGGGTTATCTGATCTTTAAAGCTACTTGTATTTCAATGGAACTTTAAGACCTGCTATTGTTGCTGAGATCCCCGACCATGGTTGGTTTGGGTTTCCTCATTGTTGCGTTCAATCTGTAAAGCTTTGTAAACTTAAATACAACTGTATTCACTTCGTCAACTTTTAATTCTTAAATCAACAGGATAATACCAGTTGTATTGGCAGATATTGGATACCTTGTGGTTCTGGGTTATCTGATATGTGCCCAGGCCATTTTCCTCGATCATTGACTGTATGGAAAAGCCATTAAAAATAGCAACACATTTGGTGCATTTTCCTATTATTTGGTTTCATAACTTCTGTAAATTGGTATTTCAATTTGGTTACCGGTTCATCTTCCTGAATTTTATTAATAAAACATCAGATGCTTTTTGAATTATGTTCCATTTATTTTTGTGATTCTCAGCTGCTTGCAGAGGCTACAAAGCAAATCTTTGGTTCATTGAAGAGTACAAATGATGTTTCAAGCATGCATTACAATGACTCGGATACAGTTGGTGCTCACGAAACAGTCAAGGTGAATGATTGTTGAATTCCTAAATGGGCACAAGTTCTTGAACCTGTAAGAAAGCTTCCCACTAATGCAGGAGCTGGAATCAGAAAGTGTATCTATGATGATAAGGATCCACCAGAACGGGCCTGAAAAAGATTGAAGCACTCAATTAGCAGGAAAGTCTACAAGGGAAATGCTTGAGGGCCCATTTAACATGCTTATCAGTGATCTCATTTTTGTTGAGAAAAGGACAAATATAAATGTGCTTTAATAATTTTATTTAATTCATTAAGATGGGAGTATACGTTTCCATTTTATACAAAACTATCTACTGTATCTCTAGCACTTCTTAATTGCGAATAGTAAGACAAATTAATAAGATTTTAAATCTTGTGACTGACTGGTTCGCTTTATTAAGCTACCATTTTACAAAAAATAGAAAGTAAAAGTAAAAATAGAACATATTTGGATTTTAAAAATCTTTGTAATTGGTCATGCCATGCTAGAGTGGTCAGCAATGTTCTTTTTTGAGTCCACTGCTTTGTTGAAAATTGATTAAAACAGACTCTAAATCTGCCTCCTATCTTTGAAGCCTTTTTCTTTAATTATTCACTGAACTTTCTACTTTGGTGACTCATTGATTCAAAGTAGTTTTGTCCTTCTAGATTTTGGCAATTGGAAAATAAGTTGTTTGTTCCTACCTTTGTATGCTTATAAGTGTTTTGCCATTCAAATATGGCTCAGAACCACACTAGTGTATATACATTTTTATAATCTCTATTTTGTTCCAAAAAAGAATCACTTGTAGGATGTTAATAGCTGCTTTTTCATTTTGAGCTATAACAGAATAACTTGAAAATGGCATCTTCATTTACAAAATAGTTGCTTTCTTCGTTAATATTTTCATGATTGTCAAAGCATCCCCTGTCCTCTTGCATGAGCAGTTTCCTAAGCTTGTTATTGATTTGTTACAGAAAGCAGTTCTAGCAGTGTTGGCAGATATGTGTGGTGAACATCAGCAGCAGAAACCTAATAGGAAGAGAAAATATAAGTGTGTTACTTCTGTGTCTGATGTGGTCGTGAAGCAATGCCAAAAAGTGCTTCGTTGTGCTGCTGCTAATGATGAAGAAAAAGCATTCTGCAATTTGTTAGGAAGAACACTTCTTAATACTTCTGATAATGATGATGAGGGACTTCTTGGATTTCCTGCAATGGTATCTCGTCCCTTAGACTTCAGAACCATTGATCTCAGATTGGCTTTTGGGGCCTATGGTGGATCACATGAAGCTTTTCTAGAGGATGTTCGGGAGGTGTGCATTCTGTTACCTAATTTGTTTGACCTTCCTGACCCTATTTGTTATCTAGGTTTTTTTTTTCAGTTCACATGCATGAACAGTGCTTGTGATTGAGTGATATTTGAACAGTTGAAATTGTTTGATTTTCCTTTTTACTTGTCAAACCTAGCAGACATCATATTTTTGCTTCATTAGTTTGATGGAAAGCTTAAGACTGTTTTATTGACAGTTCAGCTCAAAGTTCAAGTTAGCAAAGCAAATCTCTTCAATTTGGTGTGAGGACATGATTTGTGATTTGAAGGATACTGGGATCAGTTAAAAATCTTTGATTTTCTTTTTTCACTTGTGGTACTTAGCAGACATCATATATTGCTTCATCAGTTTGATGGTTGGCTTAAGACGGTATGTTTTCATTGACAGAGTCTTGTATGTGAAGATTAATTGTGCATTATTTTCTTTTGGCAGGTTTGGCTTCACATTCGCACTGCACGTAGTGATCAGTCTGATTTATTGCTGTTGGCTGAAAAATAATCTGAAAATTTTGAAGAATTATATGGAAAAGAGGTTTGTTGGTATCGTTCTTTTTGCTACCATTAATTTTTCCGTATAATTTTACCCTTAGCTATCATGTCATAATGATCCAACTTTATCAGGAACACCTGATAAGAAAGCTCATTTGCTTCTTGTTATTTGAAGCTATTGGTAGTAGAAGCGTTGTTAGGAGGACCCTAATGCAAAGAATTGCAAGAGACATCTTTCAGGGGGAAGAGAGAGAGAGAGAGAGAGAGAATGGAGTACACTTGCATGGGTGATTCCCTCATTAGAATGCCACTTGGGTTGCAAACCTATCTTTCTTCAAAATTCTGAATTTTTGTTTTTGGAAAACATTAATTGTTGAATCTTCAATCATATTCTGATTGGAAGCTGCCCGAGGAAGTAGAATATTTAACTTAATATGTACTAATAACTGGCAGAATTTAGGTTTGATGGTGTATGAATTGACATAAATGATGAGGTGCCTAGGAATTTGAAAGTGCCCGTTAGAGCTCTTTTGTAGTTAAGGTGCAACTATTGTTGGTGAGCATAAGGTGGGTCATCTTTTAGCATCCATTCCTTACACAAGTTTCCTGTATGAACAATAACATTACTATGCTAGTAACTTACCATCTCCTTCTCAACCATACTGTATTACTTGGTGGGGGGGTGGGGGCGGTGGGAGGGGGGTTGCGTTTGGGGTGGGGATGTGGGGGGTGTTTCCAAATAAGCAACTAGTTGCAGTAAAATACCGTTAAAGTCTATGTGGCTTTACTATGCGCCTCATTTAACTAAGGAAATTATTCTCTTTTTTGATCACTTGAGGATAATTTTCCAGGCTCCATTTTCTCTCATCCAATTTAGTCTTGTACTACATGTCACTGGCAGTAGCTTGTTAGAACACCAACTCCACATGATCAGCTTCCTGTGCCTCACTGGCTTGACATGGAGTTCTGCCACTGTCATGCCTATAAATGAAATATGTACTGGAAGCCTTTATCTTCACTCAATCTTAACACATATGATATAGTTTGAGCTTTAACACTGTCAATAAATGGTGCAGGTTCTCATCCTTGTTGAGAAATTTAAAGATTATCCAAACTTAGAGAGCTTGGATTCTGAAGCCAAAAAAGAGATGGAAGATATTCTTGAGTCTGCAAGTGAAATTCCCAAAGCTCCTTGGGATGAGCGTGTCTGTGAAGTATGTGGTAGAGATAAAGATGACGATAATGTTTTATTGTGTGATAAATGTGATTCTGGGTATCACACATATTGGTTAAACCCCCCACACATTAGAGTTCCTGAAGGAAACTGGTATTGTCCCCATTGTTTCACTGGTAATTGTAAAAATCAGTATACTTCACAAGTTCCTCGGGTCACTAGCCAAAGCCAGAAAAGGAAATACTATGGCAAGTTCACTAATGGGATTTTGGAGGCACTGTCCCATTTGGCTGCCACGATGGAAATGAGAGACTACTGGGAGTACAGTGCAAAGGAGGTTTGTCTACAGTCCTATTCAATTCCATTTTTATTTTAAGATCCATTTACATGGTGACTGGTATACAAATTCAGTATCACGTTCTGTAGAATTTGTGCATTGCATTCTATTCACTGCTTGGATGTTAGTGGCACTCTCGAAATTGTTTTGGGCATTAGTTTGCTCATTGCTTTTAAGTTGGTCAGCATTTGCATTAAAATATGTAAAATGTTCATATTATGTCTCATTTTCAGTAATCACAAAAGATCTCAGCGCTGTTCCATGAATTGGTATTTCTTGTCTCATGTTTGCACAGTGGATATATGTTGTAGTACTGGGAAAGTGTTGCGAAACCAAACTCACTTCTTGTTTAGGATACAAAATCCTTGGTATCCAGTCTATTGGTTA
This sequence comes from Swietenia macrophylla, assembly GCA_032401905.1. Lineage (NCBI taxonomy): Eukaryota > Viridiplantae > Streptophyta > Magnoliopsida > Sapindales > Meliaceae > Swietenia > Swietenia macrophylla. The sequence goes on along the minus strand of CP135585.1, from coordinate 6,913,157 downwards.
TAGTGTTACAACTTCATTACAGTGTAATTATAACCATGATAGGCGTTGCATTTGCGGAAATTAATAGTTTGTGTCAGGAAACTAATAGTTTGTCTCTTGTTTGCACATAGTGGATATGCATCATGGTATTGGGAAACCAACCTCTCTTCATGTTTAGGATCTATACATAATCCCCGATGTTCAATCTATTGGTTATAATTTTACACCATTATTATAATGTACATATAATCGTGAGAGGCACTGAATTTACTGAAACTGTTTGTTTGTCCTGACTGGTGAAATTTACTGGAGTTTGCTTTTCCCTTTTTCTTTCTTTCCTTATTTGATGCAGACGATATTCCTTCTAAAGTTTTTGTGTGATGAGTTGCTGAACTCTGGCAATATTTGTGAACATCTGGATCACTGTGCCCCTGTATCTACTGATTTGCCGCAAAAACTTCGATCATTGTCCTTAGAATGGAAAAACTTGAAATCCAGAGAGGAAATTTTTGCTGGCAAAGTGGCGAGAGCAAACGGAAGTGTCCTCGGTGGCACAGGAAAATGTGGAACAGGAGTTGCCACTCTGCATACCCATTATGGTAAATTGATGAAGCAGCCTCCTAGTGGAAGTGGCTTTTTGTCGTCATTAACCAGTGATCAGGTACTCTCGGAGGATGATATGCAGTTGTGCAGGGAAAATGATTTTAGAAAACTGCCTTGCTGGTTTTATGCAGGAGGAATTTCAATGTCACAGCTTAGTTGCAGTGGAAACCAAATTGGTAAGGCTGCTTATAATGAGTTTCAAGTACATCAACATTCTAATAAGAATGATGGCTTACGAATTGATAGTCCACCATACGATCTGCCTCTTTCTGCTTCTCAACCACAAAAGCAAGAATTAGCACGAGAGTGTGCTGACAGGATTAACAGAGGGCTTGATTTAGAAAATGATTGTGCAAATGGTCTTATGTGGCCGAGCTGTGAGGTTACACAGTACCATATTTCATCAGACGCAAATAGAAACCTTGTGGCTGAGCATACACGTGCAATGCATATGAATCCTGAACATATTGTTCGTGGCCATCATAGCATTGTTCAACATGACATGAATAAGTCACATGCCCATGACCTCAAAGGGAACGTACTTAAGAACGAGATTGCTGTTTTGCAGGATGGAATTGCCTGTCTAGAATCACAACTATCGGCAGTATCTCTTCGAAAGGAATTGTTGGGGAGGGATTCTGCTGGACAATTATATTGGGCCTTCTTTAGGCCAAATACATCTCCGTGTCTGCTTGTTGAAGGAACTACAATATTAGGGTGGAAGAGCATAGAGCATGGAGACTTATTGGCTAATAATTTGACTTTGGGATGTTCTTCTCCATTTGAAACAGAGTATAATGGAATTTCAACAGCTTCTTCATCGTTTTCTTACCAATCTGATACAGAAATTGAAGAACTTATCAAATGGTTGATAGATGGTGACCCAGGAGATAAAGAACTGGCTGATTCCATATTACGATGGCAAAAGATTGGATATAACGACTCCAATAAAGCTGGAAATCATGTTCAGGAAGAAAGTCTGCCAAGTTCTTCAAAGTGCACAAAAAGTGATGCAACTGTTAATTGTAATGGTCTTGTCACCAAGGCTTTGATTATACTGGAGAAAAAGCATGCTCCTTGCTTGGAGTCAGAAGCCTCTAAAATCTCAATGAAACAGGGTCAGAATGCAGAATTAAGTGTAGCGAGAGAATGTACTGGTATGACTACCTGTATGGTCGACTAGATTCCATTGCCGCTGGTGCCACCTATCATTTTCCACTAGGTGTGAACTTGAGGAACGTAATGGTGGCAAGTGTAATTTGGGTGCAACTTCCTCTCAGAACAGCTAGGCAGATGATGGGGCAAGAAAAGGATCAGGGATGACGAGGACTGAAACTTTACTGGGAGAGTTCACGGAAACAGTGGGTAAAGATATGCCTAGGAGTTTAAAGCATGACATTGTCATTGGGACGTTGGAAATTTCAGAGGAGTTGGCATGCCCATTTAACATCGAAGAGATTAGTGCCAAGTTGGTCGCTAAGAACTGTATTAAGGAGTTGGTTCAGGAAATAGGACTAATTGGTTCAAATGGTGTTCCGTCATTTGTGCCAAGCCCTTCACTGTATCTCAACGATCCCAATTTGAAATTAGTGGAGTTGCGTAAAAATGAGGTTAACAAGGTGATAACTCCGCAAATGTGGGAAATCAGTCCATACAAGGGAACATGACTTCTAGTTCGAAAATTGACAATATTTCCAACACCTCAGCTAGGAGATTCACTTTTAGTTACAATGACGAGGAAGTGCTAAAATGTAGAAGATTAAATCCATGATGCACGAATGAAAAAAGAGATCAATCTTTCAAATTTAGAAGTCCAAAACGAAATATCAGTGAGTGCTCTACCATTCGTGATCTTTCATTGAGACCTATTGTGGGAAGGGGTATTCAAATTCTTAGGCAACTCAAAATCAACTTGCTCGATATGGATGCTGCTGTCCCTGAAGAACCACTGAGATCTTCGAAGCCTTGCAGCATAAATCAATGTGCCTGGCGTGCATTTGTCAAATGTGCCAAGTCAATATTTGAGGTCTGTGTATATTTTACTTTACTTCAAAGTACTCTTTCCTATGTCATATGTTTGATCGAAATGAATATCTATTTACCAATAAACTCTTTCTGAAGTTGCCAAAAATAAAAAATACAGGAGAATCTCTCATGCTGTAATTCTTCGTTTGCAATATTATTTACAAGGCTATCCCTTTTTTCTTTATTTCTGGAAGTCTGAATTGTATAATATTATCAAATATGTGTTGCAAAATGCTGCAAAATTTATATGCAACAATGGCACATCATGTATTATTCTGAATCTCTTATAAAGATTTAAGAATGTCTTGAAATTGGAGTCATGTATCCGTCGAAAAATAACAATAATAACTTCATGTGCTTAGTTTAGATGAGATTTATTAAGAATGATAGCCTCTTACATCAATAAAATTTGTCTTGTGCTTTTTAATCCTTTCAGTGGTTGTACTGATATATTTTTTTGGTGTGCAATGCTGCACTTGTTATGTGAAACTTCATGCTACTGACGTTTGACATCAATTGGTAAGATTATATTTTGTACCAATCCACATTTTGAATAACAGTAATTTGATATTGTATGGCACAAGGAACTTACAGTGATTTTACTTTGGTAACTTTACTAGGGTTATATTTGTGGTAACACAAACACTTCATCTTTCTTTTTGTTGTCTAGAACCATGTTATTCTTTTTCATGTCATTTTTGTCAAACTACAAGTTGAAGAAACCTACAGAATAATTAAGGGAAAACATCTCAAATGAAAGTGAAAGCGATGATATAGTGACCTGGCTTGCATTACTTAATTCTTTGTTACTCTGTCTCCCTTTTTGTGCTCCATGGAATTGAACTATTAAGTCAAATTTTCACTTATTCATTTTTCAGATGGTTCAAGCAACCGTTGTATTTGAAGACATGATCAAACTGAACACTTGCGGCATGGATGGTGGTACTGGTCTTCACTCTGCTGTAGCCAATATTGCTACACTTTCTCCTCTTGCACTTTGCATCTACACTCTGGATGCTGCCACTGTTTACGAGAAGCATTCTGGTCCTACAGATATTCAAGAGCATAGTAGCAAGCCAGATAAAGAAATTTCACCTTGTAAAGATTCCACAAATAACACAAAACCCAGCAAGCCAGTCCCTAAAACTCCAAGTTCAAATGTGACTGACTTGCCCAAGTTGAGAAGTAAATCTGGGAAGAAAAGGAAAGATTTAGGGGGATAAATTTTGCGGAATGCATCCTGTGAGAAACCTAACCAGAGTAGGGTCTATCTTGGCAGCATGGTAGATAACATGCCTTATTGTTTAGAATTTTCACCTTCTAACCTTTTACTATATCCCAGCTGTCGATGGGCTAGGGGGATGTTTGGGTGAAACTGGTGCCTTGCTGCCTCCTTGTGCTGTGTACATATGAAAGTAGTCTTACCCACTAATCTAAATTTTGGATTAAGCAGGAGTTACAGGGATAACAATCCATGTCTGACTAACGATTTTTATCGGATTTTGGTATGGCTTCACTCTGGGACTGGCTTCTGGGAGCTTAAAGAGAATTGCTGTCATCTTCCGGAGAGCATGACTGACATGACGTCCATTCTTTTTAAGTCAATTGATGTAACATCATCATGTGCAGAGTCAATTTATGCGAGAAAGAATAGAGAGGAGATAAAGCTGCACTGTTGTCATGCAACATGTTGTATCAATTCTTATATGCTTGTCCAGCAGGCTTGTTCATTTGCGATTCTCCATCTATACTGTGTTTTTTATTAGGGGCTCAATTTTCTCAAAACGAAGAGACCACCGAGAGTTCTGCACCGATAGCTCACGCAGGCAGGCAATCATCTGGTAGGCTTGCATTTCGGCATGGGATAAGGGGTCATCCCTTCTCCATACACCACCAAGCATCTATACTGTATCTTTAAAAGCAGAAGTAATTTAATTAAAAAAAAATTTTAAAAAATCAATTTACAAGATATTCCTTTTCCTACAAATCCATATTTATGAAATATAGAATGTTTGGTACTTGCTTCCCCAAAACAAAATTCTTAGCTCCATTACTGATAAAGGGAGAAGCCAAGGCTACCTGCTCCTTCACAACTACATTTCAGGAAACAAATGAAATTGAAGCTTCTCTCTCCCCGCTTGACCTCTTTGCTTCTAAGGACAGCCCACAACAAACTGAAAGCATAAACAGAATATAGCAATGAAGCCCTCCATTCTCAGTACAAAAATTCATTTCTAGACGTTAAAAATTGCATTTTGAAGCAATAAATATTCACGAACAAAGATACTCTTTCGCAATCCATACTGTTCTACAGTAATAAGGGCAAGATATTATGAAAATGGGGATTCTAATTATGAATACAATAACAAGAATCAGCCTTGCAGCTACCTGGAACAAACTAAAACAAGATCCATTTAGGATTTTGACCTCAGTGCAAGACCCGTCTCTACCTTCTTGATTTCAAAGATGAGCATCCTCCACATCTTGAGCACAAACATTTCTGCTTCATCATCTAAAATAGTTTGCAGCAACTCCAGCATTTGGGATGCCTTCACATGTTCTTGGGTACTGGACACAATATAGTCTACCAAGGTGGTTTCTTCTTCTCCCAGAAACTCTGTTATCTTTTTTGAAATCCATGGTCTCATTCTCTCATGTAGCTCATGCTAGTAAATGACACATTAACAGAATAAATCTTCAGAAGAAAATATTGGACACAAAATGCACAGCATTTAAACACAATAAATACATAACAGGATCACACAACAGAAAGTATTTGAAATCATTATCCTTTGAACCATATCATATTCACAATGCTGTACTAATCAAGAAATACCAAATTAGGGCCTTTGCAAAACATGAGAATCTTTTGTACAGTATACATTTGACAAGAAGTTCAGAATGACTACCCTCATAAAATTCATTTATTTAGCTTCAAGCATCTTTGCATCTCTCAACTTTTGTCATAGAAGAAATTAAACAAGCATAGTATGCATAGCATGTGTAACTTGTCAATCTCACAAATAATAACACCCTAACATGAGGTGCGCAACAACTCATGCCTAAAGCCATATCTCCGTTATAAGGAAGTATGAAGTACCCAATTGTCCAACAAAGCAATAAAATATCAAATCTTAAACAAAAGCCACAGAAATAGGAATCCAAAAAGAGTTTATTGAAAAGAAAAGAGAACATAAAGAACTTATTCCCTCTAATAAGAATCCAATACCAAACTATGTGTCATCTCTCCCAGAGCATGTTCTGCAGAAACATAAAAAGAAAAGTAACCAGATATTAAGCCCTAATAAGTAGGGTTGCTTACCTTGTCATACACAGCCCAATTTATCTCATATGAGAACAACTCCTCCTTGGTCTTAGGGATCATATCAATCAATTGTTTTGCATCCAAAAGTTTCTTGTTATCTGGTGTCTTAACCTTATCTAAACCATGCTCCCGATCTCTGTCCCGATCAAGAATCTTCTCTTTGTTCTCATCTCTGGTGCGATTATAATCCTCATCACTTCGGTCTTTCTCCCGATGGCTTGACCTATCGTGTGCGCGTCTACTTCTTTCTCTTTCTGCCTCAGGCTTCTCTTCTTTTTGATTAACATTTGAAATACGCTTAGCAAATTCAGCTGCAGCAGCCAAATTTGGTGGGTTTGCTCCAGAAACAATAGGTTGGGCTGCCTGCAGTTCCTCAGTTGAGTAATCAATGGGAACCAGGGGCCTCATCTTTTTCTCCTTGTCAGCATCATCATCATCCTCCTCGTGGAAGACAGAAGGGACAGTGGTTCGTTTTCCAAAGCCAACAAGACCAAACCCCAATTTTCTTGCCGGAATATTGTCACTATGCCGCATATCTGATGCAGCAATCAATGGATTAGTTGATTCATCCCCAGTACCATTTTGTAACACCTCATCACCTGCGACATAGAATCATACAACATTTACAGCAAATGGAAGAGACAAGGGACACCCCACCAAACCTCCAGCCCCCCACCCCCCACAAAACACACACACACACACACACACACACACACACACACACACAAACAGCGGGGGGAGAGAAAGAGAGGGAGCAAAAAGTAAAGCATAAAAAAAAAAAAAAAAAACAACGAGGGGAGAGAAAGAGAGAGAGCAAAAAGTAAAGCACAACAAGTAACAAAAATCTTAATAGGAGAAAACAGGGCTTACCTGCCATGTGATTTTCGCGATCACCATGATAATCGTGCTCAACAGCCTTATCTTTGGTTTCAACAGCATATTCATCATCTAACAAATATTTTTCACTTCCATTCAGTGCATGGCCAGGTAAAAGCTTTAATGCATCTCTTTGCTGCTGCTGCTGCAGCTGCAGCTGTTCTTCTTCAGCACTCCTCTGGGCCTCAGCAATTTCTTCCTCTTCCCTTGCTTGGTCAGCCATATCATCCTCTTTTTCTCGTATCCTCTTCCTCCTCTTTTCCTCTAATGCACTCCGACGCCACCTTTTCCGTGAGTCATCATCATCATCTTCTTCATCGTAAAGGATCTCTTTCTTCCGCTTGCGTTCCCTCTCTTTCTCCCTCTCCTTCTCATACTGCCGCTCTTTCTCTCTCTCTCTTTCTCTATACTCCCAATCTTTAAGACATCTTTCATACTCTCGCTCAGCCTCCTCAATCTTGCGTCTTTGCTCTCTCTCTTTCCTAACTCGTTCCCGTTCTGCTCCCCTTTCATATCTATCAATTTCCCGTTCCTTTTCACGCTTCAAATCTCGCTCTCTGTCTCTATCTCTGCTTCTTCTGTCATACACCCTACTTCTATCAGGTGAGCTTGTCTCAGGCCTATCATGCTCACTTGTTGCTTTGGTGTCACTAGTCGTCTCATCATCGAGCTTATCTTCAGTTGCATCTAAAATATTATGGAGCATGACAATCAAAGTTCTCTCTAAATATTTTGAAAAAAAGAAAAAAAGGTTTCTACAATTAAAGACAACCTCGAATCCCAGAACAAGTATTGCATATCTAATACCATAATTCTTCTCTACAAAATAACAACAGCGTGTAATGACAACAGATAGTGCTCAGTTCATACACACCAACAATAAAGGCTCACCATTTCTAATCACATCCACATCAGAGTCTCCATCCCTTGTTTTCGCCAGCAATTCTGAGTTAGAAATCCCAGAACCCTCTACAGTTATTTGAGGAGGTGGAGGAAGTGGATTGGCCTTTAACCTCTCTTCCATCATGCTGGTAAGCTTCTCCAAAGCCTCTCGGTCAGCTTGCTTATCCTCATCAGTCACAATCCCGAAGCTGGCAGGTTCATGATTTTCTTTGTTCCCTGTTTCATTATCCTTCTTAACATCATCGGAGAGATTGGTAGGCTCATTCTTCTCAACACCTTGCACACTTTCATCCTCTTTCTCAGCCCCTGCACCTTGAGTTTCCTTCAGTTTCTTTGTGTTCTCAGTTTTCTTTTTGACATAGCGCTCCAGATATTCTCTTGTAGCTTGATCAACATTCAACTGTTGATGATTCAATAAATAAAGAAAATCAAAATATCCAAAAAGAAATACTATCAAACAACTTTGTTGTGACAATTAAGGAAAAAACAGTAGCTCCAAGCACCAAACTTTCCAGAAACAGAAGGCAATTGACACTTTGTTTTCCCTCTCTTCTAGGCTAAGAAAATCTTGTTATTAAGATCTCTCTAAACTCCAACATATGGCCCGCTGAAGGCTATTAATTGCTCTTTCATAAAGGCCCAATAATGTTTTTAAAATAATTGAGAAGTTGCTTTTTCACTTACTTCATAACCTTTATCTGACATTTGAGACACAACACATTCACATTCAAATAATTGTGGATCAAGTAGGAGAAAAGTTAAAATTTAAAATAGAAATGTTGGTTTATGATTAACATACCCAAATTGTGCTGCAATAAACAATAATGACCATATAAAATAATGATAGCCAGTAACGGACAATATATAACAACAAAATCCCAAAATGGCCATTACCCACATAAAATTTAACAAAACTAAATGATAAAACATGATTGATTTAGTGTGCATTTGAAAATGCTTTTGGCACCATCAAACTTGCTTTGAAACAGTAAAAAAGGCTTTATATATATATATTCAGTAGTCCTTGGTTGAATTAGACAAAAGCCTTTTCGAGATGGCGGAAAAAAAATTTGAAGCACTTTTTGAAGAATCTGTTGACACATGCTTTTCTAAATACTGATTTTTGGATCAAAAAAAGCGCTTAAAGTGTTTTCTACAGAAGAACTTGGCATATGCTGTTGCAGAAAGCACTTTTATTCAAAAGTGATTGGCACAAAAGAACTTTATGCAAAACATTCCCAAACGCACTTTTGCAATCAGTTTTATTACTCGATTGGTGTAATCTAATTTAAGCATTGACATCCTACATTGCCGTTGAAAGACTAAACCTATTTTCAAATCATGAAAGCATACTTCAGGCCTTGAAGTATTTTGTGTCAATGCAAACTAAGTACAAAATCTCTCCATATATTGATGATTGTATCATCATCCTCACAAAGGAAAATGCGTGAAATTTTAAAAGGCATCTCACAATGAAGCTTGTTGGTTGATTCTGAAACCTAACATGTAAAAGCAATAAAGGAGAGCAATAACGATCAAAGAAAAACAATAAGATAACCAAACATACCATCAATTCCTGCCCATCGATGTTAAATTTATTGAGCAGTCGTAATGCACGAAGAACCCCTTCAGCAGACTCAAACTCGCAGAACCCAAAGCCTTTCGGATTCCCATTAGAAGGATCTTGTGCACGTTTCCAACTCTTGACAGGCCCACAAACCTTTCAAAAGCATACAAACATCAAATTTGGCAACCCAAAACTTCAAAAGGCTTCGAACAATGCAACCATAAAACTTAAAGTTGTGTAAAGTCAATATAAATAATCACAAATTGATAATCTACCTGAAGGATGGAAAGCATAAAATCACTATCTGCAGTTGGGGCTATCTTGCCAACATAAACTTTAGTTTGTGGTTTCTCTGCCGGTGTAATGGTCGGTAACACAACTGGTCTTACAACAGGCGGTATAATTGGCCGACTACCAGAAATGCCAGGAACAGGGGGACGTGCCACCATTGGAAGCCCTCCAGGAGGTCCCAGTGGGCGTGGAGGAAATGCAGGCCGAACCATTGCTGGGTATGGAGCAGGATATCGAGGAAGTCCTGAATAAATAAAGAACAAACATCTATGCAAATATGTAAGAGCAAGTTTACGAACTAAATAACATTCATAGTTATTGTCTCACCACCAAGCATAAGTTCTAAAAGCATAATTAAATACTGTTACCACACATTAAAAGCATATTGAGATGGTACCACAAGCATGGCAACTATCACCAGCTGAACAGATAACCTGGAGGAAACATCGAGAGAATAGCATCGAATTCATAATCATGGATATACAAAGACACTTACCTTATGCATCCACGCATTTAATGTAGCACTCTCTCAAAATAGCCCATGCAACAATTGTAAAATTTTGAGATATCATAATAAAAGATTCCCAGCATCTCATGCTCATAGGAAAATTATTAACACAAAGCTATGCTTGTATAAATGTGGCAATTTAAATTTACCCTATATTGTAGCAGCCCAATATGCTGCATAAAAGAACATAGAAAGAGAAAGAGAAACTAGAAAGAATTTGCAATACCTCAGAAAACAAGGCCAACGAGCACTCAGTTGCTAAATCTGCTGCTGGCAATTCATAAACCCACGAAAGGGAAAGTATCCTTATAACTATCAGAAAGTAGCCTACTAAAATGAACATGACACAACCAGACAAAATTTAGCTTGACATATGGAACAAAATAATTAATCCTTCATGCCCTGTTATATTGGTCAATTTGTAAGCTCTTATTAGGTTGACTTGTGCAAGAAAAAGAGATCTTTTGTTAACACAGACATAGTAGTATAATTCTATTTATTCTAAATGCAATGAGGAAACCAAGCAAATATGTGCATACCAAAAAAGGAGTTGAAGAAGTGGTTCTCTTATAAGCAATATTTGAAGCCTCCCAACCTTTCTCATCGTGTACTCATTCATGACACTGTAGGAGAAAACATCCTGTCATCCATGCCCCTTTATCTAACCAACGAACACCAATTTACACTCTGAATCTCTCCCCCAATTTCTCTTTAACATATAAAATCCCTCCCCACTTAACTGTGACATAGCATAACCAACGATTTTGCTACTATGAGGGGCAATGTTACAGGGACGAGATTTTGTAATGTGGAATGCAAATTTGTTACGTTGAACATCACACTTGCAACATTTACAAGTCATATTCCTGTACAAGTTTAAGGCTCAATGTTACAAATGTTACATTCCACGTTGAAAAAATCTGCCCTGGATGCCTCCTTACAGAGGCAGACGCATATAACAACTTATTAAACATATTAACCATAAACAATACATTTCATCAACTACAGACACCCAAAAGAAAAGCAATAATGAAGAATCAATCATACAAATTCAACAACACGTGCAAATAAATAACAAAAATCGCTCTTCGTGAAAAATTCTCGTTTGCAATCCAATACACAGTAACAAAATTCAAAATACATGAGGAGAGAGAACCCACCAGGCGCAGGCGCGGGAACAGCGCCGTATCCGTTCGGCATTGGAGCGTAAGGTCTAAGAGACATATTCGGGGCCTGACCCGGAACAAGTGGATACGGCATCATGGGAGTGACCGCAACACCGCCACTAACGCCCACACCGGGCGGCTGCACGGCGGGGTTTTGGTAATTCTGAACTGGAGAAAACTGCAGCGACGTAGGGATCGGACCTGGGCGGTACGATATGGGCGCCGCAGGAGGCACCGGGATCGACTGCTGTGACGGAGTAAAAGATTGGACAGGTGGAAGTGGCAGAGATGCTGGTGCTGGCGTTTGATTAGGGTAAGTATTAGGGTTTGGAACTGAGGATTGTTGCTGTTGTTGTTCTGCGGGTGGTGGTGGTGGTGTGGAGATGGACGTTGAATCGAGTTTACGGCTAGGGTTATCGGATTCGGGTTGCTTGATATTCGACTCTATGGTTGCCGGAGATGCCGGAGAGTCGGCCATGGAGACGGCCTTAATGATTGCGGTAGACAAACGGATCAGTGAATTCGGTGCGGTTCCTGTGTGGGTTTTGGTTTACTCTTCCTTTCTATGCCCTAGAGGGAACAGCTTCTCGGTGCCCTTCCCTTTATTTTTATTTTTCTCGGGGACGCGTGTCGTCTTGTGGTTGGAAGAAAGTATACATAGCCGCCTAAAACCGAACCGGAGCTAAAGCTACCTCTAGCTTCTGTCTCTTGGTTTTGTGCGGGGATTGCATACGGACGGTATCCGATATAGACTAGCTATCAACGGCGTTTCTACTCCAATCAGCGAAGAGCAAATTGACTACCCATCGCTTGAACCGTCCGATTAATCGTGTTTACAAATGATCTAACACCACAGTCCACAAGTGCGAGCATGAGACGAAACACCGAAAAAGAATCACTGATAATTTGAAATTTTGAACAATTAAGATGTTGTAACAATTAATAAATATATGATTGAAAATCATTAATCAACAATTAAACTCTATGAGCCATATAGGTTTAAAGTAGTACGTGCTTAAAGTGCAACCGCCACCACCACCGTGCTTAGTGCACCCTGAGGCAGCCCATTTCAATTCTCGGTTGGCTTGCAATATATATCGTATGTAAGTAAGACATTTAATTATTATTTTCATTATTTTTAATTTTATATTATTTTATTTTAATTTTTACTATTTTAAATTTTTTATTTCTCAAATATAAAGTAGGTATTTTAGTAGTGCTAGGAGACCAAGTTTTGATGCCACTCAAATTCACCGCTAGCAAAATTAATGGCATGTCTGTGTTTATTAACAAGAATTTTTTTTTTTTTTAAGAATATGTTAAAATTTTGTAAAATAATTTTATTTTTAAAATTATTTATATAAATAATTAATTTTATTTTATTTTTTATTATCATAATCAATACTAAAATTTTTAAATAATTTTATTATTTCTCGTATATAATTCGTATAATTATTTACACTTAAAATATCATAAATAATAAATATATATTAAAAAAATTACTTTGTGTAATACTATTATCGTAACTTCTCTTATTTATATTTTATTTTATTTATATTAATAAAAAATTAAATTAATTATTTAAATGTTAAAAATGAATTTATTTTAAAATTTTATTTAATAAAATAGTAAATTTTTATAAATATAAAAATTAAATTATTTATGAGAAAAACCCATATTAACATCGCAACCGTCCAAAATCATTTCGACGGGGGACAATAAGTCGAGAAGAGAGAGAAGAAATAACTCTATTTTCTCCTAGCTAAAGGAGAGGAAAACAGTAACCAAACCAGGGTTGCAAAGACAAGGGGGACTGGTGGAAGACAGCTCTCTCTAAAACGACTTGGATGGAAGAACATGAAGAGAAGCGCAACAAGAGAAAACTGAGCATAGATTGGAGGGAGGCACTTTCAGAGCGAAACGACGAGCCACCGGCGGAGCTGATCGTGCAGAAGGCGGAGCCACCAACATCGAAATCTGGGCCAGTGAGCTCGTTGGACGACGACTCAGAGAGTGGAGACGAATTTGAAAGGGGAGTCGCCGATCATGACCTCGGGCCTAAGATTGCGAGATTGAAATCAGTTTACGAAACTGGCCGTCATAGTTTGCCCGATAGAGGCGATAAGCTTATTCTAAATATTCAGCGCCTGGAGAAGGAGCATAAGAGAAGGAGGCTTCTTCGAACTGATATGGTTTGTTTGGTTAGAATTAATCTTTTTTTTCCCCATTTTCTCTTGGATTTCATTACCCTCCCACGAGGTTTGACTATACGCAGGCAGACTCATTGGTCCACATTCGTCACCATCGTTTCCTGAATTTATAAACAGTAAAATTAGCAGAGTCCTTTCCCGAAATTTCACAAAATTTGTCAGCAATGACAAAAAATAAAGATTAGCAGGTCTGCCTGTATTTTAGCCAAACATTGGGCAATGAAATTATCGTTTTTCCTTTTATTATGTGTATTGAGAAATGGATGGAACTAATTGGCTTTCTTATATTTGTTAAAACATGCAAAGTTTGTTTGTTTGTTTTCAAAATTTTTATGGTTAAAATTTTGATATTTATTTATAGTTTGACGACCAAAAGCATAACGTTTGAACTTTTAGTTCATTTTGTATCTATGAAGGTGTAATGTCAGTTGTTATAGCTTTTTTTGATGAGCGGGATTATAGGTTTTGCTCTTTGGGAGTTAAACGCAGAATTTTCTGGGAATGATTCTTTGTGAAGATTCGATAAAGGTTTCATTTTTTACTAGTTTCATACTTTTATTTAGCTAGCCATTGGTAGTGATACCTATGATGTGATCAATCTGCGCCCATCTATTGTTTGGTAACGTGAGTGTTGTGATTTTTTTTCAATGGGTTTGGCTCCTTCTTGCTTTAAAACTTGTGGATCAATTGCTTCTATTAGTTTTAGATGTCTGTCATTACTAAAGATCATATAATGTATATGGGAATCTTCGATTTCAATTTAGGGAGCATGTTTCTGCTCATGGGACTATAATTGTTTGAAGTATTTATGTTGAGCTGATGATTAGGATTTACCGTCTGCTTTGGGTATGGGGGAGGATTGCAAATTTCAATTGGATATACTGTCAGCTGTGATGCACAATAGTCTCTAGGAATACACTTGATTTTTGGATTATGAGGTGTTAATTTTCAACCAATTTATTATATATGTGTGTGTGTGCGTGTGTATATATTTTGCAGAGTTTTTCCCCTCAAACTAATTGTATATATTTTATATGAAATCTAGGCTTTAGTCGTTTACTTGATATTTTTGAGCATTCTCTAGATGTTAATGTAAAGTTTGTCTTTGAAACTATATATAATTTGTTTATCATGAAAATGATGAATGTTTAGCCTGGGTCATTGCACTTTTCATTGGACAGGATGTTGATGGATGCGGGAACTCATCACAACCTGCGAACTTAGGTATTACTGGGTTATCTTGCTTACTCAAGGTGTTTTGTAATTCTGAAACATTTTAGTTTCATAAACTTGGACTTTATCAGGTTGAGTCTAAAGTGGGGTCAGAGTTATTTTCAGGGTTGGTGGTTGGTGTTTTAGTTATTTCTAAAGCGAATTGGTCATTGTGATAATGTTTGAAGTTTCTAAAGATATATAATTTTCAGTGTCACTATTTTTCTTAAGTTCTTACTGAAGTACCGAAGCTGCTTACCATATGAGGGTATTTTTATTAAAAGTTTATAGCCATGAGACAGGCATAGCATAGCGGTAGAGAATACGTGAAAGTTTTAAATGATTTCTCTTTTGATCTCTCCCACCTTCCCTCCCTGTCCTTTTGTTTTCCCTTTTCTTCTTAATAAAATATTTCATGCTTGCAATGAATAATATGATTATCTATAGTTCTTTAGATTTGTTCCTCGTGAGACATTGAGAATGAACTGATGGTATCTAATTCATCACAAATATCGCCCTAGATGTAGTGATGCAACTAAGTACAATATGTTCTTGTTGAGCACATATGCAATTTTACTTTTCATTAATTGTACAGCCTGTGGTTTTAGCATCTACAGGTAGTTAGAGCTGATTTTTAATCGTTTTATTCTAACGTAAAACTTTGAGTTTGGTTTACAATTTTTATTTTAAATTTTAATTGAAAAGTGAAAAGTTGGCTTTTCTTATGTTTGCTCATTTTTGTAGTGATTAATGTTAGGTGCAGAATCAATTTACATTTACAATAGTATTGGTTAGATTTTTGCTGGCATGCAATATGTTTCCTCCAGAAGAAAAATGTAAATACACTGGGTTAATGCAGAATTCCCATGTTGAATACTTTATTATTCCACTATTCATGCTATAGCTATCAAATACATTCTTTCAATCATATGTGATTATGAAGATCAATAGATGGTAAATGTTTGCTCAGTTAATATTGGCCTTGAGCCATAACCTGTTTAATTGGAAGCACCTTTGGTGCTGTAATTTGCTTTATTTTAATAAGACAACTGTTTGAGGAACCTAAATTTTTTCTCTAGATGCTTTGGATTGCTTTAGACAAAAGACTACATCATCTCAAGTCCAATCAAAATCATCGTTTGCCACTGTTTTTAGTGAGAGGATGGAAGAAAATGTATGGTACTCTGCTTTTTACATGACTTATTTGCTGTCTCTTTTGTTGCCAATGTTTTTGCTTTACCTATTTTTAATATATTTAACAGAAAGATTGTAGGGTAGAGAAAGCATTTGATAAAGAATTATCAATTTTGGCTCACTGTGACTTCCGGAAAACAAGATCTGATGGGGAGTTATCACAAAGGGGAAGACCAAAAGATCGGTCATCATCAAGAAAATGGCCTTTCATATTTTCCAATGGTTTCAAGAAGGACAGTTATTCTTCCACTTATCCCTCCCATCATCCCGAAGAAAAGTCATCCAGCTGTTTTCTCAAGAAGTTAGCATCTTTTTCATTTGATTTACTCCTTCCTTTCATATTTATTGCTTCTTGTTTGATGTTTTGCTGCTTATTTATCTATTACTCTTACTGTGTGTTTTGGTACATCTCGTATTTTGTTATATGTATATTGTATAATAATAATTATTTCTAAATTACATATGTGCTCTCTTTCAATACGACAACCATGTTTGGAATAGTACCGGAGAATGCAAAATGACTCGTAAGTTTTCGTGGCAATGTTTTGACTACATCCAAGGGGTAAAGAGCTATGTGCCAGTTGATTTTTGTTGCTTGGTTATGACTAAATTTGTAACTTGCTTTGGGTATTAAGTAGTGTTTTAGCTCCATAGGAGCTAAGGCTTGTCTGACTACTAATTCTAATAGGCCAAACTTTCTCATGCTTGCTTTATTACTTCCATTAGCTTTTTCCCATAAAACCCAGCCTTAGCATTTTTGATGCATTTATGAGATGGCATTATTAGGAACAATGGTAAAATTTATTCTTATTTTCTGGTTTCCAGATCCTTTTGATTATTGTTCTGTTATTGCCTTTCCCACTTCTTTGCACATTCTTCTTGATCTTTGTACTTCTTTTTTGGTTTTCCCTTTTCCTGGTGAAGGCATTTCTCAGTTCCATTGTCTGCATCACTACTTCTGTCAGCACTTTTGTTTGTGGACGAAAAGGATAGTCTTAGTTTTTCCGTTTGCACACACTTAATGTCTCATGTAGCATTTAGCATCTGGGTTGGCTAATTTTTTCATTTTTTCCTTTGGCATGACTTCTGGAGTATCAGGATGTTATATTAATTGTGCAAATTTCTATTTCCTGACTCGAATGGATTGGGGATATTTAATGCATTGACTTTTTTTCTTTCCGTTCTTCTGCTTAGGAAGGATGCGCTTCAAGTCCTACCATCAAATAATAAAAGGCATAGAAAGGTACGTTGTTAGATGTTTTCCTTGTATCTATTTTGGTTGCTTCCTAGTTACCATTGAAACTATTCTAATGCATTTGCTTTGGAGATGAACTTTAGTCCTTGGTAGAAAATGGAAAATACTTAAGAACTATGGGCATGAGAGAATAATTTTGTATTTTCTTTAACAATGATAGATAAATGGAACCCATCAATGATTAATTTCTGTGGCTGAAGAAAAGTTTGTTATTTCTGCCTTTGCATAGACTCTATTATTCAAAATTTTGTAAATATTAAGTATTGAAGCTGTTATTTCTAATGATGAATATCGTGATATTTTATTGGAGTTACAGAATTAACAATTTTGATAATATTACTGTAGGAATTGTCTCTGGAAAATTTCAAAGATATGTGATCAATGCCCTTTTAGTTCCTCCCTAATACATTGATTTAATGTGAAATTTTGACATGCTTTATCATTATCCTTGGTAAACCAAACAATTAGATGGCGAGAATTGTTAATGGACCGGAACATGCTCGAATTAGAATCCATACATATTTCTATCGGTCTTCTTTAAAGTTTATATTATTAGCTGTGTAGACTTGTGTACACACGTATTAGCTACAAAGATGCTAGCGTAAATCATTGAAACTGTTCTCTGGTGAACATATGTTTTTTGGGAGAACGTGTCTATTGTTTTACTTGAAGTAAAATTCTGTATCCTAGAAATCTTACCAAAGCTCTTGTAGTGTTACCTAATGCAGCTGAAGGGATGACAATTGATAAATATGCTGTTATGTTTTTCACTAACTGTAAATTGCTGATATGTTTTGTATGCTTCAACCATAATGAATCAGATTTTGAACTTGATAGTGGATTTCCATGCCAAAAGTGTGGTAAAACAGGGACTTCTCCTCGTGGAAAATAAAATAATGCAGATGCTGACTACTCAAGGCTGGCAATTTTTTTTTTTTTGCCCAAAAAGAAAAGAAATCTATTCATTCAGGATCAAATGTGGTTGTACTCCACTAAATTTGTTGTTGTGTCATCAACATAATTTGTTGTGGATGCTTTGTAACACATAAAGTAATGGATGCATTTCCATAATTGCAAACTCAAATACCCTATTTCTGTTAATTTGACAATCCTTATCAAACAAAGCAAAGATCATGCAAGAGAATTTTGGAAATTTGAAATAACTGTGTTGGTGTATGAGATTGTTTCTGTTGGTAGAAAGTTGGCTGACACACTATAGTTGCTAGTGGGTGCATTGTTGAGCTTGTCCTGCTATGAGTGTATATTCTTTTCCCTTTATTAGACCCATGGTAATAATATCCAAACAGGGGCAGACGCTTGTTCTCCTAGATGAGGATGAAAGTTCAATTGAAGAGACTACAGAGAAAACTGAGGAAACTCTACATGTAGAGAGTACAGAGCAAGCTGACGAGCTTGCTGAATGGTAAGTGGTACTTTTGATAGTAGTTATTAGCTCTGTTACCTTATTTCAGCCTGATTTCTTGAATTGAACAATAATTGTCACTCCTGTTACACTTTCAGCATGAAAGATGCTAAGATCTACTACCCATCAAGGTATTCACCTAAATCTTTCATTAAATGGAAAAGACTTTTTTTGGCAACAGCGTTTACTTGAATTAATTTTGTGTGACACTTATCGTTTTTTGTCCCAGGAATGATCCAGAATCTGTTGAAATCTGTTACTTGGATATAAATCACCTTGCCCCAGCAGCTTATTTGACGTCAACTATTATGAATTTTTACATCCGGTAAGTGCCTTGGGTACATATTATACTTGATGCGAAGACTTGGAGCACAACATGGTTTTGCTCCCTGAAAAAAAAATAAATCTTTCACTCTATTTTTCTCCACTTTGCCAGCATGTATTACTGCATAACCTTTGAAGTGCAGCAATTTGTGGGTTTTAAGTTATGGGATTTTCTTTTCTTCCAAGAGGTTTTGGTTGGAACCCGGATGTGATTTACTCATCTTTTTCTGTTCCAAGTGGTCAGTCTAGTCAGGGGTTCAGAATCCCTTGGGGACACCTCTTGCTGTTTTGGGATGTTAATATCCCATGAGTTTCCTAACTACAATGGTAGTCTCAGTTTAGAGTTCAGTGAAAACATAGAAAATATAAGGGATTTATTTTTATTGGAGAAGAAACTAAGAAGTGTATTGAAGAAGAAAGATCAAAATTACAAATGTGGAACAGGTCTCCACATAAACTAACAAAAACATAAAAATAGGGGAAGGAAATAATCTGTACAAAACCAATTGAACAATCTCAAAGCATGCATCCTTCCCTAGCTGAGAAAAGATCTATACAAAATTAACCCAAAACCATCTCCAATTAAGATCTATGGAGATAAATGGACATCTTTAAAGTCATTTGATAACAAATCCCAAAGAAATGCAAAATTCCATACTCTATCCAACAATCCATCTGTTGTTTTTTTTCCCCTTTTCTCTCTAAAAACATCTGTTTCGTTCTTGCCATAACACCCAAAATGGAGCCAAACTAACACGACTTAAAAGAATTTTGGCTTTCTTCCCTTTCCAAAAGAAAAAGAAAAAAAAAACATTCTGCAAAAGAAAGGAATTACATGAACTGTAAATGGTCCATGAATTATTCTCCGACCTAAGCAAAATTATTCTCCAAAAGAGAGGTATAACTTCAAACTTGATGCTGCATGCAATGACAGAAAAGATGATAATCACTTCTAGTATCAAAAAAAAAAAATGTTATTGCATAGGTGGGAGAAGAACATTATATTTTCTTACTTTGCAAACTTTGAAGTTTAAATGCTATCATCTTTTCCTGGTGCGCTATCGACATCTTTATATACACTACTTTAGGAATCTTTTTGCTATCTAATGTGGTCTGTATAAATTTTAGTCCTCAGTTTCCTGTAGAGTTTACGCTGTTAATAACTGGTTCATTTGCTAGGTATTTGCAGCAACAAGCATCTCCAGCAAACAGGGCCATACGGGATTGCCATTTTTTCAATACATATTTTTACAGTAAGCTGAAGGAGGCTGTGTCACACAAGGTAGCTACTTTCATGGTTACTTTAATTGTTTCTTTTTTACTCTTTTAACACATCAATTGATGGTTCCAGTTTGGGATTCTGTAAGCCATTTAAACTTGCATCTGAAGGAAGAATCAAACTGTTAAAACTAGACACCTGGCCATTTATTGGTACTGTTGCTGCAAGTTGTGATGGCTGGAGCGATACTGCGGTGGCATTGTTAATCATGATCTTGAGGCAGCTTAGATTTTGTTATTTTTGTTCCATGAATATTGTTGAGGAAACCAGGGGGGATAGTATGTAGTAATATATGTGGCTTTTTGGTTAGTGATGATTTAAGGAGTTTGTTTTGTCTGAAAAAAAAAAAAATCTCTACTGCTTTTTCCGTGATAAATTTTGGATTTGATATGCTAGTTTCTAATGTGTTCTTGAATCAATATTCTTGATTTTTGTATTGTGTTCCCTAATTGATATTAAGCTTCCATTTTCTCGAATGATGCCTACTAGTAATTTTTCTTCCCCTGTAATGTGTAGCTACTTTAATCCTTTAACTGTTTCTTTTTTTTATTTTTTCTTTTTAACACATCAATTGATGGTTTCAGTTTGGGATTCTGTAAGCCATGTAAACTGGAGACTGTAGGAAGAATCAAACTGTTAACACTAGGCACCTGGCCATTTATTGGTACTGTTGCTGCAAGTTGTAGTGGCATTGTTAATCATGATCTTGAGGAAGCTTAGACTTTGTTATTTTTGTTCCATGAATATTCTTGAGGAAACCAGGGGGGATAGTATGTAGTATGTGGCTTTTTGGTTAGTGATGATTTAAGGAGCTTGTTTTGTCTGAACAAAAATCTCTACTGCTTTTTCCCTGATAAATTTTGGATTTGATAAGTGAGTTTCTTTTTTGTTCTTGAATTCTTGATTTTTGTATGGTATTCCTTCATTGGATATTAAGCATCCATTTTCTTGAATGATGCCTGCTAGTAATTTTTCTTCCCCTGTAACATGTAGGGAGGTGACAAGGATTCTTTCTTTATCAAGTTTCGTAGATGGTGGAAGGGTGTCAATATATTTCAAAAGTCATATGTACTCATTCCAATTCATGAAGAGTACGTTTTCTCAATATTCCTGAGCTCTGTTTTTGAAGATTGTACATTTTTTTAAGTCACGTTGATAAATGTGAATACCCATAAAATAAACCGCCATGAATAATTTGTCTATGATGCTTGGGAGGTTTCC
Organism: Swietenia macrophylla; assembly: GCA_032401905.1. Lineage (NCBI taxonomy): Eukaryota > Viridiplantae > Streptophyta > Magnoliopsida > Sapindales > Meliaceae > Swietenia > Swietenia macrophylla. The sequence goes on along the minus strand of CP135585.1, from coordinate 6,891,796 downwards.
TGCAACTGATTGGATGTTATTATTGGGTTTCAGCTGGCAATCAGCGGCAAGCATCTTTTTGGTTCTTAGAGGAAATCACAATTAACTGTCATTATGATCCAATGTATAATTGCAAAAATTATGCATTTTCTTCTTCTTTCAGTTAAAGAAGTTCTGTCCATTTCCTAATTCCTGATTGCCTATTATTGAAAGAGCGACTGGCCATGATCTTGTTCAACAACCAATTAATATAAGATCTGAATTGACTCAAATTCTTTTTTTTTTTCTGGATTCCTAGCAATCCATTGACCATTCTATGTTCGCCGAAGGGATTCAAATTCTTTTAACTAAGATTAGTCATGCTTTTACTAGTATATTGTGTTTTAGCTCCTGGAAGATTGCTTAAATGATTAGAATAGGAACCAAATACTAAATATGATAATCAAGAGTGAGCTTGCTGTTTATGAAGTTCTTGTACGTGTCATTTGGAAATGATGCATTACATAGATGTGGAAGCAATCTGCAGAAAGAAATGTAACAGAAAAAGGACTATTGGAGCTGGATGAGATTTGGTTCAGATAACAAATTGTCCACATATGTGTACTAGTCTGAACTAATGGTTTCATGTTTGAATATTTGATTGCTTGTATCTTGTGCCTGAGCAGTTGCAGTTTATCTTAAGCTGTTTTTGGTGGTACCTCAAGCAGTTGCAATTTTTTGATTGATTTATATGGTGTTGATGTATTCAGTCTTCATTGGAGCTTGGTGATTATTTGTATTCCAGACAAGGAAGATGAATCAGGACCAGTCATCCTTCATTTGGATTCGCTGGGACTTCATTGTAGCCAATCAGTTTTCAGTAATATTAGAAGGTAAGACATGAGAAATACTTGTAGAACAATTAAGTAATGTCTTTCTGGTAGATCCCTTTAAGTTTTGAAGCAAAAGATTAGACGGAAGAAACACTTGTTCATCAGATGACCAGGCGGTTGAAGTGTGTATAAAGCATTGAGATTTAAGAATGACATTGCCTTCAAAATCCTTAATGGTATAAGTACAAATTTAGGAAACATCCCGAGTAGGACAAGGTGATTAATGGTTAAATGTTTATTAATTACACCTTTTTCTCTTTGATTTAACATAATATGTAGGTTGCTATTTTTTAAATCTCTTCCCTTCATTTTGATACGGTTATTTTTTCTTTGGTTACTGAATTCTTTCCTTCTTTTTCACAAAGGCCTTTATCATTACATGTATAACGAATGGAAAATTAATTACATGTCCACCTCTTGTTTGTATCATGATCACTGTCTTCACTATCTGGGTATCATAAGAGAGTTGAAGAGGGACATGCATACTTGAGATTTTATATGACTGATCTTTTAGTACAGGGCTGTTGGAAGTTTTTCATAGGTTTCTAGCATAAAATTATTAAGTGTTTGGATTATATAGAAATATAAGCCAATATTTGTAAAATAATTTTGTGTGATGCTATAATAGCATGGTGCTGAAACTCTGATATGTCTCCTTGTTCGTTATCTGGTAACTACAGATGAATACTGCTGACCTCAGTTTTTGCTACATCTGAATGCCCTAATATAATTTATAACCCAACCGTAATGAGAATTGTGCTTTGTAGCTATCTGAAAGAAGAATGGAACTATCTGAAGAAAGAAGTTTCTCCTTCAGATCTTCCAATTGCTGGCAGGATATGGCAACATCTTCCTCGTAGAATTGATGATAAAATAATTGCGGTAAATTCTTATCTCCTAGAAATGAGGTTGTGTCATTGTTTGCTGCTATTACTTCCTTGAATGTTGTCTACAGTCATCATAGATATCCAATGACATGGATATGTGATATGAAACTTAAACTTGCCTGATACACTAATAATTTCTTGAAAGTTATTAAAGGTTCATCTTCAATTGTCTTGCTGACTCTGTAATGTGTTCTTCTATGCTTTCTCATGGCAAATGTCAACTTTGTTTCGTTGTTGGAGTCAGAAAACTTTATGCCATCTTTAAAGTTGTTTACCTTTTTAATGCATTCCAACCAGTCACTATTGCAAAAAAGAGTTCCATATTCAACTTTTGTTTGGTGATTTCTTACATTTTGCAAGCATTCCTATTGAACATAATAAGATCCATACATGCAATTGTTTTGAAAATCAATCTGACATGTCAAGTGGGAGAGTCTTTTTGACTGAAGAGATCATTATTTTGCTAAAGATACATCTCTGTAAGTTGTGGAATTGTTCACAGTGTAATTGGTTGCTCTTTCTGTCTGATGAGGGAGATATATGTTACCACAGAACTTGGTGGTAGGGTCTGGACTCAATCCATAGGGACCTTACCATGTTTATTAACCTTGATCTTAATCCTAAATCAAAGTGATAGATCCTCTACAAACCATGCAAGTCAAGTAGATGAGCTACAACAATTTTTCTGATTACTAGGGGAAAGAGTTTTGTGATAAGATGGATACTGTTTCATTTTGTGGAATTCAGCATGTGGTCTTGTTATTGCTTAATGGTAATGGATCCAAGTATAACATGCCAAAAATTTGTGGCAAGCTGGCCAGGAGGTGTTAAATAAGAATTATGAGCTGTACATAAAAGAAGAAAATATAAGTAATATCTATCTGTTGCTATTTGGATGATTTCCCATTTGAAGCTGAGTTTCGAGTTATACGAATGAGGTTGGCAACTTGATTTTTACTGCTCAAGAATGTCTTGAACTTTTCCTCGAGGATTTCATTCTTTTAAAATTTCCAACCAGGTTCCCCAGCAAAAAAATGATTATGATTGTGGCCTCTTCGTGCTTTTCTTTATGGAGCGATTCATTGAAGAGGCCCCAGAAAGGCTGAAAAAGAAAGATCTAGCTATGGTACTTATCCCCCGCCCTACAAATATATCTTGATAATGTTCTCCTATATAGTTGTTTCCCTAGATTGTGATTAACTTGTATGGTTTTCCAGTTTGGCAAGCGGTGGTTCAGACCTGAGCAGGCCTCGGGTTTGAGAATAAAAATCCGGAATTTACTGAAGAAAGAATTTCAACTTGCTAGTGAGCGCTGTTGTATTTCTAAATGTTCATCATCTACAGGCGCTGCCCCACTTTGAAACTGGTGCCAGATATTGCAGAGGTTCTCTAGTGAATTTGGTGTGCTGGCCATGCATAGCTCGTATAGATGATTGATTATTCTGCTTCTCACCCACATTCGACGAATTAATGGCCAAATCAGATGTCTGAAAAATTTTGGAAATTGATTCTGTATATGCTGCAAAATTTTTCCAAATGCCATTGACGTGAGGAGAGGAAAAGTGAATGCCCTTGCCAAGGGACAAGCAATTTTATACTGACTGGTTGTGGCAAGTTGGAAGCCTCTTTAAATTGCCTCACAGCTGTACATGACACAGGAAAAAGAAACCCGAAAAAAAAAAAAAAAAAGAAATCGCTGATACCGACCCACGGTGGTACAAGAATGCCCACCATTTCACTGTATCTGATGGTTTTTTGGGTCATGTAAGTAGTTTTTAACTGAATCTATACACTGCAATTCTGAAGAAATATGGATGCTGGAAAAGAAAATCTTCATTTTTCCACGAATCTGGAACAAGCGTATATGCTTTTCATGAAAATTCAGCTTGTGCTGCCAAATACTGGCTTATGGAATCAGATTAAGATGTCTCAGTAAGGCCGGGAAATGTTCTATGCATTCTCTATTTCAAAAAAAAAAAAAAAAAGGACCCAACCCTGAGTGTTTTTCTGTTTTGACGGCAAGTAAAGTGTTTCCGCAAAGTAACGGTCCTAATTTCTTCTTAATCAAGTTCACGAAGTATAATCTGTTACTATTATGATTGGGATTAAGAAAAACAAACGTGGCGTTGAAAACTTGGCGAGGTTTACATCTACAGCCAACCTGAGAAAAGGAAGAAAGAATAGATAAAAGTTTTCCAGAAAGCATGCATACTGAGGATAATACTCTTACTTTTTGATAATCGAGGATTCAGTGGCTTCCACAACAAATTCTTCCATCTCTGGATGGCTTCCAGCACGGAAACAACTCCTTCAATCTTAGGTCTATTGTTGGGGTGGTCTGCGTCCGGCTTCCCAGGCCCAGCATATCTTCATTCCTCGTGCTAGAGTGCGAGGATAAGATTTGGGTACTTTTTCGGCCTCAAATTCTGAGGTCAATTTTTATAATTTTCTCTTATTTAAATTCAAGTTACGAGAATATGTACCAGTACACGTTCACCACATCAACGTACTTATTAACCGACTTGATCTTCCGCGGGAACCCTCAAGCCACGCACTCGCAAATATAAAAATTATAATAATTAACGTAAAGTTTAAAATGCATGACATATAAAAATTTAAATACGAATATAAAATAAGAAACATGCAACATAAAAATTAAAAAAAATAATAAATATATGTTATATATAATAGCCAAACCCTATACATAATGCTCTACACAAGGAATTTCTAATCTATTGTTGGTTAGATACAGTTAAACACAAATTAAGCGTGTAATTAACAGTTAGACATATAAAAATGAATAAAACAATGCAAGTTAATCACACATTACCAATAATAATCACAAAAGAGCGTTAACTTCTTTAAGAGAATCCTTTGATATAATAGAAACTGGCGGACGAACTATTCTAACAAACTATGAGTTTCCATTTTAAATATGGTTCACAAAAACTACTGCTGCTTGGTTCCTGACAACAATGACTTGCAGTTTGCAAGTCGAGGTGAAGAAAACTCTAATCCCAATTTAAAATAAGAACCATGTCATGAATTGACGAACACCGGTTCAGTGCGCTGGGCAAGTATAGAAAATTTAAGCTAGGCATTCGAAAGTAAATGGAGAGCGGGGTAGGCAGGTTAGGTAAAAGGTATATGTGGATATTATACAATTGTAGTTTCTACCTTTAGCTTTTAATGCTTCTTTATGAATAGAGTTTGTGCGTATGCTAAAATTAAAAGCAAATAAGACAAACAATTGCAGCAGCGATTATCTTCGGCGTTTCTTCTTCTCAGGAGTTGCATGCACCTGTGCTTCCACACCAAACGTCTTTAGCTGAAAATTCACAAAGGCTTCAGAAACTGCTGCCACCTGTGTAATAAAGTCCATTCAGATCAGTATGCAAAGTAAATTCCGTTTTAACAAAAATGATATATGGTCCTTTTTATACAAACCAATCCAGGCTTCTTAGAGTACACCCTCACAATCATGTCTTGGTTAAATGCAGGCAGCAAATTACTGATCCTATCATCCCGGATTGTGAACTTCTCATTGCAGTCATAATCCTAATAAAAACAAGCTGTTAAATTCTCCACTATGCAAGTAATAAGGGAAACCATCAGTTCAAAAATCAACTAATTTATAACGAGTTCATCTTCATGAGAGGTTAGAAATCGAACTCCAACCTTTTGTTTAGATGTTGGGCGGAATAAAAACCCTCTTAATGAAGCATATTCTTTTAATCAAATGTTCATTTCATATGGCATTGTCTAAAAGATTTTTGTCAGCCTCTAGTGCAAAGAATCATTTCTTATGGCATTGTCTAAAAGATTTTTGTCAGCCTCTAGTGCAAAGGAATTTTGTCTATTGAATTCCCCTTCTGCCTAAAAGGGATGAAAATGGAAAACAGCTAGCAAACTAAAATTTTGATTAAAGGAGGCTATTTTCTAGTCTGATTCAAAATCAAGATCTGTTGGAATGCAGCATAAACATATCTCCAGATACTCAGTTCTTTGCTAAAGTTGAGGCGCCAACATTCATTATAGCATTTACATTCACTGGTCAGGCTGTCGTATAAGCGTAAAATATGTTGCAGAGCGGAGGTGAGATTCGTACCTTGAAAAATAGGATACTGTATAGGAATATACATGCACAAGGAAGAAGAGATCAAAATCAGAATTTATTAGCAGTAGCATGTCCTCAAAGATTAAGTAAACTGACTATGCCTCTACATGATCATTATTCGACTCTTTATTGTGTACCTTTCCAGGGGATTATTCCTTCCACGAGTTAAATCTATCTTAACATTACTGACAGCAACATCTTCTTCTTTCAGTGTCACACCGCCAGCTTTCTGATTGAAAAATTACTTTTGAGATATCATGTGCCCACTGTCTGAGTGATTTTTGTATTTATACAAGAAGTATATGTTGGACCTGAGAACAAATAATATCTTGTGGGGTGATGTCTTTAAAGTGCTCAAGCTTGTCCTTTGGAACTGAAAACTCATTGCAGTACTGCAGAACATAAGAAATAGCTGTCATCATGTTGGCTTAACACCATAAAACAGTATCTGAAGAGGCTATAGATGCTTCATATTAGATTAAGTTCAACCATAAATGAAGCTAACTCTTCAGCTTCCTGGTCAAAATAATAGGATACCTGGTAGAGGTCCCTTCTCTGAATACGAAGGATTATATCTCTTGCTTCCTTAAGTTCTTGCCGGGGATCCAGTAAAATGGTTTTTGTTATTGAGTCATCTAACTGCACTTTCGGGAAGAATACTGTCAGTGCCATAAGCATAGAACAAAGGAAAATATTTAGAAATCATAAATGATATCTCATGCTAAACCTTCCAAAATTCAGCTGGATGTTGAATTGAGGATGATATGTTAAGATACTCATTTGCTTCCAATAGTGCATCTACAACCATAAGTTCTATTGCCTGTAAAAAGAAGAATGGTCAAGTCCAATTAACTTAGCATTCAAATCCAGATTAAAATGGACAGCCATGCCACCACCACAAATGTAAGTGCAGATAAGTCAAATCAGTTGAAAATAGATACCTTTACTTTTGCATGTGTATAGACTGTTCGATGCAAATCAGCACGTGCAGAAAATAACTTGTGGACAGTAAGATCTGACCAAAATTTCAAGATTTAATTGAAGAACATAATGACTACCTATGCAGTTGGAGAAAAAAAATTTCAAACTTGTACTAACAATCCTTTGATCGGTAACATATGTCCTGATCCATAACTCGCATAGTTTCCATTAACCTGCCATTTTGAATAGAAAAAAACATGATTCTCTCACCAGCTACTTTCTTGAGAAAGGAAGAGAATCAAAGAATGCAGTCCAGATTAACAAATCAACAAGCTTATTTCCAACCACTTACCATTTACAAAAGTCACAAAAAGTTTGAAATAACTTAGGTGAACATTGTATCTGAAACCTCAAAATATATAATTACATACCTTTCAAACTGAAAATTGCAGCCGAGGCCACAAGCCCGCGAATCACGAACAATGTAGTCAAATCTGTTAAAGAAATGACGTACAACTCTTTATTGTCAAAACCTTATGGATCAAGTGTACAGAAGAAAAATATATAGGAAGATGAGATGTCAATTAACTCACTTGTCTACGTCTATTCCGTTTCGACCATTTGCAACGATGTCATATAAAAATCGCTTTTCCTTTGTACTCTACGTTTTAGAGAATGAAGAAGCGCCAAATTATGAAAATAAGACACCATTGGAAATGAATTTCAGGATACAAGCATTCACTAGCTTCAAAATTCTCTTGTGCATTTAGAGGAGAAGTCAAATAGAAACACTGGACTTTGAGATGACTTACTTCATGTGATGCATGGCTTGCAATGATCATTTCCTGTTGAGCAGAACAAAGTATATAATGACCCAAGTTTCCCACATGTAAATAGAAAGAGCTGACATAGAAATCAATACCAAAGGACACAAAAGGAGATGATATCAACAATCTGACAAAATATACGAAAGCCTGCATTCTGCCAGTCAAGGGGGAAAGATGAAGCACGGTGCAAGAAAGAAAAGAAATTAATCCCAAATGAAAGTGACGGGCGCAAGCAGAAAGTAAAATTCCTCTTTCTTAGACATGGTGGAACTCTAACGGCCAGAAATGGTGCTTCATGACCACATGGCAATAAAAAGAGAAAAGTGAAAGAGAAACAAAGATAGCCAAACAGCTTCACCTTCACTCTCTTGAGGGTTTCGGAGTCAATTTCGATATTGTGCTCCTCAACAATGTAGTCTATCATCTTCATGGACATGTCCTCATGAGACCTGAAAACATGTAACTTTATTAAATCCACTAAATAAGAGATCAATTTTCACAAGCTGACCAATATCTACCTAGAAAGATTACCATTCACAGAAAACCAAATCGTATTGTTTCATATATTACTTCTCAACAGTAAACAAATGTTTTCAAAAGCTTTTACCTATATACAAAATATTGGAACAACTCTAACATGCAAAAATAAAAAATGAAAGTAGAAAGGAATTTGGAGATATGGAATGCTGGTAATCAATGATCCCAATTAGAAATAAATAATGCTTAAATAACATTAAAATGGAGTCATCTCCACTCAATTGCGAAGCAAAGTTATGATCTAGGAGGAATATTAAGTAGCTTTTACCTATATACAAAATATTGGAACAACTCTAATATCCAAAATAAAAAATGAAAGTAGAAAGGACTTTGGAGATATGGAATGCTGGTAATCAATTATCCCAATCAGAAATAAATAATGCTTAAATAACATTAAAGTGGAGTCATCTCCACTCAATTGCGAAGCAAAGTTGTGATCTAGGAGGAATATTAAGTACATCCTTCCATGGAGTTATGAACAGAAAAATTATATATTATCACTTAATCACCCCATAAATGCTTCAATAAAAAAAAAGGCAGTAATTCATCAATGAACCCTTATTATTTTGAAACGATGACTAAATCATTTTGACTTGTCACCATTATATATTCATCCGCCGTTCCTTAGATAGTATAAGGAATGTAAAATGCGTCATGCAATGGCCCCATGTCCTGTGCCAAGACAAAAATGTGTATCTTATTGAAGAATGTAAATCACCATTTGGAGCAATTAAGAACCCGAGGAAGAAACTCGCGCTCAAACAGGTGGCTGAAGGGCCCATGGCCAACATCATGCAGCAGTCCTGTGTAGAAAAAATGCAAAAGAATAGAAAAGAGTGACCTAAGCATATGACCAGAAAATTAAAAAAAAAACGTAATAAAAAAATATCTATGATGGCAAGCACAAGTCATTACCAGCAAGTTTCACGGTCTGTATATCAGAGCGGTCAATACCAAGCTCCAAGCCCTACAAAGATGGCTTCTATATAAGAAAAAATTCTCACATAACACCCGGAACAAATGGTAAAGACGTACTCCTACCTGGTAAGTCATAATTGTATCAACAGCTTTACCAGCCAATGAATAAACCCCCAGTGAATGCTCAAACCGAGAATGTACAGCTCCTGGGTACACCAAGTGTGATAGACCTGGAAACCGAAAAAAGTCTTAGCTCAACAGCAACTTTGAGCCGAGAAAATTGAATCGGGAAAACATCATATATAAATATGTGAGTAGAACATAAAACAATGTATTATTTCAGAACCCTTTCTGGACCTCCTGATTCAGTGAGTACCCTTAAAAACCAACGCATTTCAGTTAATTGGTCAACTTGTTGCATTACTTCAGTTTGGTGAAATCATGCGTGGTAGAATGCATTACACAAAGAGGTTAAAAGTTGCTGTAAGTATGTTCTGCTATGTTCTAATAATTAATAAACACAACAATGATTACTTCTATGGTGGCAAACAATAATCTATAAAATAATGATGTTAAAATCTTTATATTACAAGTATAATTTTGGTAACCTAAAGCATAAACGTACACATCGTCATTATAGAAATTTACTAGCCATACAAAATATACACGAAAATTATCTACTCTGCTTTCCACCATTGCAGGGAAAAAGCAAATCCAACGGTCATTGGGAAAGGCCAATTAGATCAATAAATGTCTTTAAGCAAGTTAAAAATATCCAACAGATTTCAAGGAAAATTTAGGTTCTATGTATAGACAACATATTTTATTCAAGAAATATCATGTTTAGCATAAATTTTTAATTTTGTAGTACTTATTTTCTACCGCTTGAAGTAATAACTAAAAATTACAGAATTACACTAAAACTTTGGAAAACACAGCATTCACACACCCTTCCACATAATCATCCACAATCATAAAACCTTTTAACCAGTTCTGTTAGTTTGGTAAGATACCACAGTTTTATAATCATTGCAAAAGAATTTTTCAACAATCACCAATTCTAATATATTTACTAAATTTCTTAACGTTTCAGAAAGAAGTCATCACTCACCGAGTTGTTTTAGATCACGAAGTCTGCAATATGTAACAAATCATCAGAGGATAGTCTTAATTACACAAAAATAAGAAAAAGAGGGAAAAAAATCCTTTCGGGTACATCAAATCTATCAAACTTGCCTCTGAAACTGTTCAGTGTCAATGAATTTCAAAGACAGCTGCACTCACAGAAAAATACTAATTAAACTCTATTTTATAAATATTTTATTCACATAATCGTAACCTAATTGTACCATCATTGAATGCATAAAGTCAAGTCCAGATTGACAGAAAGCAGAAGAAACTGTAACAATATATGTCTCATCAGCTCCTTACAGGACCAAAAGGAGCAGCCACTGGTATATTTGCAAGAAACAAACAAGTAAACCGCTAATTTGAGAATGCGATTGAAGATGATTATGAAGTTCTTTATTTTATTCAGGATTTTCATTCCGTATAAACATCCGATGAAAGATCATCTTACGAGATCAATTATCTCCGTATCTTGCTCTGTTTTCCACTTACTTTGTTTACAGAGTTTTCTTCTTGCTTTATCAATTAAAAACAAACCGTACATATTCAGAATCATAAGACAAACTTCAAAAATAAGATCAAATTCAAACCCGATTCACTTAATTCGAATTCAAACTCAAATAAATTCACAAACAATTATTTTAAGTTCTGAACGAATTACACAAAATTCAATCACTCAGTTCTAGATTTCACTCAAGTACACAGACCAAACCGCAAAGACAGGCACAAATGATTCCAGAATGAAATTTGCAAATAATTCAGAAAACAACGAAAAAAAAAACAAAACAAAAATGTGTGAGCGGAGCTAATACCGGATCCAGATAGATGTCGCCGTGGACATTATCGTGAACGTGCTTCAAGTATCGACGATCCCGCGAATAGATGCTCAGCTTCTCATCGTTTAAAAAAGCTCCCATTGTTAGCTGGCTGAAACTCTGACAAAACAGAAAGAGTAAGAGAAAATAAAACTTTGAAAAGGAAAACTAAAAGAAGTAGGGATTCAAACTGTACTCCAACAAGCTAGGGCCTAGGGATTAGAAAATTTGAACTGACGAAGACAGAGAGGGAGAGACTTAGTTAAGAGTGAAAATGCATGAAATGAAGGAGGGAGAGGAGTTCGTATCAGTAGTACATACATGGACCATGGAGGACTGGAGGAATAACGGTGAAGTGATGCCGCCAAAAGAAGTGATTGGTCTAAAACACGCGCAAGGTCGCGAACGAGAGATGCGCGAACCAATCAGGGACGAAGCTACTCGTGGTTGTTAAAGTTCACAATTAATCTGGAGGGAAGAAGTGCTACGGAATATTTATGGACGTTATTCCGTTAAGAAAACGGCAAGGCAGGAGAGAATAGGAAAAATGGAAAGACTTTAATTTTTATTTATTATTTTTTATTTTTTATTTTATTGAAATTGAAACTGCCAAAAGGGAAACATTACCATTATTCCTGTGCCTACCCCTTGTCGTCTCCTTCCCATGTATTTGGCGAACAAAGAAGCTCACTTTACAATGTATATTAAATTTTGTGGCTGTTGTTCATGGATTAAAAGCTATCTATTGAATTAAGATTTTATAATAAGCATGTTTGGCGCACTTTGAGCGTGGGGGTCTATATTTTAAAACATGCACTGTGTTTGTCAACTGAAGAAGGCATCTGCATATTGAATAATGGTGCTAAGCCATTTCTGCTTGCAGTATACGCAGACTTGTACGTTTATATAATTCAGTATAGTGAGAATAATAGGCACAAGTGATCAGCCCACTCAAGGGGCTTCGTTTGCTTGTTTATAATATTGAAAGATGTTGGCGACTTTCTGGCAGGCAAGGGGCATGAACATACGCGGGAGGCATTGCAATTATTGGAGAAACGATGCTATGTGAAGCGAGTCTGACCAAGCGTGACAGATAAGAAGGGAATAATTATAGAATCTGATTAGGTTGTGCCTCTGCTGAACCTGAATTGTGGATCCTTGAAGCCGCCACTTAGCAAGACGGGGACATTTCTTGTCGCCAGTACACAGCACCAAGAGAACAAGATAATATTTGATCCATCATAAAAACAGAATATTTCATTTAACACAACTCGCACGGCATGGTCGAAAAGAAATGCTGGCTTATCTTTGTTTTCAGGATTAAATATACGGTAATATATTAAATTTGAAACTGACTTATCATATGGGGCTTTCTTTGCAGCAAGGGATTTGTTCATGAGAACTCACCCACTGTTCATATTGCCGGTAGCCAGCTGACGGGTACTCTGTCAGCTCTTCTGTTTGTTTGGTATTTCCGGAGCTATAAGCATATCAAAGTTGATTCCACCACAAAAACAAAGTTCTCTTAATTCAAGAAAGGAATTTGGTCATGCAATCAACATGAAGAAGACTATATTAAACCTGTCCTCATTTACGCTAAGAATTAAAAATCTATGAAATCCAATCAGAAAGCTACTTATATTAAACTTCAAAAACACCATACAGATTCGTATACCCTTCAAACAAACTTTGGACTTGTCTGGTGGTCATCACAAAAAAAAAAAAAAAAAAAATGCTTGTTTTTGTGTTTGATAGCGCGTAAGAATAAGCTGGAGGCATTGAATAATCCATCTGATGTAATAATCAGAATCATGCATTTAGAGCCATCTGGAATTGCTCTGGAACACGTAGCAAGGGGACTTGTATTTCACCAGGCTTGCCAAGCTGACCACAGGCAGCCATCTGATCATCACCTCTACTGAGCCGCAAGAAAACAGTGCACCCTGCTGCAGCTAAAATATTTCGAAACTCAATCATTTTCTCTTCACTGGTTGGTCTAAACTGTGATCCACAATGAGGATTGAACGAAATGAGATTAATCTTGCAAGGAATACCCTGAACAAGATCAATAAGCCTCTTTGCATCATCAAAGCTGCAAATAAATAGATACCAACTCAGTGACCACTTTTATAAAATAGATGGGATATTGTCAAACTAAAAAACAGAGTACATCAAAGTCAAGCTCACAGCAATTTAACACACAAACAACCAACAAACTAATTGTCAATAACAATATGCAAAAGGAGAAAAGGTTATCTAACCTGTCATTAACTCCGGCAAGCATTACATATTCAAAAAGAACTTTGTAATTATGTTTGAAGCGAAGTTCATCTCGAAGTGTCTCAAGAAGCAAGCCTAGTTTATACTTCCGGTTAATTGGCATGACCCAGTTTCTGACCTGCATGGTTTCCAAAGAGGTTAAACCGCTCTCTCTTGCGTCAATACTTAGGAGTCAATCAAAAACTACAAGAAAATTACCTCATCAGTTGTAGCATTCAAACTAACAGCTAAGGCACAACTGGATTCATGAAGAAAACGCTTCAGCTGAGGAACAAGCCCACTTGTAGAAACAGTGACCTTGCGTGGACTGAAGTGAAGGCCCTGCTCATGTACCATAATGTTTGCTGCTTTAATGACGTTTTCCACATTGTGAAGTGGCTCTCCCATTCCCTATAAGAATATTGTTACAACAAAGAAATTAGGAAATAACAAATTACTAAAAACCATATGTTGTTTAAATCACATTACAACAGATAATCTGAAAGCTCCATATTTAGAGTAGAGAGACAAGAATGACTCCACCACTGGTGCTCAACATCATTTCAGAATAGCAAAGAAGGTGAGGCAAAAGGAATTCGAAAAGCGTTGAAGCTTTAGTCAAGAATGATTATTTTCCTCATTTATCTGTACGTGTGTGCGCTCATGTGGTGTGCATTGGTGTGTGTGAGCACTTGCAGTCCTGATAAAGGATAAATGTTTTCATGGTTGAATAAAACCAATCATATAAAAGGATATGCTCACATGCATAAAATATGCATCAATTTTTATTTCTTGGGAAAATCATAGCAAAAGAAAAAGGCTTATTATTGCAAACCACATGTATGTCAGCTCTACAAAATTTTGATCTGTCATTCATCAGACATTTTTAGTGGATAAGACCACCAAATGATTTCTACACGTGCAAAACCCCAATTAATTATTTTAAAGGGAGCAACTATGGAAAACTGCAGGTCACTATACAGAATACAGCAACCACTAATTATGTTTCCGCTACTTGAAAAACTTTAGCACATAGGAAATACTGTCTAAAATCAGCACCTACCATAAATACAACATTTGTGATGGAACCAACTTCACTTGACAGCAGACGCCGTGCAAATACAGCCTGTTCAACTATCTCAGCTGCACTCAGATGTCTCTTGAGGCCCATCCTGTAAAATATGGAATGAACCATACATAAGGAAACAACCAAGGAATGGTAAGAGTACATGAAGCTCAAACAAAGAAGTTAAAACTTGCCTGCCGGTATAGCAGAACTGACAATTCATGGCACATCCCACCTGACTAGAAACACAAACAGTTGTCCTGCCCCTATCGCATGGAATGACTACAGTTTCTATCACTAGTCCATCATCCAGCATAAATAAAATCTGAAACCTCCTGCGAGTTTCAAAATCAATGACAAGATTCTCAACTAAATGTGAGTCTTTAATTCATATAGAATTTTAGCAACCAGTGTACAAAACAATAACTAAAGATTGTCACTATTAATACAGAGCAGATGAAGAAGATTATTTCAACCTTCTTAGTTCCATCAGATGCAGTTAGAACATCTTTCAAGGATAATGCCTTGAATTCAGCATGTTCACTCAACATTTTCTTGAAATCCTTGTTCAAACCTACAAGACAAACAATTCTTAAGACTCATCAGTCATGTATAAGAATAAGAAGCAAAAGAAAACACCATGTACAAACTCAAGAGAGTACGATTTTGTTAAGTACTTCTAATTGAACGTTGCATATATGTAGCAATGCTATAAAAGATCAAATCTATATCCAAGTAACAATACCTTCTAGTTCATCAATACAATGTGCCCATATATTGTTCCCATATAGGCGCTTCCACAGCATCAAAGCCTGACCAGCTCTGAACCCATGTGATTGAACCCATTGCTGTCAAAACACACTTGCACAATTATAACTTTGACCCAAGATATCATTCACTAAACTAATATATAAAGACCTAAATCACCATTCGGTCATTCAATCAATCACACATAATGCAAGTTATCACTAACAAATAATGTTTAAAAATCAAAATGAGCTCATAAAGTTCAAACATACAAAAACAAAAATGTAAACAGTCAATACATACTTCAAGTTCAGTGTATCTCATTGCCTTGAGAAGAACCTTTGAACCCTTCTTCCGTGAAACATTTCTGTCATCAACACCTCCTAACAGGATAAGCACCAACAATTAGTCCCATCACTCGTCCATAAATACCTACATAATATAAACATAACATATATCCTCACCTGCACCGGAGGAATAGTCGTCGATAGAAACGACAGGATTTGGAGGTGAACAAGAAGCAGTTGAAAGGGGCCGGCGAGTACGAGATAGAATGGAGAGGAGAGTAGTTGGTGGAAGGTTTAGAGAGGGGAACAAGGTTGAAGGATGATGGTTATATCTAACTGCACATGTCGTTTTTGAGGAAGAAACGACCGACGAGGATTTCATCAGAAGCACAGAGCTGGCTCCCGCTCGAACACGCCTCATCCACACACAGCTCATCTCCATATTTGCGAGGGTTCTCGTCTCGGCCGAGGGGCCATAGTTAAGACCCCTTTATAGCAAAATGTCACATTTTCCGATTTTCTTATAATTTTATCATCTTAGCCGGGGCGATTATTTAAGGTATTTTGGCCACACAAATTCGAAATTTGGACAAAACTATAAGAAATTAAAAATCCAATGATAATTTTCTATAACCATCCTAAAAGGGGATATTTTTTGCAAAGCACCTCAACTTTCCGGGAAGACGTGCTGCCGTTGCTTGTGTTGTGCCACATCCATTCGACTTATACAATGTCGTTCTTTTCCTTCGGTTGCGAGCAGCTACCCACGAGAAACGGTGAAAGTTTGAAGCAGTTTTAATGTATAATTGGATAGTCCTCGTATCATTCTCCATTTTCAAATTTCGGTCTGCGGCCAATTAAAAGAAAAATGACCCAAAACTGCAGTAACTTGACCGATTATTTTTGGCTAGCCGGCATCCGAATCTGTCATATGATCATTTTGCAGTCGCTGTGATCAGACAGTGGGGTTATCTCACAAAGTTTCTGTTCATTTATTTTCGTACTGCAATGCCGTGCGTATTTTTCGGCTAAAATTACAAGTGATTTTCATCCATTAGCCCCCACAGGATTTCTCATAACAAACATAATATGTTAACAAAACGGGTAATCTACAAGACCCAAAGAGAATATAATACAAGGTAAATTTTCAGCTACACTGTTAAATAACTAACAAAATCTGAAAAAACTCTGTCAGAAGTTGAATAATTCAGCCAGGTTTGATGCTCAAAGATGTAATACATTTTCGGATTCTCATCAACAGAAACCCATACATCTTCGGCTCCTGTAGTCATCCGGCTACATTATGTCTCACCGGCTTGGTCCACGACATCTGCACCTTGCCATCTGGAGCAAATGAAAAAAGCTAGTCCCTGCAAACCAGATATTACAAAAGTCACTCTTCCATGATACAGACATGATAGATCAGCCCATGTAATGAGACTCCAGACAGATAGAGCCGGTCAACATCTGAACAAAAGTATCTTATATTTCCGTGGTTGAAATTGCAACTTTTCCCCACCATGCACTTCATGAACATATATCGTACCACTGTGCTCTCCATATAATCTAAGGTGTAACTTTATCATTGTAAATGGATGGACAACAGATATGGCATCAATAAACATCAACAAAGAGAAATGGAGCAGGCTGAATTAAGTGATTCCTAGATCAATGCAACTGGAACACTTCATTTTCATGAGAATAAAAAGTGCACAACAAAACTAAAACAGTCTAATTCCACCCTCAGGCTAAAAGAAAAAAGTAAAGAAACAATTCATATGCACACTGATTTACACCCCAAGTGAAATGCAAGCATTGGAATTTAAAGCGCAATTTTACATCATACAGTCAACTATGGAATGTGAACACAAAACACAAGTCAATACAAAGCAATGTCAGAGCAAACACAAGGTCATTAAATGCAAAAATATTTTGCAGAACATAACACATGTTGAAACTACTTACCAATACTTAATCAAGCCATCCCATCCACATGTTGCAACTTTACTTTGTTCCAGTGGATGCCACTCACACCCAATGCAAACCCCCTCATGACATTTGAGGGTCCTGAAAACTTTGCAGCTCTTCCAGTCCCAAAACCAGCACTTACCCTCACCGTCTCCCGACATGACAAACCGTCCATCTGGTGAGAAATTGACTTGGCAAGCATATCCAGCCACAATGTGCCCAGCAAACCTCTTTTTCTTATTAAGCTGGAATCTCTCCCTTGCACTATAAATGAGAATCTGATTATCCAAGCTCTGTGCAGCAAGCCAATTGGTATTTGGATGAAGTGAAATTGAAGGCATGGAGTGCATGTGAGGCTCACTAATATACTTTATAACCACTGGAATCCCAAATTCCCATACACGAAGAGACTTGTCATCGCTTGATGTAACAAATCTCCTGTTATTGTCCACAAATGTAATTGTATTCACTGCCCCCAAATGTTGGTCATACTCTTGAGTAATTTCTTTTGTATTCATGTCCCATTGAACAATCTTCTTATCACTCATACCTGCCAACAAAATGTTTTGTTTATCATCATCCGGATTAAGCTTAACTACATATGGAATCTTTCCAGTCGAGAAAGTCCTTATAACTTGCCCAGTTTCTGTATCCCAGTACTTAATATTCTTGTCATAGCTGGCACTCAAAAATTTAGATCCATCATTAAAAAATGAAATGTCACGAACCGCCTTTGAATGACCCATGTAAGTTCTCATGCACTTGCCAGAATTGAGCACATCCCAAATCTTCACCTTAGTATCCATCCCTGCAGAGAGAATCAAATGCCCGTATTTGGGGAAGAACCGAATAGCTGAAACACCCTTTGTGTGCCCACTCCAAGTGTGCACCAACCTCTTTGGTATATAACAATGATCATTAGCTGCTTTAGCATCTTTCGGAGGCGCAATCCAAGATCTACCCTGATAATCTCTCTCCTCTTTGCCATGAAAGGTACTCTTATCCTCCACATGCTCACCTTTCTCACTGCCTGCATTACCTTTCTCTTCTTTCTTCTTTGCATACTCTTCTGCATACTTCTTTTGCTCTTCAGTCAACTCTGTTTGAATTCCTTCCTTCTTACCTGCCCATGGGCTCTTCCGGTTCTTCATCAGCCAAGAGTCACTCGCAGGATTGTTAACCTCCTCAGGATCTACATCAACAGCCATATCACCATCCTTCATGGTTTCTTTTTTCTCCAACTTTCTCTTCTTTTGCTCTTGCTGTGGGATGTTATACACTGACACACCATCATTTTTCTGCAAAGCATCCAAATCACCAACATAATTGTTGCCAGAGGGGTCCACAGCATAACCATACTTATAGAAAGTGTTGTATTGTTCATCAAAAACAAAGGAATCAATGGAGGCATCCTCTACAAAACCTAGTTTGTGATTGCGCATGCCTTGGGCAATGCCGTCCTTGGCATAAGGGTGGGCCGGACCATTTATTGGGGCCCACAGCTGTTCATAGGTGGGGTTGTAGGTGATAACATGTTGGGTGGGATCAATGGGCCTGGATTGGGCTAGGCGGGCTTGAGCAACAGTTAGAGCTAGTGTAGTGTCATCAACTTTAGGAGCAGAGGATTTGGATGGGAGGAGGCGTGGTGGTGATGAGTCCGGTGATTCTGGTGCTACCAAATTATGATTTTGGTCATTTTTGTCTTCTGGTTCATCTAGCTCATCTTTTTCATCTGCATAGCTCTGGAGAAGATCCATCAAAAGGTTGTACAAGAGAGAGACAGAGCAACTAGATACAGTCCAATGTGAAATTCAAAACAGTTGGGTGTAATGCAGAAGTGTGATGCTCAGGATTGCAGAGTGATGAACTAATAACTGAGGGGGCCACTTATATACCTGCATGTATTCCAGATCAAAGATTGATGAGTGTAAAATAATTTTGGAGATAATTACATTTAGCTACCAATTCTCTCAAACCTAAGACCAAGTGAAATCAAACACAAGCACCATACACAAACTGAGATAATTATCAATGTTGAATAATCAAAGAGTTTTTGAGAGAGCACCGAACCTATGCTATTATGCAGATCCCAATTTTGAGAATTAATTAGAGAATGAAATAAGAAACAACCCTATTCAAATCCTAATAATTACACAACTCTGTACCAAATACAGAGACAAACTATTAGTAGTCCCCCCAAAACCCAGGCACATGATAGATGGAATTAGAAAAGGATTTAATCAAAGACTGATTAGTTATTTTATATAATCATCACATAATCCAACTTAAATCATATTTTTTTTGTTATTTTGTTTAGTCAAATAATTGCAACATCAAAAATAGGTATAATAGCATCAACCACAAATCAAATATATTGTATGCTTCCGAAATGGAAATATGTTCTGATTCATTTCGTTATTTTAACTAGATTTGAATTTATAAAACAGTAAACGAGATCAATCTCATAACATAACTAAAAGAAATCAACAAGTGCTAACTTAAATAAATTATAAATTTTCATGTCAAATTGTCAATCACTTTAACGGTAACCATAAACACAAAAAATATAAAACCCTGCTTTTCAGTTTGAAACACCAAAACCACCCAAAAGCACACAAACTTCCCTACCCCGATCAAGCAATAGGTTACTCCAGCCTTCCAATAAATTTTCCTTCCTCTCTAGAATCACTTCCTAAAAGAAAGTAAGAATAATATAAATTATTTCCTTCTACTTTCAACACCTTTACTACCAATTTCTACCGCAAATAAAGTTAATAAAATACCGAAGTCAAATGCTGCCAGAGGAGTAAAAATGGAGATATCGGAAAAACTCACAGTGGTTTCAAATCCAAAACCCGAATCCAACACTTTGGTGGGTGCTCCCTACGTCTTTTTTCTATTTTATCCTGGTTTTCTTCATACCCTTCCTTCTTCCTTCTTATTCCTTTCTTTTCTCCGAGGCAGAAAGCCAGGGATCGCACCGCCGCCTCTCTTGTTTATTCATTTATATTTTTTTTAAAAGTAAAAATTCTTCCACAATTTCTCTCAAATACTCCATTTTACGGGCTGCTTGTAAAATGGGCTGATTTGAGCTTAATCCGAAAGGTCTTTGGGTCTCAACTAAAACTACAATGAGCTGCGCTGGGCTGGACTCGTCTGCACCGGTCTAAGTTCGTAGGGTCATCACAATCATACTCCAAATCCTCCCTAAGCGTCTTGAAACCTGACCCAGGGCAGACGGCGACAGAGATTTAGCTTACATCAGAAGCAGTACGTAGGACCATGATTTTGCGGTCGGTCTGGTTAGTCTCTACGTCAACAGTCGCCGGTTCATGGTATTTCATCTCCCCGGAAAAAGGTCACACGTGGTCCTCAAATAAGAGACGGAAATCTTCGATAGAATAATCCCATCCTTATTAACTTAATAAAATCGTTCAATTACGGAGAATATATATATATATATATATATATAAAAAAGAATTTTAATTTCTGGCAACTTTCTCTCTACTTCAGTCTTGGGGTATTGTCTCTTCTATTCTCATTTTTTTTTTACTCCTTTTTCTCCCTTTTGCTTCAAAGTAAAATTCATCTTTTATAGGCTTCAATGGGTAGTTACTTAAATTAATGAGCAATTTATCTATGTTTAATGAGTAATTATCTCATTTTTAATGAACATTACATATATTTAACAAGTAAATACTCAATACGTGAGACAATTATACTTCATTTTTATTTTTAATCATGTAAATTTCGTTTTTAGTTACATAAATATAGTTCTCATTCTCTATCATATAAATATTATTCTCAATTCTAAACCATATTCACTTCATTCTCAGTTCTCAATCACATGAGTCTCATTCTCAAATTTTAGTTATATAAGTCTTATTCTTGTTCCCAACCAAATAGGCATTGTTCCCAAGTGCATAAATCTCATTCTCATGTTCTTGAATATATGAGCATGACAGGTTAGTGTTCTCAAATGCTAAAGTATATATGCATAATGGTGTATGTTCAGGTCATAAGACCTATGACATATTATGGAGGTAATAAATGCCCTCCAATTTATAGTTATAAATAAGTTATTAGGTCATAGGTTATATACTTTATTTGAAAAGTCACATAGGTTATATTCTCAATTTGAAAAGCTAACTAGACTATATTTTTAATTTAGAAAATCATATAGGTTTATATTCTCTATTTAGAGAGCTGAGTAAGCTATATTTTCAATTTAAAGAGCTATATAGGCCCATATTTTTGGTTTAAAAATTGCATAAATTATATTCTCAATTTAAAAAATCTTATAGGCTATAAAATCGACTTAAAGAGCTTCATATGTCATTGAAAATTCTTGGATTCGTACAAGTTTTTTCTTCATTTTTCAAAGACACCATCACTTGTTAGCAATGATTTTTTTGTATGATGTCAACATTTGAATTTTTTAATCTTATGGGATGAAATTCTTCTTGATTTAAAAGTTTATTCAATCGCCAATTTACTGCAAAACAAGGACAATATGGTGTCATAACAACACTCTCTCTGATGTTTAAGTTAATAAAAACTATATCAATCAAAAGAACAAGAAATAATAAAAAAATATTATATTTTTAGAAAAAAAAATAGTTTATGTCAACTCTCTCTAATTCTATTTTAAAGCATCATCTCAGATTCATAAACCTTATTCTTAAGTTTTTGGATATAAGAGCATCAGAGGTTAGTGTTCTCAAGTCGTAGGGCCTATAGGCACAATGGTGTATGCTCAAGTTCTAGAACTTATGACATATTATGAGAGTAATAAAGAGTCTCTTAAATTTTAATAGATAACAAATTATTAGTTCATTATTAAAAATTTAAAAGAGAAGTATCATAATTATTTTCGCATTTGGCAAGCAAAAAATACTTACAGTTTTAAACTAAATATAAATTTTTATTGATAGATTTCAGTCCTTGTCACCATAAGTAGCTTTCAAACTCTTGCAAACTATATTCTCAGTTTAAAAATTTGTATAAACTATTTTCTCAATTTAGATAATCACATAGGTCATATTCTCCATTTAAGAACTGTGTAAATTATAAACTAATTTAGAGAATTTCATATACTAGAAAATTCTTAAACTTGTATAGGCATTTTAATCATTTCTCACAGACAATGCCATTATCGGTAGTAATTTTTTGCATGATATCAACACTTAAATTTCTTTATCTTGTAAAACAAATTCTTCTTGATTTGAAAGCTTTTTCAGTTTTTAGTTTAGTGCAAAATAAATACATGTGAGGTAAAATGTCGTAAGGATTCTTAAAATTTCTTCAATTTTTAGTTTAGTGCAAAACAAATACAGGTGAGATAAGGTGTTATAGTGACTACTCTTCTGATATTTAAATCAATAAAAATTATATCAATAAAAAAATATAAAAAAATATTTTATTTTTTAAAAAAATTTAGTTTCTATCAATTTTTACTTTTCTTTGGTTTTAGAGTCTTCTTCTCTCTTTTGGTTTGTTTTTTCCATTGCCATTTTATTTTTTTCCATTTCCTTTCTCTTGCTTTAAAGTAAAATCCACTTTTATAGACTTCAATGGCAGTTACCTACATTTAATAGGCAGTTATTCAATGCATGATATGGTTACACCTCATTGGTCATACGAGTCTTATTCTTATTCTCAGCCATGTAAGCATCGTTCTCGTTCTCGACCATGTAAGCCTTATTCTCAATTCTCAGCCATGTAAGTCTCTTAGACCTCATTCTCAAGTTTTCGGACATATGAGCATCAGAGGTTAGTGTTCTCAAGTCCTGGAGCCTGTATTTACAATGGTGTATGCTCAGTTCCTAGAACCGGTGACATATTATGGGGGTAACACATTACACTGATATTGAAGCACAAAGTGAACATTGAAATTAAAGAAACAATAGTTCCTTGATAGCATCAAGGAATAGAAGCAGAAACCAAGCGAGGAAGGCATTACAATATTATAAAAAAGCAGTTTCTCAAGTCCATTTCTGCACCTCAATTCAAGGGTTCTTCATCTTAATTCTGAGCTTTCTGGCAATCTGTCCAGCTTTGGGATGAACCTGCCTCTTGTTATTGTCACACTGTTCTACCTCCACCCAGTTGATAACTTTGAGTATGAGAGACTGAGGCACTTTCTTAACATCTCCATTTGCCATGCCTTTCGATTTCTTCATACCCGTTTCCAAAGCTTTCTCTAGGAACCCCATAAACCAATATCCTGCTTCAGTTTCAATCTTCTTACCCAATTTGATTGTGTTGCTTAAGTTGCAAGATACTACTGGTTTCTTGTTTTCATCATTCTCAGCAATGGCTTCAAGGTTAAGTTTTCCTAGTGGGGTGGAGAGTCGTTTTCTCTCCGTATTTGCCTTCATGTTAGTGTTTGATCTCAGGAGTTTTTCAAAGTTTGTCTTATGTTCTACTTTTCCAGGAAATACCGCAACTGATTTGTACAATGCAGATATTCTTTTTGATGAATTCATTTTTGAGTTCCGGCATTTGTCTACTGGGTTGCTTGCAATTTCGTGTAAGATTGGCGACTCTTCTTCTTCAGACTTTCTATCTTTCTGTTCTGCGTTCGGATTTTGGGCCATTTCAGTAGTTGCTTGAATGGACACCATATTTGTTACAACTTGGACAATCTGCTGATGGAATTCCAAAAACTTCTCAAAGCAGGCAGCTGGAGCCTCTTCTCTTGCCGATTTGCTCAAGTTAGAAAACAATCTACAAAGAAGCCATATGATTGGTCTTAGCAAATCTCAACTTTCCAAATTTTGCTCTAGATATAAAAATTAAGGATAAATTTAATACTTGAGAGAGCGAACTAAACTTTCAGTTGCTTTAGCATCCCTCAGGGCTTGTAGGGCAATCTTCTGCGCCGTTTCCCGCTGCTGCACAGCTTCCTGTTCAAGCATTATAATAGCAGAAGGAGATAATCAGCCAAAGTAATAATCATGCTTAGGTTAAAATATAAGATTTACGGTAGGAATCTTGAATTCACCTTGCCTAGTATACTAATCCTTCCTGGTAAATTCATAGGCAAACTAGTACTGTTATCCGGGGCTAAATCACAAGACTCAGATTGTGGTTGTGGAGTTGTCCTCGAGTTTGAGTTTTCTGAATCTTCACCCATTTTGAGAGAAGCTATGATTCTTCCATTTCCTATATTCGGCAGTGAGGTGGAGCTTTTCTTATCCTAGAACAGTAAATTATCCTCAGCAAAATTAAAAAGCATGGAAATCTGCCGTTTATAGAAAATATGTTAATCTACTAACTGTAAGCACAATTTCAAGTTAATAATTCTCCACAAAAAGCTGAAAGAGAGCATTGAGAAACAGAGTTGATCACTGAAAAACAAGATTATATGAAAGATTAAGCGGAAAAGGGGAAAAATGTACCTACAGCTGACTTGAAGGGACTGATTGGGATACTTGGCTCTCGTTCACAGACACTCCAGCTCTTTGGAAACTTTGAAACGGAAGGGGCAGCACAGCTTTTCCTTAACAATGCAAGGCTATCTCCCTTTGTATCTACCATTTTAGCCAAAAGTCCCCCACCAGAAGAACACCTAATGCCAGCATTCAAATTGCCATCCTTGTTAGCTTTTGCTCTGATCATTGGTGACATAGCTCTGACTGAACTTGGCCGCTCTTTCACTGGTGTACACTGGTCAAAATTCAAAGGAACAGGCTTCAAAACCAAAGGAGATGCGATCCCGTCGCACCCATTTTGTCCCCAAGAACCTCTCCTGTGACCTGAAACTTTTGAATTGGCTTTTTGGTCACTTTTCTCTTCTTTTTCTCTTAGACCCATTAGTGGTTCTGGGGTTCCCACTAGTGGGTGCCTTCCCGGGAGGGGCTTTGCACCTTTAACAACCGGAAGAGGAGATCCTGGCTCCAATCTATCAACGTAAATGAATTGGCCCAGCTGCATTCTGTTGCTGAGAACAAAATCATCTTGTTCAGAAGGAAGACTGACGTATACAGAATGTGAAAAATCGGAGACTTTAATGAAGAATCCTTGTGTAGGCCAGAGATTCTTTTCATCAAGATCAGCCGGGACGATATCGGTCACTTGAAGAAGTGAACTCCGATGCTCGCTCGTGGCCTTGACCCCAGTTTTCATTCCATTTAGAAGCTTTAATAGAGTTCCCGGTGCCAATGTCGCCATACCCTTTCAAGAATCAAAGAATTATCAAAAACAACGATCAAACTCAAGACAGAACTCAATGGCGATAATTGTGTAGCTAACAAGCATAAAATCGGAAGAAACCGACAAAAGAAAGGCTTGAATTTCTTGGAATTCCGGCAAAAAAATTTGAAGAAAGACAGAGATAATGCATTCAAGCAAGAAATTAACCTCAGGAGCGACTAGATTTTCAGTTCTTGATTTCTTGGAGAATCAATGGCTGTTGGCAACGGTCAGTAGGCGGAAAAATGCCCAACCTTTTTAAAATTTAGATTTTTGGAACGTTGCCGCAACGGTCATTTGTTGGTCCGTCTTGTCATAATGATTTTGAATTAATAAACGGGAGTTTATTACGTATAAATCAGGGAAAAGGCATTTTCAAGGGCACAATAATACGGCATCGTATCTGTTCTGTATATTTTGGGTTAGGCTCTCCCTCGTCTTGCATATGGACTTATTAACATTAATATGAGGCTGACCTTGAGCAAGTTGGGCCCGGGTTACCGGAGCTCTTCATTAAATGATCCGAGTCTCTTGCTACCGATAATTACTCTTCAGTGGCATCAAAGAAGTAATTTTCAATCCATATATATATATATACAATAAAAAAGTTTTGTTAATTAAAGCTAAAATTAGCATATAAATTTTCTATTACACTTTTTTGCAAGGTAAATATTACCCACAAGGCAAAGATCTCCATGCTCGTTCTTGCACGAGATAATTTTATAAGATAATATTTTATAATATAAAATTTTATCTTACTTAAATATTCACTCGACTATTTAAAGAAAAAATATATTTTTTAAATTTATTTAAAAATAAATATAAATATAAAAATATTATAAATTTTATATTAAAAATAATCAAGAGCTCGTACGAGATACAAAAAATTTTCTCTATTTAATTTCGTGTATCATACACGTATGCTTGTAGTTATTTATTTATTTATAGTTAATTTCAAGGAGTATAGACAAGTTTTGCTTGCTATAAGCATGCTTCATGTGTTGAATGAAACAAAAATTCAAGTAGCTTCTTTCCTTCACGTCGCTATATAAAACTCAAATTTCATGACAAGATGCGTTAGACTAATTGAATGTATGTCTCCATTGTTGTGGGCCTAAATGTCACACACACAAGCACACGTGTGTGCCTGTGTGTCTGAATTGATGATTCACTGAGGGTGAAACGGAAGCGTGTTCCACTTCTTTGTTAGCACGGCTAGCTTAACTTAGCTTAGTACAGCGATTAATAAATCTTTATTATAAAAGAGCTTTAAATTTAAAAATTCTATTACGTTGTTATATTGATATGATAAAAATATTAAATTATAAATTTTTACATGTATTAATTAATAATTAAAATTAAAATTTTTATTTATTTTTCTTTTTATTTTTATTATTTCAATTAATTTTTTACCAAGTTAAATTTTTTTTTTCAGTAACACATATTGCTATCTTTTTTCTATAATTTTTTTATCTTAAATTATAATTATTAATTAATATAAATAAAATTTATAATTAAATAATTTTTTCACATTAATATAATAATGTAATAAGATTGTGTGTGTGTGCGCGTGTGTGTTGACCATATATTGTCATTTGCCAAGGCAACCCCGTGGTGTGGCAAGGGAAATCTTCAATATGCAAGATACATTATTCATATCAAATATGTATCTCCCCAACACACTGTGTAAGGAGGTTTGAACTCTATCTATATCTCCTCTTCTCGTGTATGGTTTCAAATAAAAACTTAACTTGACAAGCCTAACACCTCATGCAGAGATAAGAGTAGAATTCTTGTAATTAATTGTACATATATAGGAGTTTATTATGTTGAACTAGAAACTAACTGAAACCATTAGACTAAATACCAGGTCCTTCTCAACATTAAATAAGCTTGAACATATTGAAGATTTAACCTATAATCTAAGCATGCAGGAACCAATATGCATTCGAACTTGTCCAACAGCATATGCGCGGCCTAATCCCAGCGGAATGGACTGACTATAGAGTAGCTAAGAAATCAGTTTCTTCAATCTCTCCTCCACTCTTGAAGTCTCTATGCCGATTCTAGAGCTGATAGCCTGCAAAATATGGGTAATATAAGTTCGTGTTATATGTCAATTTCAGTAGTGAAGAAGAAGAAGAAGAAGAAAGTGCGTAGTTGGTAATGGAGGAAATTAATTAGTCCGCTGAGACAGCAATTTTTCTTTTTCTTTTTCTTTTTCAAATGGTCGATTGGTAGCATGAAACACATTAAAATAATATCTCTGAGCCAGAATGATTGTTATTCATAATTAACTTGCATGAAATCAATGATCAGTAACAATTAAATGAAGATATATGCATATGCATATTTACCTGACAATAAAATGTATAGAAAGCCCTACCACCTGCTTTGTGATATGTAGTGCTTACAACTTCAGCACCTTCTTCTTCTAAAACACTGATAATTTGATGCAACAATAAATTTTTCTTCAACTCACTGATTATGGTCATTTCCAGAGTAGAGTGCTCCAGAGAATATTTAATATCCATTGCGGGTTCAGAATCCCTATCGCCATTCAGTAGTTCCTTTCTTTCCTTCATTTTCTCAACTTTTTCCTGCAACTGGTTCGTGTAAATGGTTGCTTGCTCCAGTAACTCACAGACGGACAACTGAAATGAAGATACCAGGCATTGATTTACGAAGTAGTTCAGTAATCTAATTAAATATGCAAAAGAGAAACACACACACACACACACATATACATATGTATATAAAAGACTAATACGGCATGCAGTTAGACGTATATACTTTGGAGTTTTGGGTGGTGGGCACGAGTGAAAAAAGCTTGGAGATGAGATCCTTCATGTGAAGTCTGCGGTTTCTCTCTAACAAATTCCGATTGATTCTTGCCGAGTTACTGTCTTGCATCACAGTTTCTTCTTTCTTCTCTCCTTCCATTTCCTCGATGAAATTAAAACATGCTAAGCAATACCCTAGCGGCTTTATATATACGAGCAGTAATGCTTAGAGCGATTCAATAATAAATAGTGACACGCACAATGACAACGATGTTTATTCAATGGATTAATATCTTTTTTATTTTTAATAAAATAATAACACTTAATATATTTAATAATAAATAATTTAAATTATATATTAATAAAAATTATAAATTAATTTTTTATTTTAAAATATAAATTAAAAAATTTTAAATAAAATTTTAAATATTTATTATTAATTATATTATATATTTAATATTTCTCGTATCATGGACACCGAAATTAATCAAGGGTAAATGACGTAGGATCGACTGATGGTGCTTGTGCGTGCCCTAATTAATTGAGGGCAAATGACGTACTTGATGGTGATTGCTTAAATGTGAACGCAGAATAATTATGATTGCTTAAATGTAAATGCAATCCCCAAGTTCTGTTGTCCAGCGAGCTTCGTAGTAAGATAGTCCATCCATTACCAAACAATCGCTTTATCGACGAAGACAAGCCATCGCAGAAATTTCAATAATGCAATGGACTGCATAAGTTCCATGCCAACCGACCATGTCCCCGTCCTCCCAGCCCAGCCGCAAATATAACCTGAGATATCATGCTGTGGTGCACAGCTTTTGCTTTCCGCAAGAGATGACTTTCACAAGATTGACTGGAGCCGCAATTGCTGCTATTGCCATCACTGCGGGGTGCTACATGCTCCCGTCGCATTTCGCGTGATCTTCGTTATTGGGTTGGGCTTCCACTTTTTTCGTTTCGGGCCTAATATCAAAGATTTTAATGTGGGCCACTAACCATGTCATTAAATGGTCCCGTCTCGTACAAATTGTGAATAATCATTGGCGTATTTATACTGGGAGTAGATGTCTTGGCAGGTCGGTAATTAGAAAGAATGGACCTGGTGGCCTGCGTGGCTCACATTTTCCGATAAGGATTAGGCAAAGCCGATGAATTAACTAGAATCTATTTGTGCGATCGTACGAGGGCCAATGTTAGTCAGTGCAGTGCAGTTTTATTACATTAATAAAAATAATTTAATAATTTTATTTAATTATTAAAAAATTTTATTTATTAATAAAAAATAAAATTAAATTAAAAATAAATATCATAAATTTACATTATTATATTAATTAAAAATAAAATATATTTTTATTTTTATTTATTATTAATAAATAAATATTTATTTTTTATCAATTAAATCATCTTATTATATCTAATAGATTATTCTACTTAAAATTTTTTTTATCATATAATAAATAATAGAATATGGGTATATACATCAACGTGTAATCTTCTTTGAATTTGGTCAGGTTTTTGAGCAAATACCATCAGCTACTAGAACTATGACAGTTTTAGCAAGATGCAAATGCATGATACCCTGGATTCACGTGCACAAGAATAGAGAAGATTTTGACCGAGTTGTAGTTGTTCTATCATATGATATAACATTGGGACTTATTTGTGTGCATTTATTGGCAATTTTGACCCAATGAAATCGAGAAGAATCAAACTTGTAACTCTCAGGCAGTGTCACCATCACTGCCTCGCTCACGTCTCGTGCCAATGCTAAGTTCAACGGAGAGCTAGCCTTGAGTAGGTAACTCCGGCAGATTTCAGAAAACTACCCCGCACCTCCTCACTTTCATAACATTCCGACCGTGCTGTTCATTCCCCCCCTTTTCCTTTTCTTTCTTTGAATAAATATATAATTTGTACTTCTTTCATAAATTATGTAATTACTAAAACACACGCACATTTTTTAAAGTTATATGATATCTGAGTGTAATAGAATAGTATTTTAAAAATAAATTATGGGTATGTTCAAATAATTTAATCTTTAAAGAAAAAAACTTAGAAGACTCGGCTATTAATATAAAATTTAAAATTAGATAAAAAAATTTTTAATTCAAGCTCTTTGTTTTTTAGAAATAAATGGTTAAAAAATATTAAAATTTCCTTTTAACATTAGAAAATTTCTTTTAACCAAACAAAGAAGTCATTATACATAAAAGAATTTTTATTTATAATTTATAAATATAATTTTTGTTTAAATATATCAAATTTCTCAGCCACGTTCTTTTTTAAGAATATTTAAGTCATATTCATTACTATTATACTACTCAAGAGATAGTCCGATTTATCTTTAATAATATATACAATCAATTGTCTAAATTTATAAAACTATCGTAATAAAATAATCTCCGAAAATTAAATTTATTGCTGTATAATGTGATGCCAAAGCTCAAGCTTGCATGCTCCTCTATTATTTTGAGTAAAATGTTAGATTAGATACGTTATAATATTATCCGCTTTAGCATAATTTTATCAATTTAGTCGCATTTATGCTATATGTCACGTTTTAACCTAAATTATCACATGCATTTAAACAATTTAAGGAGGAGTTTACGCACTAATTTTAAGGACAAAAAATAAAAAAAATACTTTAAAAATTAAGTACAAAATATTTATGGCATCAAAACCAAACTTGGATGATGTAGTTTATGTCACATATTATTTGATTTATAAAAATTAATGATATAAAAAATAAAAAGATGTCAAGAAGATCTAATTACTTTAATATTTAAATTACAAAATAGAAATTATAAATGATCTAATTACTAAATTATTAATATTTAATCAAGTTAAATAAACATTTTCCGGTAACTTTGAGTTGCTTAGTCTTAGTCAAATGGGTTTGTTTATTGATTGGAAAGACAAAGAGAATAGAATTAATCACAATTAAGAGATAGAGGGCAAACAACAACCCATTAAAGATTAGATATCGTGTAGAACAAGTACAAACTAGACACTGATTACATATATATATTCTTCCCTAGCAAGGGGATACAATTGCAGTAACAGTACATGTTCAATCTCATCAATAGATTAGTTATGAAATTAGTTTCTTCAGCCTTTCGTCCACTCTTGAAGTCTCTATGCCAATTCTGGAACAGAAGGCCTGCAGAGAATAACCTCGCACGCATATAAATTTCCATGCAGACGGAAGATCTTGCAATGAAATTAACAAAAGGAACAGAAGCCATAATATTTACCTGGGCATAAATTGTGTGGAAAGCTTTATCGCCTGCGTTGTGGTATGTAGAGCTTATGACTTCAGCCCCTTCTTCCTGTAGAACACTGATAACTTGATGCAACGAGAAATTTTTCTTCAACCCACTGATTATGGTCACTTCCAGATCCGTAGACTCCAAAGAATGTTTGATATTTATTACGGGTTCAAGATTCTGGTGATCTTTGTCTTTCAGTAGTTCCTTTTTTTCTCTCATTTTCTCAATCTTTTCCTGCAGCTGCTTCGTATAGTTGGTGGCTTGGTCAAGCAACTCAGCTGTGGACAACTGTGATTAAGAATCCATGATGAAATTAACATAACATCTGTAATTTAATGCAAACAAATGACAGCCGTGAGAGAAACTGATGGACGTGCTTACCTTGGAGTTCTGGTTGGTGGGAAGGATAGAAAGAAGCTTAGAGAAGAGATCTTTCATGTGAATTCTGCGGTTTCTCTCCATCAAATTCCGATTGATTCTTGCTAAATTATGGTCCTGCTGCATCTTCGTAGCTCGTTCTTTCTTCTGATCTTCCATTTCCTCGGCCGTGCAATTAAGTCTAGGAAGCTGGCGAGAGGAAGACAGCAAAACGGCACTCTTTATTTTATGCAACGGAAGATCCATCCTTGTAATTATATAGAAACAGGAAGGGACGAAGATTTCTTAATATAGTATGCAATCAAGGGCGAGCTAAATGCGGGCTTTGCATGAATGGACGCCGAACGTCACGTGAGGATTTGTAAGGACTAAAAATTAATTACGGAATAGTTCAGATTAGCCCTGAATGTTTTAGAAATGTCACTTTATCTATCTCAGTTTCACATTAATCAAAAAATGTTCCTACTATGTTTCATCTTGTTCCTTTTAGTCCCCAATGATCCAGTCGGTTGCTGCATAGTATTATAGCGGTATTTTTTAAATACTTGTATATCAGTTTTTAAACTTAAACAATCAGAAACTAATGTTGGGAACTACGATGAATAATTAAAAAAATAATGGGGATTTGTCTACAATATAGAAATTAGTTGACTATACTGATATTTGTGATAAATGTAGGGACTAATATAAACTTTTCCCAGGTGATCATTTCGACTACTCGTAGGATCATAGGAATTAACGAGAAGCCACGTGTATCACGTACGTGTCCACTAGATGGATAAATATCTTGGGGCGGCGAGATCATCATTAATTACAACAACGGCACTACACGCAAGAAAATAACGACATATAGACGGCACGGCGTAGTTAGTTTGGTCATCAAGTCTTTCAAATGCAACAAGGAATTTCGCCGTCACCGTTTAGTGGGATAGATCATAATTTAGCATCTATTAATGTTCAAATGAAGTAAGTATCCCCTTGTACTTCACGTTTTCAAATTGACCAACGTATTATTATTATTAGCATTGGTCCAGTCAAATTAACTTGACCAAACTTGCAGTAGACATTTGTATTGATATGACCTCACAGGACAGTGTCACATTAAAAATCAGGCAGGTTAGAATTACTTTAGAAACTCACTCCATGGACTAATTCTATCTGGCTCATATCGACGAAGTAGTTCTTGAGCTGATGGTAATATGAGAGGTACACACGCTATGAGCTTATAGACCTTGCTATAAAGGGGTTGCAAATCCTGCCAACTACTAACAAAGTAAATGTAAATCGCTTAGGACGTGTTTACTTTTAAAAATTATCGAATAAATTAATTATTTTATTTAATTATAAAAAAATTATTATAAATAAAAATATTTAATTAGACGAGATAAATTTGTTAATTTATTTATTATATTTTAATATTATATATTTTATAAATATCTATTAAATAATATATATAAATAATTTATGTATTTAATTCGTTTGTGTATATATATATATATTATATAATTTTAATTATTTTATATTAAATTAATTTAAATTTATAATATTAATTAAATTATTTTTAAAATAAGAGAAATCCGTTTAGGGCCATGGGCTCAATTTAGGAATTACATCAAATCTCATTTTTTTTTAATAGACTGAGTCTCACCCAACCCGACTTGCGAGTTCATACGAGCTGCTTGACTTCGCCCATTTGACACCTCTTCTCTCTTTCGAACTAATAAAATTACAACACCGTGATAAATTTGAAAGAAGAAAACTAAGGTATCTTCCAAAAGCAACATCAAATTCAACCATGAAGTGATTCCAATGGAAACTTTAGACAGATAGCTAAGGCTATAACGACTGAGCCACAAGAAGAAAGTAACACAACTCGGCTCCACTCCACAAAGTAATTGGGTGATTAAAGGGTCAACAAATGTTAACTCTCAATATTAGGAGCCAAAACTGATCCCCGATTAATAGTCTATCAAAACATTCAGCTTGGCCAAAAATGAAAAAATGCCCCCATTTCTGTGAATTGAACAACCAAAATGAGCCAAGTTAACACAACCCTCTGCTCTTTCAACCAAGATCCAAAGTCATCCTCATTGGCAAGATGATTAAGTACCTCTAGATATTTGGTAAACCCGCTTAGAATTTGAAACAAAGAGCATAAAACAGGTCGGTAGGAGGATAACGTTAGAATGATAATGCTGATCACAAGCCAGTAAATTCTACAAAAGAAAAGTAGCGTCTGATAGACAGCCTCAGTTTTGGTTGTTCAGAGACTGCAAACAAGTGAACAATGCAGAGGCAGCAACACTATGCAATGGCATCAAAGACAGCGCGCCACCCAGCTCCACAGGAAGCCTAGAAACACCCACACAGCCTCTCCGTTAAATGTTTTACAGTAAACAGACACAGTTAACATCCAACAATTTTCATTGTATACAAAAAAGATTAAATAAATTCACAAGAGAGTACAAATTGTCTGCTTTGAAATTTAAATGCCCACAGAACTAGGATTGACACAATTATCATAAAAACAGTGAAAAATAAAACAAAAAAAGACATAATATTTGGTAGAAGAAGACCTGGAGAAAGTGAGTTTGTGAAGAGATGGCAAGCGAGCGGCAGAGGAGGGCTTAATTGGGGAAGCGAGTCCAATCAACTTCGTAGCAGTTGACGAGAGAGGCGATGCTAATGATAAACGGCTGAAGAGCGTTTTAGCCGATGCACCAGTTAGTTGTACCCCGTGTAGGGTTCTTCTCCCACAATTAACCGCCATGTTTCTTACTGGTCTAGAAGCAGAGTAGCCTACTCGCACAAGAACAAGGAAATTGTTCTGATTATGGGCTGCCTCTGGGCATCAAATTGAAAGTTTAATGGGCTGCTGTCTACATTTTGGGTTCAATCGTAAGCCTCCACAAGGAATGGATCATCCTAGTTATAAGTCCGAGATTATAATTCCACCACCCTCTCGATTCAAAACTTTCAGGAACTTTCTACAAATATTGCTTAAATCTGCCCAGTGCTTGCATAATTACCAGTCTATTGGATATTAAAACTTTATTTCATGCACATAAATGTTAATCAATCAAGAATTAGGTCCTAATCCCACCACTTGTGGCTACTGATATGTGGACTATTTGGGCATGATTGGGGAAATTATTATACTTATTATCACCGTGTACAATTTGACAGTAAGGTATTGATTGAGAGTGCCAACACCTTCCCTTGGCCAAGCCTCTCACTTTCTGAAGTGACGTGGTATTAATAACTTCAAACATGTATGCATGATCAGGACAATGACACAACAGAGCAGGGACAATTGCTCTAGCAGCACATGGCAATCGACACTGATATGATCATCACCCGTATTTTAGACATTGACAAAACAATTCATTACCCAGAAGACACCTGAATTGTCACTTTTTAACATTTCTTTTGGACCCAATTCAGTTTTGAATTATGACACCTCATCATATATGTTATTTTTGAAAATTATTGGGGCCATGATCATGATCTAGATCAAGATCAAGATTGATCTAGATTTTGAAGAGCCTAATTCATATGAGAAAGCCCAAATTTTAAAAATTGCAAACCAGGCCATCAATTTACAGCTGCAGTATGAAAACGCAGTAAGAGTCAAAGCACTAGAAATGTGTAATGTGAATTCTATTGCTTCGTTGGAATCATGCAGCATTAATTCTTAACTAGGATTGACCCAACTACTCAGAAATTCAGAACACATTCAACACAAATTTTCAAAACCGCAACCTACCGCCCATTAAAAGAGGATAGTTCCAGCGTCAACCATCACAGTCTTCAAAGCAAGAAGCTGGCTAGAAGTAGATGGCAATCCTCATCCAACATTGGTGTATTGCTAAAGCTGCATGCTTCTGTCAAATTAATGGCATGTACTATGTTTACTCTGAGAGATTTGAATTGAATTGATTTGATAGACAGACAGATATTTTAATTTGTTGGGTAAGTGCCCGCAACTTTCATTTTAAATATTTTTCCACATGGTCTCTCTCCGTTATCAAAGCAATTGAAAGTTCTGCATTTCCTGTAAAAAACAGAAATCGTGTGAGGTATGATCGTGCATTTAATATTGAACAACATAGTCTGTCGATTTGGTTCGGACTACGTATGAAGCATGGCATGGCTAGTGAGAACGAGACGCTACAGAGCTTCCTCTAGCATACGACCTATTTTAATGGCTTCCTAGCTACCCAATTTATGGTGAGGGATGGCCTCTGGCTTTGATCACTCAATGCAGTGGTCCATCTTGTTGGTTCAGAGAACCACAGTTTCTCACAACAGACCCTCATTTTTCGCTGAACATCGTTAATATCTGGATGAAGAGGAAGTATAG
This sequence comes from Swietenia macrophylla, assembly GCA_032401905.1. NCBI lineage: Eukaryota > Viridiplantae > Streptophyta > Magnoliopsida > Sapindales > Meliaceae > Swietenia > Swietenia macrophylla. The sequence continues at coordinate 6,855,473 of CP135585.1, read as the reverse complement.
GACTGGCTATCCGCCCAAACATATGAGACTCCTCTATTCAGAGATGATATTTGACTCCAGTTTTCCTCTTGAAATCATATTTGTGGTCTAAAGATATGTTCGGAACTCCTGCTTTATATCAAATAAATTATTTAATATATGAATTACAAAGGTACGCTAGACGGTGGAAATGGGATTCAATTTTCATTTATTGCAGAAGAATGGCTGATGGAGCTGATAACCTTATTCGTCACCATCCTGGGGTCCTCTACATAAAAGGAAACAAAAACCCTAAGATTACTGAGAAAGGATTAAAACCGTGGAAACATGGCCTGCAGCTGCAAATGAAGGTGAGAGAAATAATCTTGTCTTCTCAGAGGAGTACCATGATTATTGTCTGCACGTCTGCAATGCGCTTTCATGGCAACTCAGAGTCCAAGCTTAGCGTCCCCTCTTCAGTAATTAGGCAATTAAACAGCTTTTCTGTTATATCGGGGTCAATCAAAGAAAGCATTTCGAGAAATATGATTGCAGCATGTTACTGCATAATCTACAAACAAGGCTCAACCTCAGCATCAGCAACAGTACTATAGTATGCGCAAATTAATATTCTAAATTTTTCCAATAATATATTGCCAATTTAGAGGGCAGTGCCCAAAAAATAGCTGTCCCATGGCCTATTCCATGGAATTATAGCTTAATATTTTTGTGTTTTCAAGGACCACCTTATCTTTTTAGTCACATGATGTTGTGGATACAAATTTCTTACATTATAGTACAGTTTGTCTGTCTGTCATTGTTCAACTGCGTAAGCCGTGAGCATTCAAGTACCCGTCCCTCATTAATTTAAAACCCAGACCACAAAAAGATAATGACGCAGCAGTCTACAGGAAATTGAACTGTTGGCAACGGAGTAGCAAATCTATGTCCTTTTCCTTTGCACTAAATTTTATGAAAAATACGAAAATAAAAGTTTCTGGGCACAGATTTGACGCGTTTGGCCGCCAAGTTTTTGTCTTGGTGGTAACAGCAATTGCTTTTTAGAATCATCCCGTGACCAGGCTTTTAAGCATGCAGTGTTAGAACGATTTAACACCATCTTCGTCGTCGTCCCAATTGACACATCTCGTGAAAATGGCAGAATCCGTAATTTCCATACGGGTTCCATAATATGGGCAGGATAACCCCATGCCCATAGATCAATAGAAAACGCTGCAATGCTTGCTTGCTTTCGGTTTTTATATCAAAGAATATTTGGTCCAATTCTGGCCGGTTTTGCTTAATGTCGGTGATTATGTCAGGCAGTTCAGGCCAAAACCCTTTGTTTATTTAATTATTATTAACTATTAATGAACGTTAATCATGAACAACACCACAAAATTTAAAAATAATTTATTAAAATAATTTAAAATATAAAATATAAAATTTTAAAATAATTAAAATAAAATTTAAAAATTAATTATAATATTAAAGTCCATATATTCTAAATAAATCCAATTAGCTTTTGTTATAATGCTGCCTTGGTTCTGAGAGTTAGCACTAGGATCTGGTAGCTCATAACTTCTACATGAAAGAATGGAAATAATACAATAGGTGAGAGGCAGAGGCAATCCATCAACTAGAAAACCAACACAAAATTGAAAATTCTACCCTTCCTCATTGGCTCTGTTCATTTTCATTGTACACTTTCTTCCACTTGTTTGGCGCTGAATTGACAGTACAAAAAATAAAAATTTGCATTACCATTACAATGGACGAAATATACGAACTCTGTCTTAATCAACCTCCCGTCTTCTAACTAATACGAGCTCGACTCATTGGCTAAGTTACCTTAGCTAATGGTTCGAACCCAGATTACCCAAATGGCTGGCTCGGGTAACCCACTTCAATCAGCAGTGGTCCAGGTCATATCATTCTCAAAAATCCAGTGGCAAACCTCGATTCGCCCCGGACCCGAACCCAAAGCCAAGAATGCTCCGTGGGTCGGGCTCCAAGCCGAGGTATCCAAGTGACAAATGGCAACGCCGTGGTTGATCTTGTCCTTGGTGTTCGGATCCAATATATCAGCTTCATAAACCCGAACTTTAGGAACAGAGTGGCAGTAGTAAAGCAAATAAGGGAACAAACTCTGATGACAAGAGACTGATTTGGTAACTCTACCACCGTTGATTCCTTTGACTGATCCGATCATGATTTTCTTCTTTGATCCTTTGACATTCTCAGTAGTACGTACCACCACGCTGCGGCCCAGGATCGAGGTTACGAAGTCGATCATGTCTTCGACTGAACCCACGCACCGCTTTGTCTCGCCCGGGCTCGGTGCCCTCTCGCAGTCGCTCAACGCATCCTTAATTATGCTCTCCATTGTTGAATTATCACCGGCATGGTATATTTTCTTCATTTCATCTATTTTAGAACTGGAAAATGGTAATTTCGAAACAATGGTGCGAGGCAGAAACGATCTTTTAGGCATTTTATCTTTAATGTCGGGCATTGGCATCACAGTCCCCTTTTTCAGCATGGACTCTCTGAAGAATTTGCCCGGCTCCACCCATCTATTCACCAAACTGCCACTGATTTGCTGCTTTTTACTAGTATCAGCTGCAGAACTAACATTGTTATACTTGGCAAAAGTGACACCGTTTTTGGCATAATCTTTGAAAGTGTTGTTAACTCCATAGATCTTGAACCCTACAGCGTGACCTTTCGCACCTTGACCGTATCCTCTAAATGTGTCCGTACCTTCATTGAAGGAATTTCCATAATTTGCGAAATTGACCTTGGCAGAATTCGAATTCTTCCCATAAGATTGAAAGGAATCGTCACCAACATTGGATTGGTCTCTGTAACTTGAGAAACTTTCGACGGCGGCGTTGCCACCATAGCCGTAATTATTGAACATATTGTTCGGAACATTCCCGTCATCGCCGTAAGAAGTGAAAGTATCATTAGCTGCATTGGCCCGCTGGCCGTATCCCGAAAAGCCCGAACCCATTACATTTGATCCTTTTCCATAGCCTGAAAATTCATTCGGGGCTCCGTTTGCGTTCTTCCCGTAACTGGCGAACTCCTGATTGCCCGCGTTAGCTTCGTTGTTGTAGCTAGAGAACGAGTGGGGCCGGCCATTCCCGTCCGACGCGTAACTCGTGAATCGGAGATTAGGAACGTTGACTTGTCCATTGTAGTTCTTAAAACTACCGGAGCCGCTGGTTGCGCCGGCGCCGTAGGTATTGAAGCTCTGGTCCACAACGTTGGCTCCAGGGGCATAATTGGAAAATTGATCCTTGTGACCGGCTGAGTCACGGCTATATCGACGGAACGAGTCGACGGGGAGATTGTCACCGTCTGAGTAGTTCTTGAACGAGTCGGCTCCACCGAGTCGACCGGTGCCGTAATTGGTGAAGTTCTTGTTGAGATAACTTGCAAAGTTGGAGTCAGTATCATGTTTTTCAAGACTGTTCGATAAATCGGGGAAACAGAAGAGCTTGGCAGAGGAGCAAAAGGATGGAAAGACATTAGATAGGGTATTTTGCGCGGCGAGTTTGGCGAAACTCGCAGAGTCGACGGCGTTTAATGGGGAAGCCTTGGAGAGAAGAAAGGGAGATTTGGGTAAATTGCTGCCGATCTCTTTGTCCCAGTATCGAATCAGGTAGGCTTTAGGTGTGAATGGATTCTGTTTGGAATTAATGTCGCCGGAAATATCGGTAGCGCCGGAGAAACAGACCTGTATTGCCACACATATAAAAAATAAAAATAAATAATTAAAAAATACAACAATTAATCAGAAAATTTGACTGACATAAAAATAAAGAAATTGGTATCACTGCAAGAACAGATTGCATTATATTGTACGGTAAAGAATGGTCAAGAAGAAGAAATTGCTTACATTGAGAGCGAATAGAAAGCAGACGATAAAGAGAGAAGACATGAGGCTAGGCTGTTTAATCAATTATTTGACAGAGAGAATAAAAGAAAGGGATAGAATGTTGGTGGGCTGCTTGGTTTTGCAGTAGAAGTGTTGGGCTCAGACCTTTTAAACGGGGGGCTTTGCTGGCAAGGCAAAGCGCTCGTCTCATTGCTCCAGACGTGTAAGATAACGTTCTTGTGATCTTTATGTAAATTATTGTGATTCAACGGGTCATTAGAAAGTTATTATTGTAAAAACCTGTTTACTATTTCAATTAAATTTCAAACCATTGTCTCATGCGCCACGTGGAAAGTAAATATTTATTGCTGAAAATCGATGAGCCCTGACTCCTTAGTCAAAACGAGACAGCGCGGAGTGCGTAATGTTAATGCACAGTTAAGACACTAATTCCGTTTCCTATTAATTCTCGTAGGCGCGTGGTTTCCACGTGTCATCCGACGATTGGTTTAGAGTTTCCTTTCCGAAAACAAATTCAGACGCGCTTAGCAGCTAAATCTATTATTATTTTTATTTAAAAACATATTAAACAAAAAAAAATGTTACCTAAAATACGATAAAATTATTTAATTAATAAAAAATTTATTTTTATAAATAAAATTTTTATTAATTATTTTTTATTATATTAAATAAAAATAACATTATTTTTAATTTTTTATTCATATTTAATATATATGTTAATGTGATTATACTGTGCAAAGACATCCACTAAACCAATTGACAGTTTTAGCAAGTATTGGTAATACATAATACTTATACAACTCATCAATTGATTGTGACGGAAGATTAATTAATTAAATATTGGCTTTTCCATTTTGTCACGTGACTAATTTGGTTTCATTCAATCTCCGCAAACATCTTCAACTATTATTGGCACAAACAACAGATTCCCTTTCATTAGAAGCCCAAATAATACTGCCAATTTATTAGCTCAAAAATGGCCAACAAGTTCACATTTTTCAAACTCCAATCACAAGTATCCAAACGACAAATGACAATACCGTGGCTAATATTGTTCTTGTCTTTCAAACAGAGCGACAGTCATAGAGCAAACGATGAAACAAGCAATTCGGTGGTATTATAGGCTAGTTGTGGGCAGAATATCACCCTTGCCCTATTCTAGCCCGATACTGTAAATTATTTCAATTCTAACACCAGCCTATGCAGGCAAAAATGACTGTAGTAACAATATGCATGATATATCCATTCATTTCCTCCAATTTTGCCTTAGAATGTTGAAGCGTGACCCAACTTTGATCCCAAAACTATATTTCAATAACAGGTTGCAATGGGAAAAATAGGTAAGATAATGAGAAAGGGAGATAAGGATGAAATCCTTTAAAAGCAATTTAAATGCTGACGGCAACTTGAGTTGGAGCCACATGGCTTGATACAATTTACCCAAGCTAACCACTAATCAGCGATGGTCCAGGTCAAATCATTCTCGAAGATCCAGTGACAAACTTCGATTCGCCCCGGACCCGAACCCAGAGCCAAGAATGCTCCATGAGTTGCGCTCCAAGCGGAAGTATCCAAATGACAGATGGCAACACCGTGGTTGATCTTGGCCCTTGTTTTGGGATCCATGATATCCACCTCGTACACCCGGACTTTTGGAACGGAGTGGCAGTAGTAAAGCAAGTACGGAAACAAGCTCTGGTGACAAGACACAGATTTCGTCACTTTACCTCCGTTGATTCCCTTGATTGATCCGATCATGATGTTTTGCTTTGACCCTTGGACGTTCTCAGTCGTCCGCAGAGCCGCGTTGTTTCCAAGGACTGACGTGGCAAAGTCGATCATATCCTCTGCCGAGCCTACGCACCGTTTGGTCTCGCCCGTGCTTGGTGGCCGCTCGCACTCGTTCAACGCATCCTTAATCGTACGCTCCATTGAGGAATTATCACTTGCATGAAATATTTCTTTCAGGTCGTTGACTTTCGAGCTTGTAAATGGTAATTTTGAAACAACAGAGCGGGGCAAAAACGACCTTTTGGGCATTTTATCTCTAATGTCAGGCATTGGCATCACATTTCCATATTTCAACATCGACTCGCGGAAGAACTTGCCCGGCTCCACCCATTTATTTACGAAACTACCACCGGCCTTGGCGACTGAGCTACCGTTACTGTAACTGGAAAAAGTTATGCCCTTTTCGGCATAATCTTTGAAAGTCCGATCAGGTGCATAAGTCTTAAACCCAATTTTTTGCCCGTCCGCGTTCTCTCCGTATCCCGAGAACTGATGCCGAACTCCATTGGCATCCTGGGCGTAAATCGCGAAATTAACCTTCTCAGAGTTGGAATTCTTTGCGTAAGACTTGAAATTATCTCCGCCCACATTGACATCAGAATTGTAACTAGTAAAGCTTTCAACACCAGCATTGTCGCCGTCTCCATAGCTCTTGAAATTATGTTGGGGATTATTGGCCCCTGTCCCATAAGACTTGAATGTATTGTTTGCGCCATTACCTGCCTCCCCATATGCTGTAAAGTCGCTCTCTATCACATTTGTCTCTTCTGCATAATTCACAAACACGTTGGGTTCGCCGTTGCCCTTTTTCCCGTAACTCGTGAACGACTGGACGCCTGAATTTGTTTCTTCATTGTAAGTGGAGAACAATTGGGATCTACCGTTTCCGTCGTCAGAGTATGAAATGAACCGGAGATTTGGGACGTTGACTTGTTCATTGTAATTTTTGAAATCACCAGCACCAGCAGTGGCGCCTGTTCCGTACGTGTTGAAACTCTCATCCACAACGTTGCTCTCAGAGGCGTAATTGGAAAATTTATCATTGTGGCCGGCTGAGTCACGGCTGTATCGACGGAAAGAATCGACTATGACATTGTCATTCTCTGAGTAGTTTTTGAACGAGTTAGCTCCACCGAGCCCACCCGTACCGTAATTGGTGAAGTTCTTATCTAGGTATACTGCAAAGTTTGAGTCTGCATCGTGTTTTTCCAGACTCGGCGATAAATCGGGGAAACAGAATAGTTTGGCGGACGAGCAAAACGACGGGAGGACAGAAGAGAGGGTTTTCTGAGCGGCTAGTTTAGCGTAATTCGCCGAGTCAACTGCGTTTAATGGGGATGCCTTTGAGAGAAGAAAGGCAGATTTTGGTAAATTGTTCTGGATGGTTTTGTCCCAGTATCGGATCAAGTACGCTTTCGGTGTAAATGGATTCTCTTTGGCTTTCAACTCGCCGGATATTTGGGCAGCAACCGCGGTCTTAACCTGCATTATGACATGAATAAATCAAATGAAGTATAATTTACAATCACAAAGCATAAACAGCATGATCATTGCTTACGCTTAACGATAGTAAGAACACGGAGAAGAGGGAAAGAAGAGAGCCCATTGGCTGCATTATATTATAATGTTATTTCCTGAGTAATATTTGCGCGTTAGTTTCTTGGTGGCACGCAGTAGTATATATACAGCTTCACAGCGAGAATAAGGGCTTCTGGCTGTAGGCAGTCTTAGTAACACAGAGTGTTAGGCGGATGGCCACTAATATTTTAAAATTGATCCGATTCACCGAACAAGAGCATGAATAATTTTGAAATAACTATTTGCTTAACTGAAGAAAAGAGAAAGGAGAAGAAGAATAAAGTTAAAAAGAAGAGTCAATATCATTGACTCCATTTTGGAAAAGAACCGTAAATGGAACTAGTTTTCCTTTACACGTCGATCCACAGCCACCGACAAAATAGAAATTAAACATTCAACGGTTGTGTAACAGTGATTCAAAAACCACTCATTTGGTGCTGTCTAAATTAACAGTCTCTGTAGAATAGTGGCTACTACGGTAAACCTTTAAAGAGAATGCAAGTGTGCAGAGATATAATGAACTAATTTTTATATTGCTCTCCGTTAATCAGGCATTGAAAATTTCAGAAAATGTTACGGACATAACGATAAATTAAAAATTCAATCAACGTAAATCATTAGTAAAGATCGTTAATGAAAAATTTAAGTGAATAGTTTTATCGCACGAATATAATTGATGTAACGAGATTATTTAATTAATAAAATAAAAAAATTTAATAAAAATTTTAATATTTAATTAATGTTAAAAAAAATTATAAAAATTTTATTTTTTATTTATTGTTAATAAATAAATTTTTTATTTTATTAAATTAATAATTCTATCACTTTTACTGTACTAATACAGTAAAATGATCTGAGTTAAAACTTTTTTAAAGTAACAAAGAGTAATATCAAGGATGATTGCATGGGCTCACAATCTTTGTTAATTTGTAAATGAGACAAAGTTGAGCACAGTGAAATATAAAGCTTAATTGCATTGAAAAACATTACCCGTAAAAGGAAAGTAATTAGTAATACTATTGCATGAATGTGAGAGCTACTGTGATCCAGTCAATAAAGTGTGAAAACAATGGCTTTTTTTTTGTGGTCTTGCCTCAATGAGTACTTCAGCTGGTTCTTAAATAACACAACTTTATCTTAGTTGAATTGATTTGACATATTAAATCACAACTGCGTCTGTGTGTTAGCTTCAATTAGCTTGAGACAATGCTTAGTACTTGGAACCTGAAATAGTAATGATGCACTCACTTTAAGGAAGAAGGATTGACAGATTTAATGTGTAGAGAACATGCTTTTGTTTCTCATCTACAGGTAATGTCTCTTTTCAAATCAGAAACGGAAAGTCTAATGTGTCTATCGAACTTCAATGTAAAGACATCGAGAGAGAATGTTCATCACATGCATGCTGCCAAAATTTGTATGGCTTTGCTGTTCAATTTCTAAATTCCATGAGAAGTTAAAGCACAGGTCAATAACTACAGCAAACCCAGTTCCCTTCAATAAATTGCAATTATTAGCAAAATTGCACACGCATGAATTTCTTCTACCTCTTGCTGCAGGTTCATCGATGTTATTCAGGGCTATTGCATAACATGGGAGGTTGCTATCTGATGGCGAATCCAAAGCTCTATTTTTTATTATTACTTTCTCTTTCCTTTTAGGTTTCTTGATAATGTGATCTGTCGGTCGATTCCTTTCCCCCACCCAAATTCTTCATAATACGACTAAAATTCAAACAATATATCTTCCTTGTAGACTTAATACAAGTCTTGCATCAATTTATGACTTACGATTACACCTTGTTTCGACCTTTGCTTGGATTCAGCCCAGAAAACTCAAGTCCTTCAGAAAATTATAACAAGAGGAAAAAAGGAAAGAAAGAAAGAGATGTTGGGTCGACAAATGGCACGTGCACTATGATTGCTAGTGGCAAGTAGTGCACATGGGCAGTCAAGAACTTAAGCAAAATAAAGAAATCTCTGCAATGGCCACTGTTCTGTGTGTTTGTGGCGTGAAGAATAAAGAGAACATAATAAATGACCCAGAAGAAAGTATCCAGAAAAAGTCCAAATTAGAGTGTTCTCTTGGAATACAACTTGCGCGGGGGGAATAGCACTGCATATACTGCTGTTTAACCCGCGTTTTGTATATCTTTTTCAACACGCCATTTCTGGTTCGTCTTTTATCATTGAAAGCGATTTAAAAACGCGTATTTACTTGCATCTTACTGGAAATTCTTTCCTGATTTGAATTTTCGCATAGACAAAGATCTCAACTGCATAATTTCGACGTCCAGTTCACTTCACGAAAGAAACCTACTTTATCTTACTTATCCTACTAAGTTTAGACTTAGATTCCAATTTCGGAAATCAATCAAATGCTTTCGCTTATTATTTGTGATAAACACGATACACCGATATGTATATACCCACTTCATCCTCCCACTCTGACTCTCCCCACCAACTCCAATAACAAAAGAGGTGAACCGCAATTGAAAAAAGAGAATATGATACTTGTTTTTAGATTATGTATGACCATATAATTATAGAGATTCATTTCTTACATGACTTTCCATTGCTGATACTTGCTTTTTTTTTTTTTTTTAACAAAAGCATTGGACCGCATTTCGTGTCTGTAAACCATGTGAGGAAAGCAAAAAGAAGAAAACCGTGTGGTTTCAGGTCAGGTACACCAAAAGATACTTCTTGTTTAGATAAGATCAAAAACATAATGCGGATTCGTATACCCAGTGGAGGCTTATGTTCAATTGTGATAATATCCAGACGTTGTCTGCCATCTGGTGCAAAAATATGCAACTTGTTTGACTCTCAACAACTCCACACTCTTAAATTCATAAACACACTACAGAAAGAGGTTGGCATAAAGAAATTCATAAGCACATTACACCGCCACGCACAGCTCATATCCACGAATGTCACATGTGAACACAAGAAATTCATTCGTAAACCATGTTTGTGTAGTGCTGAATCGTATAAATATAATCAACACACTCTGACGTTTCTGCGTATTTGACTGAGATTGATGATAAATAAATGTTAATGCAAGTTGGAAACTTTGCCATTTTGATAATGTCTGTTCTCAAAACAAGATTCTCGTTGATCTGATATACAAACTTAGACGCATTCATTTTTCTTGTAATAAACTTGATAGCTAATTGTGTTAATGTAAATGATGTTTCTTGACGTCGATCTCAACGCTTCTATTGGTTTCTTAACCTCATGTGCTCCCACATGCATTGACATCTCTTTCAGATAACACAAGTCCTTATTTTACAACTTTTAAGTGAGATTTGAAGTTAAATTCAGAAAGATTCTACCAAATCCAAGGGTTTCTCCCAGATGATTAATAACCTGGTTTAATTTATTTGCTGCAGAAATATCTCAGTGAAGGCTTAGAAGGGGGAGAGCGACAAAAAGGAGAGGACCCACCATTTTCAGCGCTCTGAATTTTGATGTTCTTCTTTCAAGGCCATGTTATGCAATAATAAACAAGATTATCTAGTTTCGGATGACAATCGAAACAACTAAAAGCAACTACCATGGAATCAGAAATTAATTTGTTATTTCCTACGAAGCAATTGTGGCGTCAGAAGCCTGGATTATAAGAACATAATACGTTTCTGACTACATATACAAAGCAGCTAATGTATTTTATTAGCTCCAGAAACTACTGCAATGTGAAGAAATATACTAAATGTATGTTGTCGGTAAAACAATACAAGCTTTACATATTTCTGAGAACTGTTCTGATCAGCATTGCTTCTGTATTCAATTAGAAACGCAGTGCAAAATTAGCATGGATATGGATGCCATCATTGGTGATATCATGGTGACGTTTTTTAGGCATGGATTTCCTTCTTTCGAAAAAGGATTTGCGAAATGATTGGAAGAGTGGTGTGGTGGTGGTACGTTCTATCTAGCTTTTAACAGGATTTTCTTTTTCTTTTACTCTTATATATTCCGCAAAGTGGAGAGATCTCCCATTGGAGAGCTGATCTGTTCACGAATGAAAGGAAAACAATGACTACTCCAGGGATTACTTTACCAATTTTTAGGCGTCTAAGAATAGGCTATATTCGTTGGAATATGATATTAGTCACCCAAGTTTAGAGATTTGAAAGTGTAATTCTTCTCCTCTGTAAATTGTAATGCAACCTTTTTAGGAAAAAAAAAAGAAGAGCTATGGATAAACGATAATGGAATGGATTGATCTTTGTCACTCGTGCATGATGAATTCTTTGGGCAACAGATAATGGAATGATGACTCTGATATTTGAAATAAAATTCCCAAAAATGAATCGAGTGTTTGGTATCTTTAGTTAAAATAATGGGCAAGCAACTCCAGCATTTCCTAAGTCTATTTTTCTTTTCTGGGTTTCCAAAGGCCCACAAATGCAATGATTAAGCTCTAAGAAATTTCATAAACAAGAGATCCACCCCATAACAATGTACCAAACCGGGCCTTTTGAAATATTAAATCCCTAAACACTGAAAGAAAAGTGTATTTCTTGTGTAGTTTTGATTAAAGCCCAAAGGAGTGGTATGACCATGGAACATATTGATGATGGTTGATTATCATCTTTTCGCAGCAGATAATGGTCCTAGTGCTGACACAATTATGTATAAAGATTATACTTTTCAATAGTGAATGAATGCTATGCTAATGCTAGTATTTTGAATTAAGTAATGGCTAGGAACTCGAGCATTTCATCGACATTATAAGTAATCTTTGGCGAGTTCAAAGGCCCACAAATGGAATGATTCAAGATTCACAAACAAGTGAAGCACTCCATTGTCATGAGCAATTGAGCTTCCACTAAGAATAACATGGACAAGGCAAGTAAGCAACTATGCATTGAATCAAGAAGAGCACTCAGAGAAGAGCAATAAACAACTTGTACAATAAACAATGAAGTCTACGCATACACCAAACTCACCGCAAAATTCTTATCACTCTCGGCTCTTGCAATTGACAGTATTGCCAACGTTTGATTTAGCAAAACAACTTTTAACCATTTAACTGGCAGCCAAATTTGACATTCGTTTAATGATGAATGAATGCATATGTCCCGAGCATGAATGGTCTATTGGAGGACAACAAGAACAGGAAAACTTGAAGCTTTTTGGAAAAAATTCGGAAGACCACAGAGGACAACGACTTCAAGCCAAAATGTGTACAAGCTTGTGTGTCTATTTGTTGATACTTATGGGAAATCCCAGTGCCCTCTTGTTGATAATGCATACAAAAACATCATATGCTCAATCTTAGAGTGTCCTTGTTAAGATGATTGCATTATCAGTTATTCCTTGCAAGCATTACCTACTAGGCTACATTCATATGACGTCAAACCATTGTAATACAAAGTACCCTTGTTTTTATTTCTCTCAGATAAAAGTTATGTCTCTTGTTTTGTTTGTTCTTCTGTTATTGTGTAGATGTGATAATGTATTTCATAACCAGTCATGTGAGTGGTCCTTCCAGCAATTTTATAAGGTAAGGGCATGATGGTGCATGATATCATGATAATGGCAGGAGCCGAAGTCTCCTACTTATGAGAAGACAAAGATGGTGGGACGAGTAGGCCCAACCCAACAGCTCTACAAGACAAGAATCGTGAAGACATGCTCCACTTACTTTTGACCTTGTCTGTCTGAGCAAGAGAAGAAAAGCATGATTAATTTTCCACTTGGTAACTTTGTTTTTGTCCGTGCAATTTTAATGGATGCATTTAGAACTCTCACTCTAAATATCCCTTCAATGTTACTTGTTCCGATCTACCCAATTCTAGACCAATACCACACATTTCTTATCTCTCTCTCTCTCTCACGCGCGCACACGTTTGTCCTCGGTCCTTGCGATATGTATAGTTTCAGCAGTTGTTAACTGATGATACTTTACAGCGGCTGCCAGTTACAGTCTCAACTTTGCGACTGTGTTTCGATTAAAAACAGCATATTACAACACAGTACGGGGCTCCTCAAATGGAGTTCCAAGTCATGGATAAGTCTCAATAGGTAACAAAACCTATCACTGGCCATTCTAAGCAAAGGAACTGCAATGCAAATGCAAATGTACCCGATTTGAGTAATAGATTTCTCTATTTTTATTACCTTGGGATGTAATCAACGGCAGAACATGTTGGAGATGCTAAGCAATTTTGGTTCGCACAGACTGATAATACCATCCAAATGCCAGAAAGTAAACCCAAATCACCCACAATCACTGGGTTACTGGTTTTGAATTTCTTAGTGCAGAGGAAAATACCCTAAATCCAAAACCAATGTCCTGAAATCTCTGTTAGATTTGCAAGCCTGCACCCTTTGGCATCTGCCAAGGTCTGTTGCAACACTGAAGTCCGGGGAGTCTCAAATTCTGCAACCCACATTTTAATTATAAACCTATTGGATTGAAAGACTGTAAAGAAAATTTCATTTCTCCATTGCAAACAGACCAAACCAATAATTATCCCCATGTGTGAATTGTGAACGTTCAACCAACCATCTCCTCTGTATGAATCACCGCCCTAAACCATATCAGCCAAACGCTTCACTATCAAATAACAAAGATTCACAAGTAAGACATACAAATGGATGAGTTGGCCCCATTATAACATATAAATAGAGGTTAAGCAGGCCAAAACCACGCTGAGTTATACAAAGGAGAAACATAAATTTCACCATATTAATGTTTCAAGTATGATCTAATAGCCAAAGAACAGTTGGTTTCCAAAATAAATAGGTTGTATACAAACCAGAGCCAGTTCTAAAAGCCAGCTGCTTAAACTCATCAACTTACAGCCATCACCATCTGCTTGGAGGTCCAACCAAAAGGTTCAACTGGATCTGCCGCAGTGGTAGAAAGCAACTTGGGTACTACTAGCTTCCAGATTTCTTCTTCCTAAAGGCAAAGCATTTTTGAACACAAGATGCCGCATAGACGACAGTATTATGATATGCTGGAGTTCTATTTATTCTTGGGCCACAATGTAGCACAGAAGTGAATATTGTCCAGATATTCACTCTTCTACAACATTCACAAGTTCATATTCAATCAGTGAGAGGTTGTTATCTTCCTTCACACTGAAACTGGCTGGCTCGGTAACTTCAACCCGACCCCACTTGTCCACAGCAAGCCTCATTGATCCTTTAAACATGTCAATTTTTGCATTTCGCAGAATCACAGTAGTACCCTCTTTCATCAAGTCCACTAAAAAACAATGACAAACATTAATTAGAACTTACTGGATGTTAAGGGAGAAAAACGTTATGCAACAGAGAAATATTTCTAGCTAGTCCAACCTAAACTTCAAAACATGGACCAGAAAATTTGATATATATTCAGACATTTGGATGAGTCACGGTGTTGTTGACTCTCAGTACAGTCAAGACAGCCAACCCCCTATATGATTTGGGAGATGTTTGAAACACTAATTTCTGGCTAAAAAAAATTCATATTGACAATTATAACAACTATGACAAGATCCATAGAACTCCTTCACTTTGCAACTTTAGAACTGGTACTACTATACTGTTCAATGATTGAAATAGCATCCCATTATCTTTGTCCCATCCCTAAATTTAAACCTTGAAGATAAACTGCATTATCCAATCGACATGAAGCACTTATAAACAGCTTATGTGTTATCTCATGAACAAAGTCTATTTACAACGAAAATTTGAAGTATCTTTCTCATACATGAGAAACTAATTTTACAGACAGCAGTTCACATATTATGTACCAAGGCGTTTCTATATTCAGGACATTATGTATATAGAAGAATACAGAAGAAACAATAACCAAAAACACATGAAACATGAGATGGAACAAAACCCATGACACAACATAACGTGCAAGAGCAAAACAATAAGAAAAAGTCCTAACTAAAACATATAGCAAGTTATATAAGATCGTAAGATGCTTACGTGCATGAATAAAAATATGAAAACATTATGTATATAAAAGAATAAAGAAGAAACAATAACCATAAACATCAGAACATGAGTTGGAACACACTGATTAAAAGACACAAAAATGCAATAGCAAAACAACAAGAAAAAGTCCTCACTAAATAAATACAGCCACTCATATAAGACTATAACATGCCTGCATATGTGAAAAACATGTACCTTGATCATTTCTAGCAGTAAATATAATCATTCCTGTCTCATCTCCAACCAAGCATTCAGCAATTCGCATCTGACGTACTTGAGGACCATCAGCACGACCCTTCTGCAATACCATCTTTGTACTAACAACCTTCACTGTGAGAGTGTGCCCGCTTGTGCCAGGGCGTAACTGATCAACCTTGGTGAAAACTGGTTTCCTCAATTCTGATTTTGATTCTGCCATTTTCAGCTAAGCTACAAAAACCTAAGCAATAAAAAGCTTCAGTAGAGTAACTTGGGGAAAAAAAGCCCAAAAAAGTGCAACATTAAAGGTGTAAAAAGGACTTTGTCAATCCATCCTATCCACCGTAGCTAGATTATTCTTATTAGTAAATGGCTAAATTTCACAGTTATTTTATTAAAAACGGCAAATCTTTGAAGGGTTTCATGTTTTATAAATAACTATTATGAGGCACGTAAAGATACTTTGGGTAACTCAAAATTGTTTCTGTCTTTGTGAGTCATATGAAAAGCTTCAATTTTGCTTGATCTAGCACCAAAAAGGAGTTCCTCCCTTTGCTTTCCTTTGAAAAGCTAGGTTTTGACAAAAACAAATTACTGTTAAGTCAATCCAGCTCCCAGCCATGTGTGCATGAGGCAGAGAAACACCTAAATAGATTCCATTGACCTCCTTTCAGTGGTTTGGGTAAACAAAAGATCTGAAAAAAAAAATCCTCCGCTTGGAAACCCAGATATGAGGAAACAGAACCAACTTTAACATCTGAATTTTAACACACACAACAATGTTGGGCTCATTTGAGCGACTGTTTGTTTTAGAAACCAAAATAGCTGAAAAAAAATATAGAGCTTTGGAACTTTCAATATCTAATCTTTGTCACACTCATATTCTTTTATCAACAGAAACATATTCCAGGAAAACACAAGAAAATTTAGTAATTTCAACGTGTAGATTTAAATATTTATCAAATTATCTTTTAATTGAACTTAACTAACCCTTCACGGACTTGAGCTTATAATCTCTTTTGAAAACAAAAACATTAAAAAAATAAATACAAATTCCAATTACTTCCCTTTACCCACATTTTCTCATCATCCAAACAATGCATACAGAAAAAATCATACTAAATGACGAAATGTGGAACCTTTGATGAAGATTAAACATGATTAGAAAATTTCACGAACATATTTAATCAACTCACATACATTGCGAATCACAATCTATGACGTTCAACAACAAATAAAACTTCTTAAACTTCATCAGCATAGCTCATATTTTACCGGCCAAATAAACAGATCAGATAATAAACATGCAGAAAATAAAAGTCAGCGTCAACAAAAAGCCATTATTTTCAAACAGATTAAGAATCAAATAGCAAAAAGAAATAATACTAAGATAAAATAATTTTCAGTAACGAGATCGAGAGCTAGGGTTTAGACGCACCTGAATTGCAGATGGGGGATGATTTGGGAATTGATCGGAGAGACAGTGTCAAAGGCAGAGAGAGATCTTACTGTTCGAGAAATAAGCCGTCTGAGTCGGCTCTCTTATGGAAAAAGTTGGCATTCAATGTAGACCGTCGATCTCGAATTTAAGCCAAGCATAATCCTTACCCTACAAGTTGTTATCACTCAAATTTACTTCTATTCGAACGGCGCCGTTGTATTAACTTAATCGGTTTGCATTCAATACAAGCCGTCGATCTTTGACCAACTAAAGTTTAATCTTACCCTACAGGTGGGCGGTACACATAATTACTTGGAACAAAACGGTTTCGTTTTTTGTAACTGATAAGTTTCGGACATGTGGCGCCATACAACTTAAAAGACCAACGAGAGCTTGCATTAGAAAAGATAAGCCGTTAGAAAGACGGACAGTTGGAACAAATGGAAACCATGCTTCCACCCACAGCTCCTAAGCTCACAACCTTTCACACTCTCTCCTCCACCAAATCATACCCATTATTTTCTCCCAAATTTTCCTTCAATTTCCCGGGAAACAAAAACAGGAAAAAGTTAACCAGTCTTAAGCAAGCCTCATTCTCTTACAGTCCTCTAAGTGTTAGAGCAAATTCATCACAAGCTGCTACCTCCACTGAGGTCACTAAAGTGGGTACGGTTCCCAGTGAAATGAAGGCATGGTTGTATGGGGAATATGGAGGTGTTGACGTTTTGAAGTTTGACGAGAAAGTGACTGTTCCTGAAGTGAAGGAGGACCAAGTGTTGATCAAGGTTGTTGCTGCTGCTCTTAATCCTGTTGATGGGAAGAGAAGGCTTGGCAAGTTCAAGGCAACTGATTCTCCTCTCCCGGTAACCTTCGTTTTCATTTTTCTTTCAGTATGTTTTTGAATTTATTAGATGTTGGTGTTTTCATTGTGTTGTAGTTTTGAATTGGGGATTCTTCCTTCTTACATTCTGTAACTGTATGTGTTAAGATATAACTTCCATGTATATATTCTGATTGCGGGTCTAGGAACTTTCTTTCTCTGAATTTTGAAAGAAATGCTATGATAAGAGACAAAATTGCTACACATTAATTTTGTGAACTGATTTGTCTTGCCATGTAAAACTGGGTTAAAGTAAGTAATTGGCAGCCCATTTTTCTTGACAAGTAAGTAGGTAAAGATGGGAGGGAAGAAGTATTACAACTAGCCATTTATATCGGCTGCATTTGGGATTTGGTGCGTATTATTTATTGGTGTTTTACTATAAATTGCCAATGGTATTAATTAATCTTAATTTGTTACTATTTACTATTGACTAAGGGGTTTCTTCTTTAACTTGGTGTGTTAATAGACTGTTCCAGGATATGATGTTGCTGGTGTGGTGGTTAAGGCTGGCAGTCAAGTGAAGGAATTTAAGGAGGGGGATGAAGTATATGGGAACATAAATGAGAAAGCTTTGGAAGGGCCTAAGCAGTTCGGCTCTTTTGCAGAGTACACTGCTGTTGAAGAGAAGTTACTGGCCCCGAAACCCAAGAATTTGGATTTTGTTCAGGCTGCTGGTCTTCCTCTTGCTATTGAGACAGCCTATGAGGGTCTAGAAAGGACCGGGTTCTCTGCTGGTAAATCTATTCTTGTTTTGAATGGTTCTGGTGGTGTTGGAAGTTTGGTAATTCAGGTAAATCTCATTATAATGGAGAGTTTATGTTGGTCAATGCTATGCAATCACTACTGACTTATGGGAGAACAATTGCCTTAAAATTTGAAAAATAACTCATAGGTTATAAATATCAGAAATTTTGTTTGAAGGATGGTTTTTCCTCTGTCCTTGAATTCCTTGTTATTAGATGAGCTATTTGTTCCAATTTTCATCCACTCGACCTGCACCAGCTCATTTCATGCATGATACCATACTAATCCTCTTATTACTTGTCTTTATTCGTTTGTTAATGGTGAAGATCAATCATATCATTGTTGTCTATGGTAAAATAATTGATGATTGAGCTCTGTCAAATTTGTCTATCAATTCCCACCATGGCACCATCTTGACTTGCAGTGTCTAATTCTATCAAGAATTTTGATCCTTCTCTGCTTTTGCCCTTGCCTAGCTTCCCTTCACTCATCCTATATTAATTTCTCACCGGTTTGTTAACAAAATCCTAATATAACTAGATAAAGGTTGGAAGAATTAGCAATTGTCCTGTGTATTAAAGAAAAAGTGCACATGATTTGTAAAACTGAAGACCAAATCTATAGTAGACTTCACAGCAGAATAAAATCGATGATGCTAACTTCAAATGCCAGGAAGAAAGCTTTTTCAGCCATCAAAACTTTTGAATGCAAAATCGAAGCATCAATCCTGTATCTTCTATATAATAGATTGAATTTATAATATTTTTCTGGTTGGTGCAGCTAGCAAAACAAGTTTTTGGTGCTTCAAAAGTTGCAGCAACTTCAAGTACCAGAAACTTGGAGTTCTTGAAGAGCTTGGATGTTGATTTGGCTATTGACTACACGAAAGAAAACTTTGAAGATTTACCAGAAAAATTTGATGTAGTCTATGATGCTATTGGTAAGACTTTGCTTTAACTGCTTTTTTGTGGTGGCCAATCTGTTATTTTCAATTGCTACCGTTCCTCAAAAGAAACAATGGTACTTGAGGTTGTGAGTGTGGCTTCAGCAGTCACTGGTTTTTACTTGCTGCCTCTACATCCATACAATTTTGCATATTTCTCTTCTAGGCTCAATCCTTACAGTCAAATTGATGGAAATCCTTTTCCTTCGGTTTTAAAACAACAGGACAGTGTGATCGAGCAGTCAAGGTGGTGAAAGAAGGGGGCGCTGTGGTGGCCCTAACAGGTGCCGTGACACCTCCAGGTTTCAGATTTGTAGTGACTTCAAACGGAGCTGTTTTGAAAAAATTGAATCCGTATCTAGAGAGTGGACAGGTAAAACCCATAGTTGACCCAAAGGGGCCATTCCCTTTCAGCCAGGTTGTCGAGGCTTTCTCATACATTGAAACCAACAAAGCTACTGGAAAAGTAGTAATATACCCAATTCCATGAAAAGGAAAGTAAGAGGGAGACTGTTTTGTGATGTATA
Organism: Swietenia macrophylla; assembly: GCA_032401905.1. NCBI lineage: Eukaryota > Viridiplantae > Streptophyta > Magnoliopsida > Sapindales > Meliaceae > Swietenia > Swietenia macrophylla. The sequence goes on along the minus strand of CP135585.1, from coordinate 6,835,551 downwards.
ATTGCCAAAATCAGAATGACGGAGATATAAGAGTATATTTAATATACTAGAAGATTATGAGGTCTTGTATCATCCCTTCTATTCTTTTCTTTTTGATCCAGGGCAGTATGATGGTCTCTGAGGTGATCGGTTGTAAATGAAGATCATCCTTTGGCTACTTTAGTTAGAAGTGGAATGGTAACTTCTCAATCTATGAAATAGAGTATTAGTGTAGGTTTCACGTTTCTAGGTAAATCAAAGAGCAGTTAACCAACACTTTATGTGGTGGGAGGCCTATGGTTCTCAGAAACGCACAAGCTTTCTGCACAAGGGCTCTGGACGAAATTACGAAGATTTGATGCATAAGCTTGGGCTAATCTGGGTTGTTCCTGTAAAGTGTCCTCGTCTAATGCCCATATTCATATGTATAGAATATAAATTTGACACAAAACAGCAGCGTATAACCCTAAAGCTGGATTTTAGAATATAGTGATGTCTGCTCCGAGAAACTGTTACTCTTTTATATGTTGCCCTAATAGGAAGAAAGAATAGAGAGTGAAATTATAACTTGTTTTCTGTTAATTTAGGGCCACAAAGCCTTGAATTGGATGTTTGGGAGTGGGCTTGGTTATGCTCCAGTCGGTCTACTGCCCGAAGTTGGCAACGGATATTGTTCATCCACGCCTAGTTTGCCTTCTAGGTATTAAACTAGATGTCTGTGGTTTCCCATGAATCGGTCTCATGGTTTGTAAATCATGGCCCAGATGCATATCTGTGATTGTGGTCCCAATGCATGTCTGGTCCTCTGATTCTGAGCGAGTTAATAAGCATTCAGCAACTTAAATGCATTTTTCTGCATGTGTGCTGCTTGGCCATGCGATGATTATTCCGCATTTACACCGCGTGTTGGCATTGCAGGTGCTCTTTGACAAACAGTGAGTCTAAGCAAATTTACTCAACTAGTAATTAAATTTAACTTCAACCCCAACCTAGTACAAATATTTCTCACTTTCACTGCACTTTGCAACTGCGCATGCAAGCTGAGTTTTGCACTGTAAATTGATTACAAGTATTAATAGAGTCGTGGGGAGATGCTATAGTGTTGGATCCATCATGTTTTAATCGAGTTTTATGGTTCCGTGCCAGATTTAAAGGTTGTCAGTTCACCCACGGCTAGTTGTCGAAAACCTGTCGTTTGCAAACATGTCTTTTTCTTAGTCTATCACAAAGAAATCATGCACTGTTTGGGGAAGAAAAATAGAGGCAATGCTAGAAAGGCCTTGGCGATTGGAGAAGAAAGATACAGGCAATGCTACAAAGACCTTGGCAATTGGAGAAGAAAGATACAGGCAATGCTGCAAATACCTTGGCAATTGGCTTTGGTCCATGGAGTAAAAAAACACTGATAGGCAGACTGGCTGAAGAATTCGGAATCTGACACCAATAATCATCAACGCCACATGTTCTCTAATACAACAATGGACAGTTGGGTTTACTGTTAGTAAAGGACCCTACAGCTTTCATCAACGTGGGCTTATATGATAAGGCCTTGGAAAACCCGGCATCTCTTGATGTTTGTGTAAAAAAAAGAAAACAGACTAATGGAATATGTCAATTACAGCACTGCCCACAAGGAAACAGTGGCCATAAATAACTACTTATTTGCCTTGACGGTAAACGGCCGATAGCAGTCGAGTACAGAATAAGGTTGATGATCGTGATGGCGACAGAAATTAAGTGAATAACCACAATCGATGCATGCAAAGAATGTGACCGTAAATTGCTGGCTGTAATAGATATACAAGAACTGAGTGCTGCCGGTAAATAATGTAGCTGCATGGCTGAGGGTGCACGAGATGGCGAAGAAAGAAGTCAATTTAGCCTTCAAACCTGACTTTTTGAAATCAATTCAATTGAAAAATATGGACGGGCATAATTGAGCAGTAAGGCGTTAATTAAAAATTTATTTCTATTGGGTGATTGGGCAAAAGATTTCTTTTATAAAAAGGTGTTTTCTTCATTTTAATTTTTATCATCTCATTTAATTTTAATCAATTTATTTCAGAATATTACTAAAATTCTATTTGAGTGTATTTTTTAAAATATTTAAGATAGTGATTTGAGTGAGAAGTTATAACTCTATTTTTCATAGTGAATTCTTATACTTTGTTCGTAGTTTTATTCAAATTAATTTGGAGATTTTTTTACATAAATTATGTGTTATTTATTTTTCATATTCTATTATTATTATTATTGTATGGTAGACATTGCCATTTAAATATGATGGAAGACTAAATCTACTACTTTTATTATTGTGATTATATGGTAGGTACTGTCTTCTAAATATTATGAAAAATTAAATTTTTTATTTATATTATATTTTATTATTGTGTTTATATAATTGTTAAGACCACTTCAATTATAAAAGACTAAAACTCTTATATACATAATAATTATTTTAAATTTTATTAATAGCTGTAGTGAAAAGCTTCAAAGTATCCTGACAAGTGATATAATAGTTTTAAGTTGTTTTACTCGTTTAAGGAAGTACTATCCAAGTATGCGGTATTGTTCATATATACGTAAAATAGTAAAAATTAATTTGAGTAGATCTGGACTATAGCGACAGAGTTTGAAATTTAAAAGTCAATAGGTGTAATTTTTTATTATAAAAAATGAAGATGAAGGCAATTATAAGAAAAGATAAGTGTCTGACGGTTGAAGATAGATTGACTAATATCATAAATAAAAAATGGAATGAAAGGAATGAAAATGCAATGGTTAATTCACACTTGAGATTAACTGATAAAGTATTATCAAGCGTTGAAGAAAAGAATACAATAAGGATGACTTGAGATGATTTTCTAAAACTGTATGAGACAAAATTACTTCATAATAAAATTTTCTTCAAGAGAAACCTCTACACTTTTTGAATGTTAGAATCAATGACTATGATAAAGCACATCAATACTTTAAAAATTTTATTTTTTCAACTCACAATGTTAGGTTATAAAAAAAAAAAAAGAAAATGAATGTATAGAGCTTTTACTTCAAAATCTACTAAACTCGTATAATCAACTCATTATCAATTTGATAACTCAAAACCCCTACTTCAACAATTTAGTTTTCAACGATATAACAACAGTTATATTAGAAAAAGAAAACATGCGTAAAAATAAAAAAGACATGTTGGTGAGCTCGCAACAAGTGGAGGTTTTACCGATGACGAAAAATAGATCAATGGAATATGACTTTAGTGAGATTTAAAATTATGGTAAATTAAAATCCAGAAGTAAGAAAAAAAATTAAATGCTACAGTTGTAGCAAAGTTAGACATGTAAAAAAGGAGTGTTAGAAAAATAAAAAAAATGTAGAAACGAATTTAAACTCTCAAAAAAATATGGCAAGTACTTGTGAAAATAGAAAAATCTTGTATAGCGAGGCGGTAACAATTACTAAAAGCAAAAAGTTTGGTGATTTTTGATTTATAAATTTAACAGCAATATGACAAATGACTTCTTGGAGAGAATGGTTTCATCAATACAAGCCTATCTATGGAGGAATTGTGTTTATAAGAGATGATCACACCTTAGAGATTATCATTACTGGGACCATCAAGTTAAAGATACAAGTAGTGTAACTCGCATCATCCAGGAGGTAAGACATGTGAAAAATGTCAAGAAGAATTTATTGTCTTTAGAACAATTGGATGGGATTGAGTGTAAAATCCAAATTCAAAATGGGTTTATGAAGATAGTAAATGGCGCACTCGTGATCATGAAAACGGAGAAAATAGATGCAAACTTGTATATGCTATAACGAAAAACACTTCAGAAAGTAGGGACATTGGTTGCATCAACAATTTTTAGAAAAGAATCAATGATAATGTAGTATCGAAAGCTCTGATATATGTCAGAAAGAGGGTTGAAGATTCTCTCAAAACAAAAATTACTTCTTGATTTGAAAACAATGTCTTTACCATTTTGCTAGTTGTGTATTATTAGTAAATAGTACATATTAAAATTCAGCATATCTGATTATCTTGGCAATCAGATAAAGGATAAAGAACCATTAACTTTCCAAGAAGCAACGAGTAGCTTGAATATCTCTTTGTGGATGACAGCAATGTAGGAGGAAATTGAAACTCTTCATAAGAATAAGACTTGGGATCTTATGTTATTACCATATGAGAAAATGGCTATTGGAAACAACTAGGTCTACAAGATTAAGCATAATAGTGATGATCAAGTAGAGTGGTATCATGTAAGATTAGTGGTTAAAGAGTATACTCAGAAAGAAAACATTGACTTTTATGAGTTTTTTTTTCATGTTACACGACTCACTACAATCAGAGTAGTTTTGCCTATATATGTTACATTTGACTTACATTTAAACTAATTAGATGTGAAAACTGTATTTTTTCATAGAGAACATAATGAGAAAATTTATATGCTCTAACTCGAGAGTTATGTAGAAAAAGAAAATGAAAACTTGATTTGCAAGTTGATCAAATCTTTGAATGGTCTCAAATAGGCTCCAAAGTGTTGGTACAAAAGATTTGATTCCTTCATAATTAGTTTTGGATATAATAGACTATATTCAAACCATTGTACGTATTTCAAAAGATATGGTGGTAAAATTTTTATCATTCTACTATTGTACGTAGACGACATATTAGTAGCAAGTTTTAACAAAGATCAAGTTCAAGAATTGAAAGCATAGTTAACTAAAAAATTTAATATGATAAATTTAGGACCAATAAGTAAGATTTTAGGGATGCAAATTTATCAAAACAGAAAAGATAGGAAGATTTGGCTTTCTCAGAAGAATTATTTAAATAAAATGTTGTGACGTTTTAATATGCAGAATTGTAAGGCAATCTTTACCATTTTTTTTGTGAATTACAAATTATTCTCAGTTATGTGTCATAACAATGAAGCAGAGAAGATGAAAATGTCTTGAGTACTATATGCATTAGTAGTGGAAAGTTTAATATTTATCATGATATGTACAATATTGAACATTGCACAAGTAATGGGAGTAATTAGTCAATTTATGACAAATTCTAGCAGAGACCATTGGAATGTTGTGAAGAGAATCTTGAGATATGTCAAAAGGATCTCAAATGTTGTATTATGTTATGAAAGATCAGATTTTATTGTCAGAGGCTACGTAGACTTAGATTATATAAATGATACTAATAAAAGGAAATCCACTACAAACTATGTATTTATACTTGGAAGAGGAGTTATGAGTTGGGTTGTAAAACAGCAAATTGTAATAGTATTATCTATAACAGAAGTAAAATACATGGCAGCTGCACAAGCATGCAAGAAAACAATTTGGATTAGAAAGTTTATGAAGGAACTCAGGCACAAATAAAAAAAAGATGGTTCTATTTTGTGACAGTTAGAGTGCCTTGCATATCGCAACAAATCTAACATTTCATTTTAGAACAAATTACATAGGCATCCAATTTTATTATGTACGAAAAGTAATGGAGAATATAAGTGTAGACATGCAAAAAATACATACTAGAGATAACCTGATAGATGTCTTAACCAAGTCAGTTAATACTAACAAGTTTAAATGTTGTCGATCCTCCTATAGCCTAACAAAAACATAAGTAGTATGAAATGATAAGGTGGTAAGAATGATGTGGAGATATGATTAATTCTCTATCTAGTTTTTAGGTGGGAGAATGTAGCTGATTGGTGTACAAGGAGGTGAAGAAGAAGAAAAAGTCAATTTGGTTTCAAAAACCAACTTTTCAAAATCAATTAATTGGAAAACATGGAGGAGCAGTAATTAAGCAGTAAAGTGTCAATCAAAAATTCATTTCCATTGGCTAATAGTGCGACAAATTTTTCTTATAAATAAGTACTTTTTCTTCAGTTTTTATCATTTCATTTAATTCTAATTCATTTCAATTCAATTTTTCGCCTTCTCATAACTTCTCAATTTTTTTCAGAGTATTACTAAAATTTTATTGGAGTTTATTCTCTAAAATATTTGAGAGAGTAATATTGAGTGAAAAATTATAACTCTACTTTTCATAGTAAATTTTCTATTTTATCCTTAATATTTATTCTAATTAATTTAAAAATTTTTCACGTAAAATTTATATTATTTATTTTTTATTTTTTGCTATTATTATTATTTATAATTGGCATTGCTACTTAAATATAATGAAAAACTAAACCTCTTATTTTTATTATTGTGATTATATGTTAGATATTGCCTTTTAAATATTGTAAAAAGCCAAATTTTTCATTTATATTATATTATATTTATATGTTTGCATAGTTGACAATATCACTTTAATTATAAAAAATTAAAACTTTCGTACGTATAATAATTATTTTAAATTTTATTAATAACTATATCAAAAAAATTCTAAAATATCTAACAAAAAAAATATAAATTTAAAGATAAGTGAGAAGTAAAGGGACCTGCAACCCACGGAGAAAATAGTGATCGGGGGACAGGATTTCCAATTACAAAAGCGACATGAAGGCGGATCTATCCACCCTCGGGACATTGCCATAAATACATTTTTGGAAATGCTTGTGCAGCTCTACTGCTGAAATCTTTTCACGCGAGCCATTACCCGTCCAGAACAAAAAGAAAAAAATTTGCAGGTCCTCTCCAAAGAGAGTCCAATCCAAGCAAGCCTACTTCAGAACTTCCTCTATTTCTTTTCCTCTAAGAAAATATGAAAGCAGAGAATAAATATAAGAAAGGGCTGTGGACAAAGGAGGAGGACAGGATTCTGCTTGAACACATAAGAATCCATGGAAGAGGGCAGTGGAACCGCATTCCTAAGGTGACAGGTAAACATCCCATTCCCATGAACATTCAAGCTACCCACAATAAATTCTTAACCGTAAAATGGAAGATAGTTTCTTTTTAAAATTTTGTTTTGGTGTTTGGGAAATAGGATTGAGAAGGTGTGGAAAGAGCTGCAGGTTAAGGTGGCTGAATTATCTGAGCCCCAACGTTAAACATGGAGATTTTTCAGAGGAAGAAGAAGAGCTCATTATCAGACTTCATAATCTCCTTGGAAACAGGTTCTTCTTTTGTTCTGAGAATTGTGTTTTGTTGTTTTCATGCCACTTTTGAAGCATTCCTCATGAGACATGAACATGAAACATCATAGAAGTAATCAAACTACCCCGGCAACAATATTTTCCGGATTTTATTACCCAGTAATTCGTTCACTAATTGCTCCAACAAGCTTCACCCTTTTAGTGGAAAATTTTCTCCATCCAATTACGATATTGTTCTAGGAAAAATTTGCATGTTTTTTGGTCCGTAATTGAAGAACAATTTATGAACAAGAGCATTATCGGAGGGAGTGTTGAGATGATTTCAGTATATCGTGGTATTTTGCAAATGAAACAAAAGCATTTAATAAGCCATTAATGATGGTTAATAATTTTGTGTAGGTGGTCCCTGATTGCTGGCAGGGTACCAGGGCGCACAGATAACCAAGTAAAGAACCACTGGAACACACATCTCTGCAAGAAACTTGGCATCAACAAGATCAAGAAGCAGAAGGAAAAGGTTGTGAGCTCCTCCAAAACACAATCATCCCGGCTCAGAGACAGCCATAGTCGACCTGATAACTTGAATAACGAACACCTTCAAAACAGTACTAAAATGACGGCTGATAAAGATCCTGCTGGGAAATCTAATGGAGATCAACCAGAATCGATAAACCAGCTTTTTGGTGAATCGCTTTCCTTACCAACTGACGATCACTTAAATCTGTATAGCCCAGGGTTAATGGAATATCTAGATGGGTATCCTCTAGATCTAATTTGGCAAACTAACTAGCTTTTAAATTTTATTTCGTAATTAAACTGTGTAGCTAATAAATTAGTGATTTGTTATTAATATGTTCAGAATTTTAATTTGTTTTCAGTACTTCCATTTGTTGAGCATTACATAGTATTTTAGTTTACATCTGAATTAATGACACAAATACAACAGGCACCTTTATCAAATCATTACCTGTAATAAATTTCTTGCTTGATTCTGGAAATTTTATGAAACAAGAAACTGAAATAATTGAAGTGAGGGCGGAGTTGTCTCTTGGTTCTCCCTATTACAGACAGTGCCAAATTTATTGGATGATCCGTCATTAATCCACACAACACAAGACTGATTTCCTTGTTTTTATAGAAAGAGAGGTCAATGTGCGAGGATTTGAGCCCTCACAGCAAACAGAGCATGTGCTTTTCAATAAGCACATGAGACAAGCATATAATAAAAGAACAAGAGCCTGCACGCAATATGGCTTTTATGGCTTCGGCCTCTAGCAATTAGGTTCGAGCATGTATTTTTATGAAAGAGCTGTCAATTTGCGAGGTTTTGAGCGCCTACAGCAAACTGAGCATGTGTTCTATAACCACAAGGCAAGCATATAAGAAAAGAACAAGAGCTTGCACGCAATTTGGCGTTTATGGCTTCGGCCTTTAGCCCTTCGGTTTAATATTTCTGGCCAAAGGTTGTTATTTACCAAAATTTATTGAATCCATCAACTGGGTTCATGTAAATTTCAAATGTAACTTGCGCTAGAGCTGCTAGACCATACAAGTTATTGAAGATGAGCTGTAAAGAAGCAGATTCCAATTAAATTGGGAAAATGAAAACATATTACATTATTTCAAACGAAGACAAGCAAAGCTAAATGCTTGTTTTTGCAAAACATTGTTCATGGGGACATGTACAGCACGCACTGTAAGATAAAACTTTAAGGGAAAAGTAAAAGGCAGGCAGGGGCATAAGATTAATAAATACTCAGATAGCGATATGTGGCGTAATATTGAAGTCAAGATCCCAGAGCTCGAAATTTCCATGGACAAAATCATAATGTGCGCCCTTTAAAGCCAGAGTATTGTTCACCACGCTCTCTCTCACAAATGGATATGTCAACAGGTTGCCCAGGGATACATTCACAGCCTCCTGCATTAGAGTCATATTCAAACATTTAGCACCACTACATTGCACCTTATAGATTGACAGTAGTAGCTCATGATACCAAACCAGTCCTTTTGGGACTTCTGCACGAGCTAGATTCAGTCTTGTGTTTCGAGCCACATGGTTAACTAGCTACTGAGTATTGCTCTAAGTTGTGGGCAGATTTGGGGATTTAGAAAACGAGGGGAATCCAAAAGGTTTTTCAAACTGGTCTCAGTAGATCTTGTTTTATTTATATGTAGTAGTAGTATTTATCAATCCAAATTCTGATCATCAACAGAAGAGGAATTAATTGGTATAGAATGTAACTTGCCTTTTCACAGTTCTTGCACTGCTCCTCGAAACTCAAGGCAGTGCCTTCTGTTTTCACCTTGGACTTAGCAGACGAACAGATCTTGACCCAATCCTCTATGAAATCACTGCAAGTTCAGTAGAGAGAAACAACTATTAATAATCCACTAATTTATCCTTAATTACCATCCCGGTCCACTTATTTTGACATAATTATTAGGTGCCAGTGACAGTCCTCACTTCACCTAGCAGTAAAATTTAGATGAGATTTACAAAGGAATGCATATTCAAAAGCTCGAGCTACCAATCAAAAAGATGGTGCGTGTACGGCATTGTAATTGCATTGCGTGGAATTCACATGAGCTGCTCGAAACAGCTGTAGAAAGGATTTGGCCCATTCCAAAAGTAATTTAGAAAAGCACCGCTCTGTGTTGAAGTAACTTTTAGAAAAGCAGTTAACAAAAGTGAAAGAAAAAAATAGCTTCTACCGCGGAAAGTGCTCTACTCGACCAGAAGGAACAAGTGACACCGTACAAAGTACTTTTAAATAACTACCGGACTCAAAAGCAGACAACAAGTTGTCTCCTTGCCCTAATTTTCTTTTTGGATGCCTACAACTCCAAGAATATGGTGACACCACATGGAATTAATAATCTCTTATGTTCCTTATTATGAAGCCAAAGCTTAAAACTAATTTGAAACACACTAATGTCGCATGGAGAGCATAATATAATTATGACTTTGGAATAATTTCCAAATTTTAGAGAATTAAATTGTGGTTAATGAGATAGGCCATAAACATTATTACCTAGTAGTTGTCCCGTCATCAGGGATAGACATGAGCCCCTTTATACCACCACAGCAGCTGTGTCCAATTACCACGATATTCACCACCTGCAAGACATTCCTTTCTTTTCAACTAACAGTTACTCTTAAAAATAATAATAATAATAAGAGAAAAAAGGAGCAGGAACATAAGTGAATGCTCCTTTCATAGCCACACTCCAATATAAGGTGTCTTATTCTATCAAATTAACTCATTGTTAGTGTATGCACATGGATTATCAAATTCTAGGGGAATCCTTTTAGGTTAGTTGGGATTCCAAAAAGGAGCGTGTAGGCGCATCAGGCAAGCATGCATGCAAGCCTTGTGACTAGACCTCACGGTAACCGACTAAACAGAGAGTATTATTTTATTTTTATTTTATTTGTTTTCTAATAAAGTCAAATATGGCTGAAATAAAAGTTATAATATTATGAGAAGTAAGTGCTATCACATTCATTCACCTTTAGATGTAACACAGCATACTCAATGGCTGCACCTACTCCCGAGTATTTTTTCTGCAACAAACAAGGCCAGCCAGTCAACAAATAGATGATTCAGAAAATACCTAACGCACAAACTTCTGTGTAAAAGCTGAGCTGTAAGGGTGGTCAAACCTCATATGGAGGGACCATGTTGGCGATGTTTCGGACCATGAACGCCTCTCCTGGTTGAAAGTTCAGGATATGGGAAGGGCATACTCTAGAGTCGGAGCAAGCAAATACCAAATACTGCATTTATCAATAAACTTCAGTTAGCCACCCATTTGAAAAATGATTAGCACGTTGGGCTACTTCTAAAATGACATATCCAAGACTGCCTTCTCTCTCAAACCATTCAAGTCAGTGGTGTTGACGTGTGTGGTTTAAAATATTTAGACCCTGCAATTTGGCATCCCGTAGTGCCCACAACAACAAATTATGCAATCATAGAGGCATATATTAATTGCATTTTCTAGCAAAAAAAGAAACAATAAAATCAATTGGAACCAACTCAGCAGCTCAAATGATAGATATAAAAATCAAGGGTTTGTGTTCAAATCTGTCCAGATGGATGGATTGGGATGGGGATTCGGATTGGGTAGCATGAAACTTAACCGGGAAGGAAGGAGAATAAAAATAGCCATGCAAGTCCAAAAGCGACAGAAACGTTGAACCGTTACTGAACATAATAAAAGAGTACCAACCTTGGGGCTTTGGCCCTTGGCCAGCTTACCGTACAAGTCGGTATCCTTCCTAAAAAAGAAGGAAAGCATCATCAGTGATCACAACCATCCATTATTAACTTCTACAAAAGTTAATGCCCGTGGCAGTAATCTACTCAACTTGAGCACGTCATTTCCCAATTAAACAAGTCTTGTTAATTCCTTATCATTTTAAAAAAACTACCAGTCAATTTGCCCTCAATTACCACTTCGCTGCGCAACAATACGTAAGTGTTTCCCGAATTTTACTTAATAACCCTCGTGAGGGAAAGGATAAATATCATAAATTGTCCTTCTAAGGGCTCGCTGACAGAAAGGGCAGTTCGGTAACTGCAGTGAAAATTGGAAAAATTTAAGCAGCCTATTCTGGAATTGGGAAAGAATGGTTCCGGTCATTTGAAAAATTAACGTATCAACTTACTCGAATTTCTCTGTCTTAAACTTGAGGAACCCGGTTCTCATCCTCTCGACCGGGTCGACGTACTTCGATCCGGCAGCTTCCAACTCGGCCGTTACCTGCTTGATTTTCGCGGCGGCAACTCCTTTGAGGTCGCTTTTGTCGCTGAAATCAAGGAAAGATGAGAATCGTTAGTAATAATAACATGCTAAGTGAACGTGAGTCCCAGTTCCAGATAACGGTTGATGATCTGCAATGGCCTTAACAGGCCACGGATTGGCTGCCGTCCGGAGAGAGAAAATAACAAAATAGACAACAATTATTTAGTAATTGACAGAAAAAAAAAAACACAGTACCTGAGAAGCTTGCTCAGGCCAGCAATGGCAGTCTCGTAGGAGTCTTTTCCCATATCTTCTTTCTGCTAATTTCAAAATTAAAAAATATCAACATATAAGATGAATTCTGTAAATGAAACAAAACAGTCTGATGAATGAATTTAAGCTAGTTTGCTCAACAACTAAACTCTCTGAATAATTTTTTTTTTTTTAATGTAATCGATTATGAAAAAGTGATAACAATTCCAGGAACCCGTTGAATAAATCTCACTAGAAATACGATAATTCAGAAACGAAATAACACAACAATCAATACCAGCAAAATTCACGATGACTTGTCAAAGAAGATTAGGAGAAATCAGAAGAAGACGAAGACGAAGACGAAGAACGAACGTGAACGATATCAAAATCAAAAGCTATAACAGTGTGTGTGTGTGTGTATCTATAGATATATGGTTATGATCTGAATAGGGATCGACGCCAAATGAATCTCTAGAAACCTTTTGCTTTGATATTCTGGTGGTTTTAACTTGCTCCCACACACCTTTTCACGAGCTCCGACGAGCCTGGCGTTTTGTAAACTGAACTAGATAATGGCAATATTTATAGTGGACTAATTGACCAATTACAGCAATGCCGTTCATACAGGGAATTAATCATGAATCAATTAGCGGAGAAGGATTAAGGACATATACATGTCATTGAAAGCGCGTTGTCTTGTGGGTCTTAGCATGCGCTAATAAGATAAAGTCAACGATGTGGGGTAGAAAAACTTCATGATTTCTAGCTGGGATTCAACGATTGAAAGCATCAAGGCCGTTGGATTTTTTTGGTAGGGCACCGTTTGATCTAGATGGTTTCATATTTACCCCGTGAGGGGGTAGTTAATGGCTAGGAAAATAAAATAAAAATAAAAAAATAAAAAAGAAAGAAGAGACAAGTTAGCAGACGGCGGTTAAAAAAAAGTGGTTAGCGGGAGTCACGGTGGGCAAGTCAGTCAGGAGCAACGTGACGGGAGGTAAGAGAAGGCTTGTGATGCGACGATTGACGCAAGGTGCGCGAAGAGTTAAAGAAAATGTCTTATAATTTTTTTTATTATTAATTAATAAATTTTTTAAATTTTATTAATTAATTATATTAATATAATAAAATAATTTTATTTCAAATTTTTTTTAAATAAAAACACAAATAAAAGTGTGATAAATGTTAAAAAATAATTAAATAATTTTTGCCATTAAACTTTTGGGTATTAAATAATAGAATAATCTAACTAAAATTTATGTTAAGGTTGTGAAAGAATGAATATTTAAGGACATTGAAAAGTGCGTCAATGTGGGCTTAAACAGGAGCACTATGCCCCTGAATCTTTTGTTATTCCCACAAGAACTACCAAATAAATAACCGTGTACGAGGGATTAATGGCGTGGGTTGAACTCCAATGCTAATACCCATTTCATTGACCGAGGCCGAGTAAACGAAGGTGGGAAAGCCAAGACAGAGAAGAAAATTTGAAAGGAGACGTTGAATATGCACTCACTTATTCACAAATCTTTTAGCTGAAACAATGGATGCGACCTGGCCAGGAAGTCGGCGACCCCAGATACATTCAGTTCAGATTAATTACTTATTGGGGAATAACACCTGTGCAAGACGTCAGGCCTCAGGTTTTCTATAATATTAATGGGGACATTTAAAGTTTTGGTTGACCACCTTCTTGTATATTATGTATACCAACTGCCGTTGTAGAAGCTAATATACGACCGTATGTCAAATGTGATGTAACAAAGAGATGTAAATCTTACCGTGTCGGGGACCTTTTTAATACAACACAGCAGCATACACTTGCTAAATTTGGTGGCCATCTTTCTCTTTTGATCTTCTTTATACCTGTTAAAGAAGAGACCACAGGAGACGCCATTAACAAGTTCAAAATTTATGCCAGGGTTCCATTTCAATGACCTTTTGACATTTGTTCTTTAAGGCAACAAAAGAGTCATAAACTCGTAGTTGCTGTGGCTATTGCAACTGCTCGCGGGACAAAAGTAAAAATTAGACTAAAATTGACGCCATGTGAGAAGAAGAGGGAGAGAAAGAGAGATTGTGTACCAGTTGGTGGCAGCCGAAAATGGCCTTTGGATTGCAGAAATGGACTTCTTTCACCAAGCCCTGATTATAAAACAGTACGAGAAACCAGGGTGGAGCAGGGAGAGGTAGTTGGCGGTTAGCTTGAGTTTACTCGAATCGGATGGGACTAATCGGGGAGGGAGAACTAAAAGAGAGCCAGGAAATTACTTGAAAATGGTGACCATCCGATAATAGGGATAAAGAAAGCGAAATGTGTGTCAACAATAGCTTTTAACTTGCAGATGGGAATCTCTTGCCTGCCTCAGATTTACACTTCAACTCTTTCTTGCCCTTTCCATCCACCAGCCAACAGCAAAAATTAAATTACTTTACTACATCAAGACACCATGAAATTTTACACAATCTCACAGTACTTGACACTGTTTGTTATCTTTAATTACAAAATTAAAAGAAATTCATCCATAATTATTATACCTAGTAAAAGTATATTTTTATTTAATAGCTAATATTTATTAATAATCATTTATTTATATTTAATATGCAGTGATTCTATTTAATTTTACACAGTTAATAGAAACCGAAAAAATAGTCTGAATTTTGGTCGTGAGTCTAATATTCAGCATTCACTTAGTTGAGTAAAAAATTAATTAGTACTTTTTATTCTTTCTTGTTTACATGGGCATTGTTTTTTATATGATACAATTTTATAATTAATTATTCTTTTGTTTTGTATAATTTCTTAAATGTCATAACCAAAATTTTTGAAATAATTTAGTATAATTTTCACTTTTTTTTTTTTTTAAAAAAAAATCTGTTGTTCTTACAGCCATAATTTGACGACTTTGTTATCCTCAGAAAGATAAATGTGATTGTTATTAGATTCTATCTTGATGCATCGGCTTGTTGTTTGTGGTTTCATGGTGCCTGTGCTGGTCAAAGTGACTGAATATTGAATATGTTATTTGAAAAGACAATGGATGAGGATGGGCAGAGTTTAAAGGGGGGTAACATGAGAGCAGCTTCAACGGAACATGTATTTATTAACCATGAACCAGTAAGTGAGGAACTTGTGCAAATGGCAGTTAAGTTTCTGTCACATCCAACAGTCAAAAACTCTCCAGTCATCCACAGGCCTCCTTTTCTTGAGAAGAGGGGCCTTATGAGGGAGGAGATAAATGAAGCCTTTCGTCGTGTTCCTGTAAGCTCGTTGTTTATTTTGATTGACGAATTCGTTTTCGACACAAACTCTGATCATCGGAGACCCTGTTCTATTATTGTGGGCTCTCTTTTTCTCATATTCTTACTGGGTGCAAATTCAGGAAGAACAAGTAAGATTTTTACATGTTCCACTCACATCAGGGGTTATTAATTCTGCATTAATGATGCAGATTTTGCAGTATAAAGCCATGAGGTTAGCCAAGACTTCTTGCTAAAATAGATTGTAGTCCCACAGTGAGCACTTGTAATTGATGATTGCTTTACTACCTTCACACAGTCACTATTGTAATGTCCTTGAGTGTCTGCTCATAATCTAAACAGATGTTCAGTCAAAGGCGTTCACAAATGTCCAACCACAAGCCACTGCACTGGCAACGTCTCCACCATCTCGGTTTAACTGGACACATGCTTTTGTTGTTGTGGGTTTTCCTGCTGCTTCTTGTGCTGGGAAATATTTTTCGAAAAAAAAAATCTTTTACCACCCAGGTGTTGTAGTTAGATGCGCTGGGTTGTTTCTTATTGTCCAATAGTATTAATATGGCTTTAGTACTCGATGTTGTATGCCTTGTTTAGAGACGTTATTTTTCCCTGGTTGAAGTCTTGGAATCGGAAGGTTGTTTTAGAAGAATCTAATGGCCCCAGAAAACCAAGCTTTTTTGAGGAAGTGACAGCAGCTGCTAAATCAGCCAGCTCTGCAGCTGATTTAACTTGGATCGATTAATTTCACGTATCTGTCTTCTGCAATAAGCGCTCTCTCTTGCAACTCTATCTTGTATTTCTTTGCGAATCATTTAGTGCAAATTTGTTTTTTTAACATTTAATGGTACTCAATTGATTCTTTGACAGAGAGGCGGTACTTTGAGGCCTTAGTGAAACGTTTGGACATTCAAGTAGCAGACATGAGGTCTACAAGTAATGTAATGCAGAGGCTGGAGGGCACAAGGGAGGCTGCGCTATCAGCATACGAAAAGCCAGAAAAAAAAAAAGCAGCACACCTCTGGTAAGGGTAGGTTGTCATATTGCTTAATGAAGAGTGGGGTTGTTTCCTAGTTATATTCTTCTTACTTTTTGCTGGGTCTTTTACAGCTTCATATGCCAATATGTTGTGAACATATTTTGTTTATAATAATCCTGTCAATGTCATCTGTGGCAGTTATTATCATGCTCTCTTTCTTGCACACATACAGATTAAGTAACTGTTATCAAAATTTTATGGAGTTCTTAGATGTCATCATTCTTGGGTCATGGGTGTTTGACAGTATTAAACTTTTCTGTTACTTTCTATTTGTTTATGTGTAACCAGGACCAAATAACACACCACAAATTATATCTGTTCCTGGCACCAAAGAGGGGAGACACCTCCTGGCATTAAAGTAAGGCTACTCCCTCTAGTATCTGAAATTTAAATTCAATTTTTTTGTCGGATTGACATTAGTGCTATTTTCTTGGGTGTTGATTTCGGGTGATCAATGATTCACCACCAAACCCTGATCAACCATTACCAAATCCCCAGGTGATTCCTAGAATCAAGGTAAGCCTTTTTTTTTTCATCTTTGTAGAATTAAGTTCAGACTTTAATGATCTGAACAGCTGCCTCTCAACATGGAATGGTTCTCTTTTTATACTCTGCTGTTATAGTGATATTATTACTGTTAATATCTTGGATTTATCTTTCTGAATTTTCTGTTCTTGATAAACAGCCTTGGGTTGATCAGTCCGATAATAACAGTAACCATGCACAGGACCTTGGGTCTACCTACCAGTTGAGTGGTGACAGCGTGTTGCCATGGTGGCATCGTAAAAATGTTGGAGTAACAGAACCTGCAAATGGGAAGAGAACAAACTTGTATGATACAATGGCTCATGAGCAGCCAGTCCACGGCTCGTGGGCACCTCCTCGGTCATCCTTCATTGCCATGGCCGGCGCAGCTGGTGCCATCAGACATTCATAACCGTTGATTCAGGAATGATTGTGTGGCAAGCAGTTGATGATGGCACTCATTACAAGTGAACCTATTGAGTCGCAAGGGATTAACAAAATATCAGAGTATCAGTTGTGGAATCGAATGGATACTAGCAATTGGAGTTCCGAGCCAAACTCGAGCAAAATTCAAGAAAAAGAAAACGTTGTAAAGGAAATGTCAATGGTATCCAACTTGAAGATCGCGCCTGTAATTGGATCGCCGAAATTGGACAGCGCTAAATTATGCAAGTTAAAAATTCAGTTGAACAAATTGGTCCGTTAAATATTGGAGACCTTCAGTTCTGCACGATCATGTAGTACTGGGAGACTTTGCCAGGCCATTTTAATTGAGATTTTGAAGAGTGTTTTGTATATTTTCGTCAATGGCGTGGAAACAATCATTAAATATAGCAGGGCTTCTTCAGGCCTAGCGGGCTTAAAATCACTAAATCAGCATTTGAGACATGAACTAGACTGGTTGCGGTCGAATTAGCGCCAGCCAGGATCAACGAAAAAACACAACCTTTCGCATATGGAGCCTCAAATCTTCATTAACAGTAAAGAGGAGCTTTGTCTATAAGGCAGCATTCTATAATGCCCGCCATCGAGCTCTAACACATACTAGGCTGAGGAAAACAGGACGACCTGGGAAGCATTTGCTTCTTCATAGAGCTTGCTTGCAGGTATTTAATCTTTTATGATAATGAACACGAGGCTTTTACCATCGTCTTAGCTCAGTTTCTTAGATTTGGTAAACCTTTATTGAGTTCTACATGTTAAACATTACAATGCACGTGCCTCAGGAGCTACGGAAAATTTCGGATAACTGATCCTGGTGGAATGAGCGTGCTGAAGAGTGTCAAGAGGGAGGGATTTCATCCTCACAAAGAACCAGCTGATGGGAGCCCCATGTACGAGTACTGCTCTAATGTCCACAAAAATTCGAATCTAAGGTTTGAAATCTTAGACTTACGCTGATTTGTCTCTCTATTTCAACAAATGCAGGTATGCATGTAAATGAGCAAGAGAGAAGATTACTTAGTACAAGTGAACAGGGACACAACTGTGACAAGATTGCTTGGCTTGGAAACCAGTATACTATAATGCTGATGAACAAACCAATGAGTGCTTTTTTGAAAAGTATGTAAATAAGAGAACGCAGCTCTACCATCATTCAACAACCAATGAGATTTGCTTGTCCCTAATTGCATTACGATTACACTACGATGCTGACATATGAGCTTCGATAGGAATTATGCTTTCTCTAATTACATATGCATGATGCATCTGATCACCATGATAATGACGAGGAAACTACTACTATACTTGAACAACACGAGTTATACTTTCACTTGTTACGCTTGATTGTATTGTGATCGCACCATCATCAGTGCAGGTGGGTGCAATGAAGACTGTATATGAAGTGTTCGAAGTACGTCCTGACCCACAATTCAGGTTCTTTATCTTGGTTCAGCCTTTTCAGATTTTACTCTCTAGGCTCATCGTGTTGATTGAGTCTGGATCTATGTCCATTTTACCAGAGTACTTAAAGTTGGTATCTTTAATCATGGACATTGAATTATGGAGTATGGTAAAGATTCCATAACAAAATTATAGTTGAATGATAACTGAAGCACCTTCTAAGCAACGAATAGGGTGGTTATTTAGAATAACTTGCTATCTTTTCTATGCATATTTTGTGCTTTAGCCACATTAATTATGAATTAACGTCGGTGTTGATGCAGGCTAGAAAGATTACAGAAACATTTATGTTCTGTATGTATGGTCCTAGTATTGAACCAAAGCTTATAAGGCATAGATTTCCAGTCATTGTCTTTCATTCAGCGATTGTCATTGGCCTAAAATTCATTTTCTAGAAATTCTATATTAAGCTTAACATCGTTTTCGAAATCACTCTCTCTAACTTGTTGAATTTGAAGCATTTGATTGATAGCATAGCAACCAAAACTTTAATTTTGTTTGCAATCAGGGAAAGTGCATTGGCATGATGAACTAACAGAGAAGTTTCATGGGGAAAAGGGAGCATAGAGACAGATGTTGGCTTAGACGTTGACATGACATTCTCTTATTTTAAGAGAATGGGATGGGATTTCTTATTGTGAGTTCTTTTTGAGAAGCTGGACCAAATTCTAGCCGGACCATCCTCCTTGAAAGCCGACTGACCATTTCCCATTTCCCATTTCCCAAACGCCCCTCAACTGCGGACTGTCTGCCATTAATATCTCAAGATTAGAGCTGGATTTCAAATGTTGGCTTGTAAAAAAATGGCCATTTGCAGATTAATTATGATAATAAAACATTGGTAATTCGTAAATTCAACCTAAATTCATTGGGCTAAATGAGGGGAGATGGTCAAATAATTGGCTTTTTAGTTACTTTTATTAAAAGAAGGGTCAATGCAGAACTCTCAAGAAGAATCAATGAAGCATAGAACCAGTCAAAAAAACCAGCACAATTACAATAACCACTCTTCAATTTCAAGTAGTAATCAAATGGAAAATTCATATCAACTCATGAAAATATAATTAAAAATAAATATATTTAATCTTTAGCTTGCAATCTATGAAATTCCCCATCAAAATAAAAAAATTACAACATTTCTAATTACAGATTTAAAAAAATAATTACAGAAAATGCTCAGTTCAATAAGGATGAACATTTTTGCTCAGGCCATTAACGTTTGTGAGGAAGCCAAACAGATCTTGTCTGTAGGGTGAATAAGACCTGCGTTTATCACCTTCTCTCATCACCCTATTCCTCCCGTAATGCTTTTCGTACATCGACGACATTGTTTCAGCCTTCGCCTTCTTGTTATCTCCCGTCACCGTTGCTACTTTCTCACCCTTTTCACCCTTACTGGTTTTATGGGATCTCGTCGTTTTGTCGCTCGTTGAAGATTTCTCAGGTTTTTCACTTGACTTCTCGGGCCTTTCACTAGATTTCTTTGGCTTTTCACTTTTACACGGATTAATATTGTTGTCACTATTCAAGAAAACAAATGCGTCTTTGCCGTCGCTATTGCTTCGGAGAACAAGTTCTCGGAATCTCCAAAGCTTAGAGAACCCAGTTGAGTTGCTCTTCTTGCAAGGATCCTGCGAAGCTTCCTTCACCGTTTTATTACCGGAAGACCACTCGCAGAATGGCCCTGCCGGTTCTTCCTCCTCTGTTGCATCCGTGGTTTCGATATCCGACCGATCTTCCATAAACAGCTTTCTCAACGGAGGTCGCAGAGACGACTCCGAATTATTTTCCAAGTCATCGTCACGGTAGAGTAAACTTTGGTCAAACATGGGATACATAGGACGGATCTGGCCGTTCTGAAAAACGTCTTCAGCTGAAATCAGTGACCCATCGGGATTCGTGCAAGCGAAAGAGAACTCCTCTTCATTTTCCCCTTCTTGTTTGGGCGCTTGTTTTTCATCAGAAACATTCACGCTTAACTTTTCCTCGAAATCTTCCGAGATTTCGGTGTTTTCTTTAGTAGAAGCGGACGCTTGCATTGTGTTCAAGAGGCTTGTTGCTGTTGCTGTTGCTGTTGTCGTTGTCGTGTATGGTGAGACAGAAGAATCAAGGAGAGTTTTGAAGCGAGGTTGTTCCTTGTATCATTGCTATTTATGTATGCTGGCACGCTCACCAAGCAAAGACGAAGCGCGTCAGCGGCCTAAGAATTGGCGGTATCGGTCGATGTTTTACATTGGACCTTTCAATTTCCTGTGGCCTTGATTGACAAGTAAGCTGTCCACGTGTCCTCTTCTAGAACGCCTTTGATCAATCATCCTATGCATCTGGCTCAACTCGGTTGGGTTGACCTTTTTTAAAAATATTTTTATCCATTTGTTGTGATAATACCTTTAATTTTATATTTTGAATAATTTATCACTTCGTTTTGGAGAGATATGTACATCATCGATGATGCAATGCCGTTTTGGGAATATAGAAGTGGGGAAGACACGTCATGGGTGATACAATGGCTGGTTTGGAGTACAAATAAGCAAGCCCAGTGATCATCTGGGGCTGGTGGTGGTAGTAGAAGGGGTTTCCTTAAGTAGACATTTAGAAAGCTTTGCTTCTGAATTATTAATACCTTAAATAATTGACTCGCAATTTGGAGACTTTGGTTAAAGCGCATCGTTTTAATTAATTTGCGATTAAAGACCTGGTCAGATCAACTGGGAATAAGAATCCTCGGAATGGAATTTTGAATGTGACAATTCCGATGCCTCGTGCATTCATCGTCATATGTTTCCCTTGCCTTCAACGAGAAGTTTTCTTGGTAAAACAGGGAGAAACTTCTTCAAACAACAGTAACGCCACCTAGAAAACTTCCAAGTTCAACCACATTAAGCAACATAACAACAATTATTATAATAATTTTATACCAAATCTTCGAAACCCTCGTGCGGGTTTTATTTTTTATTTTAATCTAAATTAACTGTTCATTCATAGTATTAGAACATAAAATAATTTTATTACATCAATATAATTGACATGATAAAATTATTTAATTAATAAAATAAAAAATTATAAATTTATAATAAATAAAAATAAAAATATTATATAATTTATTTATTATAATAAAAAAATTTATAAAATTATTTTTTTATTCATAATTAATAAATAAATTTTTTTATTTTTTAATTAAATTATTTTATTATATTAATTATATTAATACGAAAAAATTACCCCAACTAAAAATTTTTCTGAGAGCATTATATACATTTTAAAGCTTTTTAAGGTTTATAACAAGCCATTTGGGAGGGATGATGTCGTTGTTCCAGAAACAGTTTCATTTTAGGCTTTGACTTCTCAGCATCAAACAAAAGAATGTTGACCATCTTGTCAATTGAGAAGAGAGACTAACAAGGGACACTTATACTCAAATAGTGAAAAGAACTTTTTAAATTCTTTCATGTATTCTCCCTAAGCACAGAATGCAATGCGTGGGTGTAAAGAATTTTTTTAAGACAAGGAATCACGCTGTCCCTTAAATTAAGTTTGTATTTGTTTTTTAAAGGGCGAATTGAGGGGTGTTTGGAGCTAGCACCACCCAAATCTTAGGCCCAGCTTCAGGCTAAGGGTTACTTTGGGTCCTTGTGATAACCCAGAGTGTTTACAGAAATGCCGAAGCCTAAAACTCTGCCCCCTCTCATCTCATTGGCAGTACTGTCAGTTCTCTTTCTGGTCATGGCATTACTAGTAACCCGTGCTGGTTCAAATTTGACATTTCATGAGTGCCTATTATTGACAATTGACAAATCATCTCTAACAGGTAATCTATTTGATATAACTGTTGCCCCTTACCCCACAAATTCTCTTGTTAGTCTTGAGACTCGAGCAAAACAGACCACTTCACACTTCCTCCACCGCTGCAATTAACACCAGTACTCGGCATAGGCTTCTTCCCTTGTTCTACTTGACTCAGCTGCTGCCGCTACCATATTTTCTTGACGATAGTACCTGCAGAACATCGAATTTTAATTAGAAATCGACAAATCGTGTATCGGAGAGATTAAATATTAAGCTTACAATGCTCGAAGTGAAGGTTGGAAATAAAAACCAAAATATTGACTGCATATATATACATATCATGCTCGGACAGTCAGCATTACCCAGGTGGCTGTCGAGCAACACAGAATGCCATAGAGATCAATTTGTAAGGTTGCCTATGGGATTAGCGGGTTGGTTAGACTGTGTTTTGACGTCTGAGATATACGTCAAGAAATTAAATCCATTGATTTGCATAACTCGAGGATTATACTCCACATAATGGCAAACCATGGCAATTACTATAAATAGTATGCCAAAAATCTCCCAAAAACTAATATATTAAAGGTTTCTGTCAACAATGTCAAAAAAGAGAGACTCCTACTCTTTTGAGGTCATGATTCGGGACAAGGCGTTGTATATATCACTCCCAAGAATAGACTACTTGTTGGCCGAGTTTCTTCAGCATCAAACATTAAAAACATATGGGTAGCTCTAGAAAATATTTTTTCTTTTATTTCTCAATTTAGCAGACAAAGTCAATGTTTGCTGCTATACACACGCTCTGACATGGCGCTCTACATCAATGACTATGACTGTAAGAGTTCATCGGTTGAAAAAGAAAACGAAGAACGCACGAAACCCATGTATATTAGAAGTAAAGGCCATTGAAAGAGAAGTTCCAAACTGAACATATATGATCCATCAAAGAACATGTAACATATACCATCACTCACAGTCGGGTATTGCATTGATTTATAACATGCGCTCAGGAAGTGACAGCTTCTAAACAATCATACCTCATTCCTATAAAGTTTTACTGCGGCACTAAACAACTTGAGCACACCTACTTGATTCAGATTTTTTAGAAATTGTTGTGGCGTAATCATCTGATTCTGTGGTGAAACATATTTCCACAGATCATTTGACAAAAAATTGAGGAGAAATGAAGTAATTTCGTGAAGTATGAAAATTTAGAGTACAGTGACGACGATGTACTTACTTTAAAATCATAACAGTATTTTACAACCAGATGCATATTAGGAGTAGGTATAAACCTTGAAAGTATGGCTAGAATAGTTGGAAATCCGATCCATGATGATGATGGTCTGATTGCATTTGCTAGTGGTTTTTGCATAAACAAACAGAATAGGGTTTAGCATCATATACTAAGGCAGATGATATATGAAAACCAAAAGTTACAAATAAGACTAATATTGTTGCTTACCATGAAAGAACTGGATCCTGAAACTGATGATGTAGTCAAGAAAGATGTGAGAATTCAGGTAACAACACCACACTATATATCTACTAGGCGCCGTAAGATTGTCCACACCAGAATCAAATTCCTCCGAACTTGGATGAATTTGCTTGGAACCCGGAGGAACCACTTCCATCTTCCCAAAGATTACGCGACATAGCAATATATGCCTTAATCCCCTTTCATCTAACTCCGAAGAAAGCACTCTGTCAAATTGTAAATCGATATCAGAAATGTTAGAGAAGAGACTAGAAAGCATGCAAGAATCAGATTCAACATATCCCTAATGAAACAGTAACTTAAAAAGGAATCATACTAGCAAGCAAGAACTAGCATCATTTGAGAATCGAAATTTACCCATGAATAGAAGAACTAATAGGAGACAATTGAACGCCAACACCGATCATTCCATCGATTTTACCAGCTCCATCACCACTCCCACTAAATCCATACTGCAAAATCGTATTAATATCGTCCCTCGAAGCACCGTACGAAGCAGGTCTAACATGAGCATCTCCGCCACATTTCTTTGCCACAGCGTTGGCGAAATTTTTGAAAGAATCATGACGAGCTTTTCCAGTCAAAGTAGAACTAGTGTTCTTGTGCACAGCCACGATTCTTGTGTCAATGGCTATCGGTCCCATACCAAGAAGAAAGCATTTCCCGATTCGGAAATGGTCCCAGTTTCCTTCTTCAATCTTGACCATTCCATTCATAGAGAAAAACCCGAATGTATCAAAAGCAGAGTCGCAATCATCAGCGATAGAACCAGAAACGGCGTCATCCTGGGTGTCAGCATAGTTGGTCGTAATTGAGACTTGTTTTTCATTGTCAACTCGCTCCATATCTTGAACTGAAAAACTTAACAACCCAGTTTCTATTATTAAAATTATAGATAAAATTCACGTAAAAATAAGAAACTTAAGGAGAGAAATTGAAACAAGTAAACAGTTCAACCAAGAACCAAAAAGAGAAGGACTAAGAGAGAAAGAAGAAGAAAAACCTCCTGTGGTTTGGAGGGTGCCAAGAGTTTGTCTACGACTGTAGGTTAATTGCTTGGGAAACAAAGCAAAGAAACCAGAAATGAAAGGGTCGAAATCCGTTATGATTCTTGGGGATTTTGTCGTTGGCAGTTTAGAGCAGGAGTGATGGTTTCGTGGCGGAGTGACTAAACAGAGGAGGTGGTCAAGTTCTTGTTACCAGCGGTATTTCATTCGGTAAATTACTGAAATACCCACGATTTTCCAAAGAGATGTGAATTATGCTGCGTCAAATGGAAGAGTATTTTAGGCATTATGCGAAAAATTGAAATATGGTTTGAGATTATGTCGCGCGTAACTTGCACTATCTCCTCGATTTTAATTACTTTGGAATCAAGATACTGTGCATGTTCTTGGGATATGGGAGCACAATATTAATTTCTCCCTCCTCTTTTTTTTTTTTAAATTAAAAATATAAAATAGTACTTTAAAAAATACTTTTCCAATTTGAGGGGATTTTGAGTAATATTAGAAAAACAAGGGGCTTATGAAATATTTTGCCAAAAATAAAAATAAAATCAAAATTCCTTAAAATTCATACATCAATTAGCTCTTGACCGGTTTATTCAGCCTTGACTCTGAGGCGAGCTGCTAGGCTCTCAACCGATAGTATATATCAAATCTGATGTGGCAATCCCGAAACGGGTAATGGGCCTGCTGGATTACCCGGAAAGAGAAGCGCTTTGGATCTGTCTGTTGCGCGGTAACCCGCAACTTTAGGAGACAGATCATACGAATAAATAAAATGAGAACAACCGGGTAGTTAATTAACGGAAATCGTGCCCACAAGTTTATGATCACGAGAGAGACTAGAAACGAAACATAGAAAACGACACACAGACATTGAGACATTTTAGGGAGTTGTTCTGTAATGAAGCAGCTTCTCCTTACGCCTACATCCTGGAATCATGTCTGAAAATGGGGGTCGCCATTTCTTTGACAGATTAGTTTCTCCTATTTCTTAGAATTCACGTTCCTTTTTGTTATTGTTTCTTCGTTTTTCTCTTCTTTGATTTCGTTTCGGGTTTCTGTTGTTGTCTTTATTTGATTGCAGATAGTTGCATCTTGTTATTGTTGTTTAATTGTTTATAATTTTATCAATCTTGAGCGGAAATTCAAAGGATTGAGGGTAATTGAATTGGATCCTATAGTGTTTGTTCGGAGTATTGCAGGAAAACTAAGATAAGGACAATAATGGCAAACTCGGCGGAAACGCCGGGTCCTCCATCAAATACATCAGGACAGGGAGACTCTGAGTCACCACCTGCCCCAACAGATTCCTCGTCGTCGTCGCCTGAGTCAGGGAAGTCGGGCACTCCACCTGCTAATGATAACAATAGTAACAGCAACAATAATGGTGGTAGTGGCGGGGGTAGTGGTGTTGGCAACAATAATAATAACTCCTCATCATCATCTTCATCACCCCCACCCAGGCCAGCCTCTCCCCCACCTGCATCACCACCACCTTCATCACCACCACCTTCAGATTCGGGAGGATCAGCTAACTCTCCTCCGTCTGATCAGTCACCACCTCCTAATAAAGGCTCACCACCACCTTCTTCACCACCACCATCATCATTTTCACCGCCACCATCTTCACCACCTCCATCGTCAACGTCATCAGAATCGTCACCGCCACCAGGTTCCCCTCCTCCTGATCAATCTCAAAAATCGCCGCCTCCTTCGCCTGGTCAATCATCTTCTCCTCCTCCTCCTGCTGATCAATCCAGTCCAGCGTCAAATCAACCGCCCACAAATGGAACTGCTGATTCTGGAGGCTCACAATGGTCTCCCCCAGCACAAAATGCTCCTCCTCCACCCCCATCATCTACTCCAGGTGGAACCTCACCACCACATTCTAATTCATCATCAAATGTACTTAGCCCTCCAACAGATTCCAAGTCTTCCCCTTCAAATGAATCACCCGCTCAAAGATCATCTCCAACCACAAAATCTAGCTCCAGTGGGAACACGCCAACTAGCAGTTCGCACTCCAGCCCACCAACAACAGAAACTTCAGATAGTGGGACAATCATTGGTGCTACAGTAGCTGGTGTATTTGTCCTTGCATTAATTGCCATCTTTTTTGTGATGAGGGGAAGGAGAAAGAGGCGAGACAGCTATGTTAGTCATTACACGCCGCCTCCTAACTTCAACGAGAAAACAGGTAAAAATTTATGTCTGTTTGGAGGTTCTCATTGCGGTATTACATTGTTCAAATTTTTGTTTATTTTTTCATGCAGAGGGATATTACTATTCTCAAAACTATCCAATGATACATTCTGGCCCAGCAGATACCTACTATGGCGCACAACG
The DNA here is from genome assembly GCA_032401905.1 of Swietenia macrophylla. NCBI lineage: Eukaryota > Viridiplantae > Streptophyta > Magnoliopsida > Sapindales > Meliaceae > Swietenia > Swietenia macrophylla. The sequence continues at coordinate 6,808,149 of CP135585.1, read as the reverse complement.
ACAACAAATTACACTGGGAAACAGCTATGGAAGTCCAAGAGGGAATGAGTATCATGGTGGGGGATCAGACTCTGGTGTACTAGGTGGTTCTAAGTCCTTTTTTACCTACGAAGAATTAATGGAAATAACAAATGGATTTAGCCGTGAAAATGTCATTGGTGAGGGAGGCTTTGGATGTGTTTATAAGGGTCGGCTTCAAGATGGGAGAATAGTGGCCGTGAAGCAGCTCAAGGTTGGTAGTGGACAGGGGGAAAGAGAATTCAGGGCTGAAGTTGAGATTATCAGTCGGGTTCATCATAGACACTTGGTCTCTTTGGTGGGATATTGTGTTTCTGACAAAAACAGATTGCTCATCTATGAATTTGTTCCAAATAATACACTGGAGCACCATTTGCATGGTAAGACAATTTTCTTTTTTTTTGTTTTTCCGTCAGATTGTATGTCTTTAGATCACCAAGTATTAACACAGTTACTGTTTTGGGTGATCAGGCAAAGGAATGCCGGTTCTGAATTGGTCAAAAAGAGTGAAGATCGCTCTAGGATCTGCAAAGGGTTTAGCATATTTACATGAAGATTGTACGTATCTCTTTGTTCATTCTCATCGTATATTGAATTTCTGACTTATTGAAGAGCAATCCCTCTCGTTTTCATTATTTAACTCCTATTTCATAGTAATATTTGATTATGACCGTAACCATCCAACTCAGTAGTTCCTTCCCCACTCCATTATGCAACCATGGGACACAATTTACCTAATAAGATTATTCAGCCTTTAGTCATCTCTAGTATATGCATGTTGCTAGTGTAATTGCTGAAGGCACTTGGGTTTGGGAATGCCCCATCAATCATAGAGCAGAGTCAAGACACAGAAAACGTTTTAAAGTAACTGGTTTTGACATCTGGAGATGACAAAAAGGCAAATGAAAACAGATTAAATTTGTATCCCGTGACGCGATCTGTTTTGTTAAAAATTTTTATGAAGCACTTTAAAAGTTCAAATTAGAGTTGACTGTAGTTTAGCTCTCAGAATCGCTGAATTACTTTCTTCTTCTTGTTTCATTTATTTGTAGGTCATCCAAAAATTATTCACAGGGACATTAAATCAGCGAACATTCTGATTGATAATGATTTTGAAGCACAGGTTAGTGCTCACAAATCCTTTTCTGTTTCTCAGCTACTCAAAATGGGTTCTTTTCTTTTCTTTTTAAGCGTTGTTATTTCTGCACTATAATATTCAAATTGCTTCGATTACAGGTTGCAGATTTTGGACTTGCCAAACTGAATGACACTACACAGACTCATGTATCAACTAGAGTCATGGGGACATTTGGGTAAGTTTTGATTGTACAGCACAGCCGAGTTCGTTTGCAGATTGCGCGTTTTCTTTCTGTTTCTAATCTGTTCCCCTTCTTCCCCGTCTGTTTTTGGGTCCTTGAAGCCATTAAAGTCCTAATACAAGCACTTAAAATGGAGTACTGGCTTGGATTTTCTACTTTTTCCATTTGCCCCAAGATAGTTTCAAACTCAAAGAAAAGTACCTTTTTTGGAAAGGAAGAAACAAGTTTTGAACGTCTTTTCAGATTATGACTTACAGCAATATGTTTATAATAGCTGTGCTCTGTTTCAGGTATTTGGCACCAGAGTATGCATCAAGTGGAAAGTTGACCGATAGATCAGATGTATTCTCATTCGGAGTAGTGCTGCTAGAGCTTATAACCGGGCGTAGGCCAGTTGATGCATCTCAGCCTTTAGGGGATGAGAGTTTGGTTGAATGGGTATGGATGAATTTATTCATTTCTTTTTTTATTTCCTTCTTTCATCCCCTAAAAGATGATGATGGTTATACCCTTGTTTCTTTTTACGGTATGCTTGGTTCTCTGCGAACAATATCTCTTAATCATTTTGGCAGGCTCGCCCTCACCTTGTTCATGCCCTTGAAACCTGTGATTTTAGTGAATTAGTTGATCCACGACTTGACAAAAATTATGTGGAGAGTGAAATGTTTAGAATGATTGAATCAGCTGCTGCATGTGTTCGCCATTCTGCTACAAAGCGTCCTCGCATGGTTCAGGTGATATTGCTAGTCTTCTGCATTTCAAGAGCTGCTCTTGCTTTCGGGGTGCTTATTTACCCGGAATGGTACTGGCGATTTTCAACTGCTAATTCTGCTTTGAGAGCAGAGCAATGACTGTTTTTTCTCATTCTCTTGAAGGTTGCAAGAGCATTGGACAGTGAAGGAGAAATGTCTGATCTCAGCAATGGTGTGAAATATGGTCAGAGTACCGTTTACGACTCTGGTCAATACAATGAAGACATTATGATGTTCAGGAAGATGGCGCTTGGGTGTGGAGATAGCTCTGAACTCAGTGGAGATTACACTTCCAGGGATGCATCCCGTAGATACTCAGCTTCGTACAGGTCTCAAGATACTTGGAGGGAGTTCGCCAGTGGTGAGTCAGAAACTCGAGCCATGAACCAAAATTCAAGTGAGCAAAGAGACCGCGAGGGTCAAGGCCGCTATGGTCGTCGGTTTTAACCAAATGAATTTCCTGATATGTCTACCAGATAGATTCTTCTTCGCGTTATGTCTTACGTACACAATACCGGGAAAGTCTGACTGGTAATCTTTGCCTGACCAGATCCAAAATTACTTGGCGTGTAAAACAAAATCTGTATATTCTATGGGAAATAGAGATGCATTCTTTAGTTCCCTCAAATGATCTGCCAGAGTAAGGGGAAGCTTGTAAATTGTGATTTTCTTCCTTTTTTATTTATTTTTTTTAGGGGGGTGGTTCATTTTTGAGTGCCAGAAAGTTATGATTTTCATGTCCAGTTTATAACTTATAGTAACATAAGTCTATATATGTTACCTCGGCCATATTTGTTTCTTCTTTCAATCTTAAGCCCTTTTCATTTACAGAATATTGCCTTTAACAGTTACTCGTCATATGATTACAAAATCAGTCTGCCCTGAAGTCTCAAATAGATGAAGAGATAGTAACAAAACTTACAGTCAACAATACAAGACCCACTTGATTACGCTGTTAGCCATTTTGAAACCAGCAAGAAGAGGGAAATACGCTACCAAGTTCATACTTTCAACAGCTAAAAGTTGACTCATATTCAAACATCGCTACCGATTGCAGGCTTGGAGATGGTAATAAACAATGTTAAAGCGAATTTATATTGAACGGTGGAGCCCGGAGGAGCTCTAGACTTTATCAGTTGAACCCTTTTTTCTCTGAGATTAGAATACTCTCTCATTTTCTTTTCCTCTCTCATATCTGTTAATCAATGAGCCTATCAATTTCTTCGGTCGAACGTTTTCCTTATGTGCCTGACAGTATAAGAAAAACAATCCATGAACTATCTTTGGATGAGTCATTTGTGTTTCCTTACAATCTTTCAGCACTTGACATTATATGTATTAAACCAACAAGCAACGATCAAAAAATATTTTTCGTTCTTCTCTCTCTCTATATATATTTTGTTCCGTGTTATCAGTCATAAGGCAACCCTGAGAGAGTGAGAATGTTCAGGACCTTGTCATTGAATGTGGTAATATTGGCATCGAGCACGTGAAGCTCTAAAGAACTCATAGCTTGCATCAACTTATGACAATCTGGTTCACTTGCACCTTGGAAAATATTCAGTACTTAAATTGATGAACATTTGACGAGGTATGTTAAAATTATGAAATTCATAGCCCACCTCTTTTTCATGATTAAGAACATAAAGGACATAATAGTTTTGAGACATGTAACAGCTAAATTAGAGGTTCTGCTAGTAGATTTCTGTACCCCTGCGTTTCTCTTTTCGCCACATTCTGGGGAACTTTTATTGTGCTCAGTAGGATGCAAGTACCTGGAGCCTTCATTTATGTCTCTGGCTACCTCCCTTGTTATCTTTCTCACCCTCATTTTTCTTGCAATCCAAGACCAACCCTAATTCTTCCTTCAACACATGATTTTTTTTACTTTGGTCTTTTGCTGCCAGAAGATTGGTTTTCGTTATTTTGTCTTTTGGTTGCAGAAGATTTTCCGATAGACTGCTTCAGGGTCACTTTTTGAGCAATGTAGCAACTATTTGAATCTAGTGATGGATGTTCAATTGAAGGAATGGAACCACTGTACAATCCCTCATAGTTAGGATGGGCTACTGCAGGAAGAAATTGTAACCTTGGAATGAAAGTTAACAACGCATTGCAGATGCAATATTACGCAATTTCTCTTCAAGTGAACGATCACATTGTTCGTCGAGGCTCACACTGGCATATCTTCCTTCAGGCACAAATTTATGTTCTATAGACACATTAAATTGAGCTATGACTAAGTCTATGATGTTCTGATCCTTTGGTATCTGAAAACATCAAGTATTGTCTCGTCATTGCAAGACAGAATCAATCACATCGTTGAATTGTAGTAAAACTTTGAACAAATCTTACATGCTTTGCAGCAAAGAGCTCAATGAGACCACCAAAAACAGGAATTAGAACTCTGGTTGCAATTGATTCCGGTCAAAAGTAACATTCATCAAAGTCAAAACAAAATGAACATCACATGAAGCAATTTTTTTTTTTAGTTTTTTTTACTGACAGTACTGAAAAAAACCGAGATGTATGTGGTTTTGGCTAATAAATTGCTTATATCGTACTGGATTGGGGATTTTCAGAAAAAAAAGGTTTTATAGCTCATGGTTTCTGGATTTTAGGCCTTTACTTTCTGTTCTTCTCTACTTTCTTCTTTGATCTTAACATGGCCATAAGTGCCAGTACCAACACCTCCACTGCAACAACAGCCCAACCATACAATGAACCTAAAAAAACCATTGAAAGCATTAAGTTTTTTAAAGCTGGAAAAAAAATAATTTTTCTATCTTTATTTGTTGAGTTTCTTCTGGGTTTTTATAGATGTAGTAAAATTTTGGTAACAGAGATCTTTCATTTCATGTCTCTCTTTCTATAACTTTCTTAGTTTCTTTCTCTACAAGACAAGTGTAGCCAACTTTCTCACAGTGAAACCTTGAGAAAGTATCGTCTTAATCCGCAGAAAATCAGCAGCGACAGCGAGGAATCTGATACCGCAGCAAAGTGAGAGAGGCTACCCGTAACTGCAGAAACAGTTTTAGTTTTTGACTCACCACCAGAATCGTCATTTGTCAAAACCAGCCATCGAACGGTTCAAAAAATATTTACTGATAGCTAACGTAACTGCATACAATCATCAAAATTCATTTGCTTTAGCAAAATGGAAGGTGAAACTTGTTACTCTTTCTCTTTCCATGTGGATTCATCACCCCGGTAGCCTAAGATAAATTGCTTACGAGTGATGCGGTTTTGTTCGCTTCCTTTAATCGTGCATGGAGGAGATGTTTGTTTCAAGGAGAGTAATACAAAGCAAGGGATTATTAGTACGATCTGTTCAGTTTTATTAAAACGGCACAATGATACATCGATCAAAGCTGTGCAAATTCCTACAAGGGTAAATCAAACGGCCAACATTCTTCACAATAAGTGGCTACGAGTGATATTATGGTGTTAACAGAGATAATTACACAATTCAAGCTGCTTGTAGAAATTAAAAGAAAATAGACTAGAAAGGACGAGAAGCTAAAGGTAAATATAAGATGAGTATTGTCTGGTAGATTTACAAGGAGGGCAAAGGGAAGGTGAGATCACTCAGTGCTCCTTGTGCTGTTGAATCATGCAGTGGGCTTGGGCTCTCCATAATCAGCAAACTTTGGTTCAAACCTGGTATCTCCATTTCCAAACTGTTTGAAAGATCTGTTTTCTCCATTCCCTGCTGGTTTTGAAGCTGCGATATTCTTGTCAAACCCGAATTCCAGGTCTCTGTTTTCCCTTTCTCTGGGACGAAAGCTCTGGTCTCTTTTTGGAGGCTCGAATTCCAAGTCGTTGTCTGGCCTTTCCTTGCGATGAAAGTTGTGACTTTTTCTGGAGGGTTTCTCTCTGTGAAAGCGTCTGTTACAGAGTCGTCCAAGACAGCAAGCAATACCTGAAATAACGACAATTACAGCCAGGACTATGAAAACTGTCCCAAAAGATCCATCTGAGTGGGATGAAGAGGAAGGAGGCGGCCTTGCAACAGTGTTGGGATAAACCTGGCCGGATTGTTGTGGTTGAGACAGGCCGGGCTGTTGTGGTTGAGATGAAGACATAGTAGACATCTTGTACTTTGGTTGCGAGAAGGGAAAGGCTGAGAAGGCCTAGATTTACTATGAGTCTTCAGCTGTTGTTCTTTGAGTGCAGACAAAGAGAGACTTTGGACAAAACACATGAAACAAGTAAGAATAATATTTGCCTGTGACTGTGAGAAGAGGTAATGTATAAAGTTATAATGGGTAATGCCATGGCTGATCAGTTCAAATATATGGTTTTTCAATTCAATAAAGATGGAAGGTTCTCTTAATAAAGTGACAACTCATTATATTCCCTTTATGGTTCTTTACTGCAGAAGAACGGGCACTTTCACTTGCTTGGAGATAAAGTAAGATTTTGGAACCTTTTGACACGCATATCTAATTCCCCCATTTAAAAAGCAGCGTTTTGGGGGTACAATATTACACATCTAATCATTGGTATGGAATAATGTAATCTACTGCGCAAATCATGCATACAATCATACAACTCTACATGCATTCATCTACTTCTTATCTGATGGATTCAGCTTCGTTACAAGCAGCTTGTCAATTGACATTCCAAAATAATTTGATCACGACATTGAATTAAAGTTACTGATAAGCTTTGTTCAAATTTGGATTGGACCCATTGGATTTTTGGTCCAAATTTGACAGGCTCGAAGTAAATCTGGAAAGACAAAACATGGGTTCAACTTACGGATCTGTGTAACAAGTATCATGCTCCATTTTTCCATATAGAAGCTTATCTTCTTAATGGTCGCCTTCTGCTTAATTGGCATATTTATTCCTTGCCTTAACAAAGAAGATTCTGCTAGAATGGACTGAGCTTGATGATACATCTTTTGATGATTACAGAAACCATATAAAACAATAAGTACGCACTTATCTATAAAAGAACATGCAAGTTACATTTAGAATCTAATGGGCTGTCCCGCTTTCAGACACACACACACACACACACACACACATTTTTGCATACCTACCTACCACTTATGTGAAAATACAAAATTCATGAAGCAGTATGCAACTTTCCTTGCTTCCTAGCTTTTCACCAAGATCTGGAATCAGGATCTGCCTGGAACCAGTTTTTGTTCACTCTTGTACCACATAAACTGACATCCTGAAGACAATTTGAAGTCAGTGAAGTGATTGACTCTGTAGTGCCTCATCTTGAAGGCAAAGAGCAAGATTTCTGTTTGCTTGGGATAAACAAAAGTTTACGCAATAAAGTCAGTACATGGTGCGATTTATGGGTCTTTTCGAAGATATCTGAACTTTTTACCAAAAGTATACATGTAGATGAGTCTGTGACTTATCGTTAATCAGCAAAAGTAGTGTAACAAAGACATAGAACTTGACCATAGATATGTTTGTGTGTTGCAATATTCTTCAAAGTTTAAGTGACTTAGGTTGGGAGAGGATATAAAGTCTTCGTGGAATTTTTGTTGATGAGTTGTTGCTAAGACCAGTAGACAACATAATTTAGCAGAATCCTGAGACAAATGTGGTACCGTTTGAAGCAAATATTTGATCTTAAGCTTTAAAGCATATGTTAGGTTGGCTCCTTTGTATGTTTTTCTTATGCAAGGTAAGTTTAGAGTGCTCTTAATTAAGTTGTTCGGTATGCCAAAGTTCGTTGTTCCACCAGTAATATAAGTGTGAAACCACATATCATCTTTGCTGATGAACCCTGAAAAATGGTACAGCAAAAGCTCTGTTTGTGGAGGCAAAGGACTTTCGGCTAAAGGAAGAGAACCCCAACTGAAGATTTAAAGGCAAATTAAGCTCAAAAAGAACTTAAAACCTGAATTAATCCAAAATCAAAATGCAACTCGGGAACCATATATTACCTGTTATATATCAACACTATCCATTTCGACCATTAATATATAAGCTTTTCAACTCCACCTTTCAGAATTCAAAGTGATCATCTACACGTACATACTTGAGGGTAAATGGATTCAAGCTTCAATTTGAATTTTCGTATCACTCCTCTTACTTCTACCTTCTCCAACAGCTATATTGAAACACTTTCTTTAAGATCTTACGTATGCATTTGTCGATGTTCACTGTAAACTCATCATGTAATAAGTTAATTCATGATTTCTATTTCAATAACCCATATAATTCCTCTTCTTGCAGTGGCTGCACCTATTGGAACGTGTTATGGCCGCGTCGCTAACAACCTTCCACCACCATCCGAAGTAGTCAACCTTCTCAGACAGTCAAATCGAATGGCATCACAAACATACGCATCTTCAACCCTCATCCCTCCACTTTACAGTCTTTTTCAGGCACCGGAATCATCCTCCGGCAACTCCATCGTCTCCCTCCGATGGCTTCAAACCAACATCTTTCCTGACATTCCCCCAGACCAAATCCGCTACATTGCTATCGGTAATGAATTCCTTCTTAAAGACCCATACGACTCTCCTTACATAGTTTCTGCCTGTGACAGATCTATACCGAGCACTACAAAACCTTATCCTCGAAAATTCAATCAAGTATCTTCCCCAAAAGCAGCTTCAGTTCTCTCAGTCTCATATCGTCCCTCCGCCGAAACGCGTGATCCTTACATGAAATCTGCTACAGTTCCTCTCCTTCTGTTTTTAAACGAACAATTAGTCTGACATATGCTCAAATTTTGTTGTAATAACTATATAAATACCGTTGGCTGGAGTGTTTACTAATATTAATTTCTAGAAGGTGTTATTTATTTTACAGGAATCTTTTGGGATGATGATGGACGTGTCGCACGAAGCAGTTGATCTTCTACATGGGCTAATGGGATGGACTGATGCTTATCTTTTCATCGACAGGATAGCGAAGAAGATTGAAGGCCCAGCTTCAGCTTCTGTTTAGTATGGGTCAAGTTTTGCAATAAAATTTACCATCAGTGGCTCCAACATGGTGGGTGATTGGTTCACAAGTTCTTCTTCAGCAATTCTTACAAACACATGGAATATTACAGCATGTAAGAATTAATGTTTGACTAATTTTTTTTCTATTAAGAAATGCATTAAATTTTACTACTGATAATTAATACATGAAAGTGAAAATGAGAATGATTGAAGACAGGTAAAGAGTACTCGAATGTCAAGCGGGGGAAGCAGGCAGGCAAAGATGATCTAATAAGCAGTCGACACGCAGACAAAGGCGGTCCACGTTATTCATACGCAGAGTCTAGCTTACCTGCTTATCTTAGTCTCCAAGAAAAATCTGTACAATCTACCCATTTGAAATCAGAAAGAAAAATCCCACTTTATCCTATATACTGTATTGGAGTGCCTCTGCAATTCTTTAATCCACTCTGAACATTTACGAGAATCAGTTATCAGTGAAGGCAGCGGTGTCCCAGATGGAGAGTGGAGGAGATTCCCACGATATTCAATCTCTCGTCTCTTCTTCGGAGAGGGATTTTCTCATTCGCAAAAACGGCGATCAGATAACTACGTTTGCGTTTTACATGATTAAAGTATGTGTTCTTTTGTCAGTTTCAGCAGCATGGGAATTTTTTTTTTTTTGGGTATGTTTCGTTTAGTTTCTATTTAGTAGGATGCTTGAATTAGTCCATTTGCCCTATAACTTGGGTTATTTTTTGATTTCAAGAAGAACTGATGAAAATATGTGGATTTGGAATCTCTGCTGAAATTGATCTAAAATGATATTTGCTGAGAAATTTTATGATATTTTACTTATTCTTGTTTTTCTGCTCAAATCGACAAAAGTTTTTAAGGCCATTCATTAGTATGCTTTTCTTTACTAACGGTACTTCAACAAGTCTGCCCTGATATATGCAGTTTAATAAAATATAGGAAATGCTGATGTGACGAATTAGATGTTGCGTAATTTGTAATTGCCAATAAGTGAATTGATTGGTACTAAACAAGCAAATATCATGAAAAGCTTCCAACTATTTACTTTTAAACTGTGCATGGCATCATACGATATCTGCAGCTTAATTGACTTCAGCAGTCGAAACATTTTTGTAAGTGTTTTTAGATGCACAAAGTTTGCATGATGTGTTGGTCATGCCCTGGATTTTATTTTTTGATGAGTTTACTTATTAAACCACTGTGTCAAGTAGGAAATTTATTGACTAAATGATTGAAATGGTGTTGCTTTTTGCATTCCAAAATTTACAGGTTAAAATTGACAGTTTGAAGGGAAAGAAGGTTGGGCTATATTTTTCAGCATCATGGTGTGGCCCATGTCAGCGGTTCACACCAACTTTAGCTGAGGTGTACAGTGCACTCTCTCCTCAAGGTGATTTTGAGGTCATTTTTGTCTCAGGTGATGAAGATGAGGAGTCATTCAATGGGTACTTCTCCAAGATGCCATGGCTTGCAATTCCATTTTCTGATTCAGAGACACGTGATAATTTGGATGAATTGTTCAAGGTTATGGGAATTCCTCACCTTGTGATTCTTGATGAAAATGGGAAAGTTCTGACTGATGGTGGAGTTGAATTAATTCAAGAGTATGGAGTGGAAGGGTACCCTTTTACCACAGAAAGGATCAAAGAAATGAAGGAAGAACATGCCAAAAGAGACCAGTCCTTGAGATCTGTCTTGGTCTCCCAGTCGCGTGACTATGTAATTTCATCTGATGGGAAAAAGGTAACTTGTGAGCACACGGCTTGTTATTTGAAATATGCTTAAAGCTAATCTCATCTTCTTGGATTGTGTCTTGAAATGTCTTCTTCCTTCCCTAATCTGAATTTTATTCTTGATTGTGTACAAGATACCTGTGTCAGATCTTGAAGGGAAGATGATTGGTCTTTATTTCTCAATGTTTTCATACAAGCCAAGTGCTGATTTTACTCCAAAGCTTGTGGAGGTTTATGAGAAACTGAAAGAAAAGGGCAAGAACTTTGAAATTGTGTTGATATCAATTGATGATGAGGAAGAATCATTCAAGCAAAGCTTAGGAAGTGTGCCTTGGTTAGCTTTGCCCTTCAAGGACAAGAGCTGTGAGAAGCTGGCACGGTATTTTGAGCTGACCAGCCCACTCTGGTGATTATTGGGCCAGATGGCAAGACTCTGAATTCTAATGTTGCTGAAGCCATAGAAGAACATGGAGGTCAGGCTTTCCCTTTCACCCCAGAAAAGTTTGCTGAGCTTGCTGAAATTGAGAAAGCAAGAGAGGAAGCACAAACACTGGAGTCACTTTTGGTTTCTGGGGATCTAGATTTTGTAGTTGGGAAAGAGGGAGTCAAGGTATGTTACTCTAAAGTATTAAATGTTTCATCCGACTGTAGTACCTTTTGGATCCATCAATTGGTCTTGGCCTGAGATGTAGTATGCTAACATGCAAGTTTATCCACTTTGTACATATTAAACCCTCTTGCATGTTCCCCCTCCCCTGTTGCCTGCTATCTGTCAAAATGCTGACTTGTACTCCTGTTTTCAGATTCCAGTTTCTGATCTAGTGGGGAAGGTCGTCCTTCTGTACTTTTCAGCGCATTGGTGCCCTCCATGCCATGCCTTTCTTCCAAAACTTACTGAAACATACCAGAAGATTAAGGTAGGAATGAATCATTAGAAGTGGTTTTTATCTCTAGCGACAGGGACCAAACTTCCTTTAATGATTACTTTTCAGGAATGCCATGGCTGGCACTTCCCTTTGGTGATGCTAGGAAGGAATCCTTGAGTCGCAAATTCAAGCCAGAGATATGATTGCGGTCCACGGAGCTGATGCATATCCTTTTACTGAAGTGCATATGAAGGAGATTGAAGGACAATATGATGAGATGGCAAAGGGGTGGCCTGAGAAGTTGAAGCATGCACTCCACGAGGAGCATGAGCTTGTCCTCACCCGCTGCAGGTTTTATGTCTGCGATAAATGTGATGAAGAAGGGAGTGTGTGGGCATTCAGTTGTGATGAGTGTGACTTTTGTCTCCATCCTAACTGTGCCCTGGAAGGAACCAAAGATAATGCCAAGGAACAGAATTCCAGCAAGGATGAATGGATCTGTGACAGGGAAGTCTGTTTCAAAGCTTGAGATAATCAAATTTTAGTGCGTACTAGAACTGAGGTTATTCATCTTGCCCTAATCCAGATGGATTATCTTCTTTTGTGCAATGTATGGTCGATATGTAATAGCAGCGTTAGCTACAAATTGTTCTCTCTAGACAAGCTTTAAAGTACGTCTATGGTACTTATATGAAAACGATGGTTTGAAATATGGATGCATTTGGTCCTGGTATTAAATGTTATTTTATCCTGACCTTCCTAGAAGTAAAGGATTATGTTATGATGTTAATAACTAATGTTTACAGTTACATGAGAAAAGTTAGTCTCTCTCACATTCACATGAATGCAAACCCACACACATGCTCAGACACACTTAGGATTGAACCGCGACAATAAAAAGTGTCTGTGAAATAAATTTGATTTAAGCGCCCATACCCACTAATGTTCATGTCATTCTACCTTATTGGGAACCGACGCAAATTCAATCATCGGAATTGTAAGCTCAAATTGTATGTACAAAGCTGCAAGGCGTAGTGGGGTGGCAAACAACTCAATGTTCTGTTTTTGTTTCTCCGTATTCTCAAGTAAACAATGGACTAACTACCAATTTGTCACCCAAATAATGGGCGAAGAAGTACTCTGTTTTTTGTTTTCTGCAAGGGCTATTGCTGTTTTAGGTCTCTGGTGTATGGTTTCATTACTTCCTTCTTATGGCGATTCACTGCACGTTAGCTTATTTTAACGCTGCAAACTCGACTTTCGATTTAAGTGTAACCTTTGAAATATGGTTAACCTGAAATTTTCATCGTGTTACTTTGATCATTTAGTTGCTTAACTCCCCAGATTGCTTTGAGGACTTTGAGCAATATTAAAACATTGTGGGCTTAAAACGGGCTTAATGTACTTTCTCTGTCATACCAACTTTGATCCGTCAGTTGTTACATGTGCAGTGCCGGGTAATTATTGCCCATTGCGCAAAGGGTCCCCAAGAAATGGAGGTTTCAGGTGGGATTCAACACTAGCTTTCACAAAGAAATGAGGAGCAGTGACAAAAATCATAGTTATCTTGCAGTTCCTACAGCTAATTCTGACAAAGCCAGTGCTGTTTGATCTTAAGTCAATACAAATATGTGTTAACATCCTAGCCCTGTTCTCTGCTTTGCCAGATATTAGCTGTGTTATTGGATAGCAGAACCGCATATGTATATTTACCAAAAAGAATTAAAGGAAAGAAAAGACAAATCTTTGAATTATCAAATGGAGTTACATTTACAAAAGAATTTCAGCTTCAAATGGCCAAGACTGAAGTGATCAAGAAAACGATTGGTGTTCAGAAGGTAGGATGAACAGAAGCCCGAAAATGTTCGATCCAGCTAGTTCTTCATTTTTTGTGAAGCTGCCTCAAGCTTCAGAATGATCTTAAGGTCGATACCGTAGAATGCTGGTGTGGATGTTGATTTTCTATTGAAGTTCTGAAAAAATAAGAAATAAAAACCCTTCTGTCACAAGCATAGCTCAAGAAATTAGCAAAACATGAAAGCGTAAACTCGACTCTCTTTGTCCTGAAAGAGCATCTACAGCCTTGGAGATTGATCTGGAAAGACAACTGCAAGGTTGGAGAGAAAATCCTTCATGGACAGGTCAACCTCCAGAAATTAAGTTGAGGAAGAGACAAGTAGGATAAAATGAACTTTGAATTTTATTTATTAGAAGCCTTCTAATTTACATCGCACGAGAAGTTTCCAGTAATTAAAGCGGTCAGTTGCATGCCTTTACCAGCCTTCACCCAAACTTTCTTCCCAGCTATTGTTTGTAAGCTGTATCTTTATATAATAAACAATGACTTCAACCAAGAGTGAGAAGGTGAAAACAGAGATGATACATAACTGAGGACTTGTCCGAATTTTGCAGGACATTATCTTGTGCTCCAAGGCAAACCTTCGAACCAGGCCTTGGGTAATAGAAGTCAATGCTGTTAAATTTTGCTGTTGGACTGGATAAATACTAACCTTCCCTCAGGCAGCCACTAATATAGTAAAATTCAGTAATCCTGGTGAAAGAGTTTTAATTTTACTTCCCTAATTAAGTTACATTTTTGTACATGAAACTAAGAAAATGTAGACACTTATGTTACAAAGAACTCTATTTAGTCATCAGCCGCCGCCCTTATTGCTTTATTGTTTTATTGTTTTCCATGCTTTCTTCTCTATTTCAACTATTGGTCTAGAATGTTTCGACTATGTTACACATGCCGCAAGCTCATGACTTTTATCTTGCATGGAGGGGAAGTTGGTCACTGAGAAAGAATTGCCAGGTCTGGCCATATGCAAACCCTAAGAGAGATTTCTGCTGCAGACACTAAGCTGCAAAGATGCCACATTCTATACTTTCATTATCTGTCAAATCCCCATTTAGTGAGTAACAAATCTTATCTCCTAGATAGGATGTGCTGACAGGAAATTGTTGCAGTGATTGAGGGGTCATTGAGTCACCAAGAGAATGCTTTTCATAGCTCATGAATGCACCCAGTGCCCCAAGAAACCCTTCATGACGCAGAAACATTGCCTTTGCCTCTCCTTTAGACCTGAAAAGGGAGGGGGGAAGCAAGAAAATAGGATAAGTTAAAGCCTTGGGAGGAAATTGATGCTGAAAAGCAAAAGCAAAGCTGGCAGAGAGTGACAAACTTTCCATACAATTTGAACCAACGGCTGAGTGGAAAATGTTGGAAGAGTTAAAATAAATAAATAACTTGACTCAACTACCACAAAATGATTCATTTCATTTTGTTGATATCAATGACCATGTTTTCTGTTGCATGCAAATAAGTTACTGCCTGCCACATTTTCGGTAGATGATTGCTCTTTGTTTGCAATGTTTGGTGACAGTCTTGGATCCATTATTTGGATAAAAATTTTGTTCTCAAAAATAAGGGTTACAGAAAATCTTAAGAAAATGTGTTTGGCTTTTCAAAAACAGTTATCGGATGTAATCCTAAAAATATTTATCAGAAACCACTTTTCAACATTAGTGCCCCTTCTTTCTGGAGGCAGCTCAATTCCTAAGGATAAGTTGTGCCTCGAAATTCTTATCACACTCTAAATGGAATTTAGACAGTATCCTGAGTTGAAGCACAAGCTAGAATTAGTTTTATAATACTCTCATCAAAGCACATGCAGGAGGGAAAAAATAAATACCCAGTTTAGAGGCATGAAATAAAGAAAAACTCCCAATGATTACCAGAAACGAACTGCAACAGAAATAGTGTCCATGGTATATTCATGACTACGAATAAAAAATCCACCGAAAAATATCCGCTTGAGCCCAAATCGAAGGGCATTTAAGTAAGAAATCTGAAGACAAACAAGCAAAACAAGGTAAAAAAATGTTATTGTTATGAAAGAACTGAAGAAGACAATCATATGGAAATTGTCAAATCTTCAAACAAAAATAAAAATTGAAAAAGCATGTTTTCTTCGTTGTTCTGAAATTAAAAATAAAAGGCTAATGCATCCTTATAAAATCCTAAAAAAAGTTAATTCTCTTTGATTCAGTTAGTTAATTAACTCAGCAAATAAATCAATTAGACCAAACAGAACTTCCTGAAATGTATGGCACTCATCAAAAGGGGAAAAAGAAGTTATCAGGGTTGCCCAGAGCACCTGATAAGTAAGCACAATATCAGTCTTGTTTTAATAGTGTGAGTCATATGTTCTAGAGAACTTAAATTCAAACTGAAACCACAGCTTTTAAACCTTGAAAGCTATAGAAAGAAGGTCCCACAAACACAAGGGGTTACCTGAGAAAAAATAGATGTAACATCAGCAAAAAAATATTTAAAACTAAATAGACTTTTGCCGTCCATGACAATGAATATTCAGCATCTGCATATTTTTGCTAGGAAGTGAGGTAAAATAAATGCATATGAGTTCTATTTCTATCAAAGCAAATATTTTATAACCAACCAAGTTTCCATTATTGCAAGTAACCAGAAAATGACTTCTCTAAGGTGGGTTTCATTTGGATTTCATCTGTACCAAGCACGATGAAACAGCACTAAACTACCTAAGAATGATGACAAATTGCTGTTTGGAGCAGGCTAAAGAGTCTTTAGTTAGTAATGTAATAAAAAATTGTTAATCTTTATTTTTCTGCTAAGCACACTTCACAGATGCACCATCAGCTTCAAAATATACATTGTTAATGAAGAAAACTGTTTCAATGAAACTAACCTGCCCAATATTATTTGAGATCATTCGTAAAAGGGACCGGGCAACATCTTCAGGTTTATAATCTTCAAGCTCTTTATTATCAGAGACCGCCCTGCCAAAGCTGGAAGCAATGGCTGTTGATGAAAGACCAATCTTTCATCATTAAAACCAAAAAAGGAAAAAAGAAACAAAAATTACAACAGTAAACCATTATATGATTGAAAATTAATATAGTACTCATCATAAATTAAAATTCGCATCCCTAGTATTCAAACACTTCAAAGGTATTTGCACAAATATAGAAGCCAGCAAAAATGGATTGATTTATACCTTTGAATAATCTAAACCGCCATAAATATCCCCAACAAGCATGTCTATAACTCTATTGTTTCCACAATGACTTAACTCCAGCAACTCATCAAAACTGGGACAGAAAATGCATTTGTTTCCCTAATGAGAAAAACTATATTGGAAAGTTGATTTTTTTTTTTTTTTCTGAAAAAGAGAGTTACCTCTTGCATTTGGTTAAAAGTCTGCCTAAACCCCAGAAGGTACCACCACCAACACTTGTTCCACTAATTCGCTCAAACTTGATATCACTGTCCACCTATATAAAACACAGTATTGACAATCAATGAGAAATGTAAAGAGACTAACTTGTTTGACCAGAAAATTATTTCTAAGGTTACTATATGACAATACCTTAATCATGCTAACGCCAGAGCCAATATTAACAAGAAGATAAGGATACAAATCGTTGTGGTTAATCTGCACGAATTCCTTCTGACCATCCATGTAAGTAAATGCTTCTTGGTGAACTGCCTACTCAAAGAACAAAGAAAATGCAGGAAAACATTTGTAAGGAAAAAAAATAAATGAATAAATGCGCTAAATGGCATAGAACAATCTAATGTAAAAAGAAAATTAAAAAGGCAGTATAGAAAGAAACTCTAGTGTACAATCTACAACATTTTATTTACAGCAGAAGAAGGGCAATAGACCATGTATGAGAGAACTTTACGTTGTGGTACTGAAAGAAGAGATTCCAACTTGTTCAAAGCAATACATGTATTTGCTGTTAGTATCCCACCTTAAGCAGAAAATTTGCCCCAGCCACGAGACAGCTCATTTCTTCTTCCTTCTCAAGACTGACACCAAGCTTTTCTTTGATTAGATCGGCAAATTTGTAAGCCCCTCCACCTGTGGCCTGTTCACATACAGTACTAGTTAATAGATCGGGTACAGGGACCACAAATCCAGATTATTATGTCATAACCAAAAATGCTAAGGAACTTCTTCATTTTCAAGTAATTTTTTTGTAGAACAATATACTAACTGATGGCTCAAGCTACTGCAAAAATTTGGAGTGTCCCATGATAAGCAAGTACAATGTATTGTGGACTTGAGGAAGAATAATACTTAGCAAAACTGCAGTCCACAGAGACCCAGTACTGTGACATTAACTCAATCACAATCTCATAACCAAAATACGTAGCTTCTATCTGGAATATAAACTTCTTTGAAATCATGGTTTAGCAGTGCTCAGCGATTACTTTTACCTTAATAAGGATCTTTTCAGTGGCAGGAGCCTCACAATGCTGGAGACCTGAATTCAATTTTGTCTATAAGCAAGTGACAAGAAAATATGCCCTCCAAAACTCAAGAAAATTAACTCAGCTGAGTTATGACTACAGTAGTTAGTTCTGATTACCTTTTTGGAATATGCCTTCTCTTTATTACATTTACAAATAATATGAAATTAGAAGATCAAATAACTTCCACCAAAATAGTTTCTCCTAACAAATACAAGTCATCATTGATCAAGTGGCAAATCATTATATACATTTCAGAAAAATTAAGAAAGTTCGATAATATAGAATTTATGTGTTCCTTTATGCTTCAGAAAATCATCGACATTGAAAAATGGTGCTTCAAAAAGAAAGTTTTATAACCTTTCATTTGAATAGCTATCAATTTTAATTCCCTAGATAAAGGCAGGTAAAATATTTGTCTTCTAAAAGCCTCAGAAGTAGTGATGCACTACATGCATAACTTTAAATGCTCATAAGAAGCACATTTACCAATCAAGCAAGCTCAGACCACGCTTAGGTTTCATAAGACAAGTTCATCAGCCAATGTTGACCAACAAAGGCTAAGTTAGATTAGATGTGGGAAAACCAGTTTAAACAGCCAGGCATTAATTAAATTCCTAATTTTCGCAGCCAAAAGGACAATCTACTATAATTTTACAAAAATATGTATATGAATTCTATTAATGTTATATGAGCCTGAGATGTTAATAACATACATTTAAATGATGCATTAGACTAAACGACCAGTTAGATGGGGTTGCAGACACAGGTTAATTTACGACACAATCTTTAAAGTTTGCCTGAGCTTGTGTCAAGCTCCAACCGGGTTGCTCAAGCTTAAGACAAACAAAACTAAGCAAATCAGTCAACAATATCTAAACATGTTTCCTTAAATATCTGGGTAATCTAAATAAACAACGTTTCAAGTTGAATATGAATGAAAACAAATATACATAAAAACATACCACCAAGGTGGAAACAAATATACACATAAACATACCACCAAGGTGGAGTTTATTGGAACGAATAAACTCTAGACAATCATTTATCTTGCTGGTTTCGAATTTTGAAAAATGGAGCCTCCCTCCAAGAACAGGATGCTTGCTTTTACCGTAATCATCAACGGAATTGCCATTATTTCTTGAGAAATACACCAACTTTATTAAAGAACCTGTTAAATACGTCATATTAACAAACTTGTAAAATGTCGTTAATTAACCGAAAATTCAAATCATGAACCTAATCTATGAACAGGCAAAAACAGACTGATGAAATCAAATACAGATTCGAAAAAAGAGAATAGAAAAAGGTTGGATGATCACCTCCAATGTCAAGAGCCAAATGAGATATCTGACTTTCGGATTCTCCAGCCTCCAATTTTCCTTGAATTTCGGCATTCTTCACATCCATTTTGTCTCGCAGACCCGCAGTTTCGTGAATTGAACTATGGCTACTTCGTTAATTACGTAAGAGCTGAAGCCTGGCACAAATAAATAAACAATAGGCGACAGCTCTTCACCTAACCCATCACTACTTGGCGAATTAGGCTGGCGTTTACCTCGAAATCGAATTATGCTTTTAGGCAGATGTAAACGTGATGGTCGCGCCACTCGCGCGTTGCTTGTTGCTTGTTTATGATAATACCAAGAATCTTTCACTTCCACATGCTTTAATTCTCATCTCTTTGCATTTGCCAAACGACCCGGTTTTTGATGTCCGACTTCTTTCACAAACCGTTAAACGGATGGTACGAGTATGTTCCAGTGCCACGGTGTCGTTTCGAATTTTCGAGGTTACGTCATCTCTGATATAATAAAATAATAAAAATAAAAATAAAAAAATTCTTGTTAACGGCTAATATTACTAAATTATTTTATTACGGAGCAATATAATTAAATAATAGTTGTTGAGCACGTTAAAGTCAATACCCCAGAAATAAAACTAGTTTTCAGTTTATGTCACCTCAAAAATGCTTCCAGCATGCTCGCGATGGCCAATCAAGTTTGGCTGGTTTTTTGGTCATTTTCTTATTGTAAAAATTAATAATTTTAATTCTTGTATTTATCATGTTAAACACAAATCAAGCCAATTTTAATTCAATTACTAATCATGTAAAGAATAAAAAATTTTTAAATTTAATACAGTATTAAGTAATTAAATGAACAGTAACAATATCACTGTAATATTTATTTAAATGATTAATTATATTAGATAAATTAAAATATTAAAAATATTAAATTTAAATTCGTATAATAATTAATATGTCATATTATATTATATTTTTAATAATTATATTATTTTATATTAATTTTAAATTTATAAATTTTATATTAAATTTTAATTAACTGTATTAAAAATTATTACTCTTAAAAGAAGATGAAATTTAGATAATTATAGTAATTATTATAAAAAAATGACGGTTGTAATTTTGAATTTAAAGCAAAAATAGTACATTTTATAAGGAAATCATATTCAAAATTCTACCAAATCTACAGCGAACAACTTATCAATACCTTCGATTTTAGATGACTTATGATAAGGATACTTTGGTCAGATCATATTATCTGTTGACTAGAAACGTAAGCTTGTAGAAGTATTGTTTATCATTAACAGCTCTCGGAAGTGCTATTTTTGTAAAAAACTTCAAACTCAAAACTGTGCGTCTACTGTTAAATCTAAACGGGCGAGTATAAATATCTTCCGCTGGAACAAGCTGCGCGGGAGCGAGGAATTTGTATTTTGTTATCTTTTAAAAATTCAAAAATGGAGGTTTCTTCTGTTCGAAATCTCTGTATGAACGTGAGTTGTGCAATCTTCATCATCACTTTAAATTTCTCTCGCTATCGCTAATTTCAAATAATCAGTTGATATTCCGATTCAATTATTACCTTATTTTTGAAATTTAAATCTGCAGTTAATTTCTGCTGCATTTCAAAGATGCCGTTTAGCTGAAGATCTTTGCCGGCTGTCAGTTGTTCTTAAATCCTCTTCAGCTTTTGATTCGTCTACCGTTCGAATTTCAAGTAATTAATCTCTTACTCCCTCTATAAATTGTTAATTTTAGCTGATCTTTGGCTTCCATTCAAGTGAGAATCAGTAATGTAATGCAATATCTGAGAAAATAAATTGAGAATCAGGTCGTTTCGAGTGTTTGAAGAAATAAAAACCATATAGTTTGTCCTTATGTCACGTTGAATTCGTGAAAGCAACCGCAATTAGGTTGTTTAGATCAGGTTGATAATAGTTATACAATCAAACTCTTATAATATTTTTTTTCCCTTGGAGCAGTATCGGATACAGGTATTGGTAGCTGCTTGGAGGAGTTTCAGGACCTAAAATTCTCTAAGGAGTTTTTCGATGCCAACAAGTGGGGTAAGATCATGAATACAATGTTCCGAGTGCTCCAATTTGCTTGAATGTTAGTTCAAATGGATGCTGATTTACAGGAATAATTGTAGTGAAAAACTACATAAAATCGTTATTTGATGTCTATAATTGCATTGCAGATGGAGTGCTTTTAGTCCAAACAACTAGTAAGTTCCATCGTTTAGTGGTAACTTCGCTTTGATTTTATAGATTCATTTGGCCTTCTTCAACGAGAAACTAGTGGCCTTACTTATAACATGTAAGTGCAGAAGCATTCTAGCTTTAGCTAAAAATTTACAAAGCTTCGCCATTATTAATGTTATTTGTATATTGGTATTGTAGAGCTACCGTAGAAACTTAAATTTCATTGGGATACTCATTTATGTTCTTAGATAGCATTTCTTTCTGTGTTGCTAACTTCTTTTTTGTGGAGGTTGCAGACATCTCTGATGATGAGATTTATCATTATCATTTAAATCTAAGAGAAAGCAATTCTGTTAGAAGGCTTACTAGGCTGCCTTCAAATCCCAAGAATGGTGCAAAATTCAGGCGTGTAGTCATTTGAACCCTCTCTTGTTGATGGTTATGTTATCTCATCTTAAGTTGGTTGTTTAATCTTCCTGCAGTGGGACTGAAGTATATCTATCCACTTCTGAAAGCATTGATGCTTTTCTGGCAGAGGTCAATCACTTCTTTCGAAAGGTTGGTTGACTCTATACCGTGAGTGTGTTGTTTTGTGTGATTCTGTGCTAGCAAAGCATTGTCATAGCAGCCACTCTTGATAATTTTAAACAATCCTCTGGAGTGAAAGAAGTTGTTATGACACCGATGCATACTCTCGTTGACACCACTAATCGAGTCTTTGTGTTGTGGGGTTCAAGGTCCAGGAATAGTGAATATGCACCAACTTTTACAGCAAATATAGTTTGTTCAATTCTACATAAGACTTGCCAAATTTCTTTTGTTAAATTATACAGTCTGTAGTAATTCCAACTTGTTTCTCTTCTCTGTAACCATGAATTCCTTATGTTATTAATTCGTCATGTTTGCTCAATTCTACATAGGACTTACCAACTTTCTTTGTTGCACTATACAAACTGCCAGTAATAATTTCAACTTGTTTCTTTTTCTGTAACCATGAATTCATTTGATGCATCTTTAATTCAAAATGAGAGTTCCCAATGAAGTCATATGTTCATGATTCGTATATCTAGTCTGATGTTTCATATTTCCCCATCCATTCTCCCTAAATTTGTTTCATTATTGGTTCTGCAGATGCTCATCCTGAAGATTCCTGTGAGTTCAACTTTTGACTCAAATGATGTTGATGGCTTTTGTTTAAGAAGCTGCAGGGCAAAAAAAAAAAAAAAAAACTAATTGTGGGAAAGAATTGGAGGTTTAAAATCTTAAATTTTGAGCAAAACTTGAGGTTTACTTTCCATTTGGATCTCAAAAAGAAGGAAAAGGAAAATATAGTTATAAATGGTTATGGATGCTAGTTTTTAAAACAAGTTGATAATCTTTGTTTCAAAGTTTTGTGGCCTAGGATTTATTCTTTTATGGCTTTAACTAATCTGTGATTTCGCCTCGTACCAATTTCACATTTCTGATATCTGCCAAGTGGACATTAGAAAAAAAACATTAGGCAAGTAAAAAGGTTTACGCTACCATTACGCCATGATATTGCACTGCCTATTTGATCTGCTGTGCTTTATTTTTTCTCTTTCCAGAATGTTGCAATTGAACTGGTAGTTGAAGATGGAGATGTTCTTGGATCACGATGTGAAAATGTTTTTCCGGCAAACGAGGGCAATTTGTTACCTTTTTCAGCCTCAAATGTTGAAAGATTGAAGTCAGGCCTTCAAGACTATGTTCTCAAACATGGAAATAGTTTACGTAGACAGTGTGGTTCTTGCTTCCCAAGTTGGTAAGTTTACACCGAACTCTTGTTATCTTCCTGCTTTATTTAGAATCAATGGCACTGATTCCGAAGTTATTAGATAGTTTTGGGTTGTTGACCAATAAGGAAAGATTTCCATCAGCAGAAAATATAAGTATTCTCGTTCAACAATTGTGTGCAATTCATGATGCCTAAGGCCAACTCAAGTACTTGAGGTTGAGGTCATCTATTCTTAAAATCTAGGTACATGTATAATCTTATGGTGTTTGCCTTTTTGTTTTCTTCAGTGAACAAATGTTAGTTGGATGCAAAATTCTATCAAATACAAGTATATTAATTAGAACAAAGGTTAAAACTTCTTCATTTGACAGCTTACAACCAATCTTGCTTGATATTTATTCTTCTTCATCACCGTACCTGGAAAATATTTGACCATATGGATGTTGCAATCTGATATGAAAAATTTCTTTTATGTTCCCTGGAGTCTAAAAATTAAAGGTAAACTTTTGCAGCAACTATGACACGAATAATAGGAACCAATCATGTCTATTGCTGGTACTCTTGTTTGTTGCATAAAATGGACTGGACAATCTTTTTAAGTTAGCTGTTGATTAATTAAATATAATCATCTTGTCACATATTCTATGCTAATCATGTATCTATACTTTCAAAAGCTCATATTTTATCCTTAAAATCTTTAGAAAGGTCCAAAATCCTTTTCTCTGTCTTGTTAGGGAGCATCTGAAGGTTGGGAGTGGAATAGCAAGCAGCACAGAAAGTCATAGGAGTGCTGGACTGCTGATGGAAGTAGTAATAATAATCAGTGAATTGTCAGAGACCAGTCCTTGCATGAGGTCATCGAGTGCTAAAACTGAGGTTCATGTCAACCTTCTACTTCACTTCTTAACAGTTTTCATGTTGAATAATCAATCTCATATATTTTAGTAAATTTGAGTCTATATGGGGTTAGTTATGTGAGTTATGAGTTACGAGTAACACTGGGATAATAATCAATAAGTACTACTACATGCTGACAGTTGCATATATATTCTCTTCTAACTTGCAATCGTTTGGATCCCACTTGCTATTCATTTAGAGGAATTTCAACTCTTGATTAATTCTTGGTCCAACATGAATGATTTCAAATGATGCGAGTTCATAAGGAAACCTAGTTTTGTGATTAGTACTGCAATTAACAATGTCATCAAAGGAATTAAGAAGACGCAAGCCATTGGACAAATTGAACTTCTATGTATGCTAATCATAACCATGAATAAGAGTGCTTTATCTATGTGGTCCAATTAATTACTTTTGTTGGGAGCTCAGTGTTCACATATGGTCTAGCCCAATAAAAAAATACAGAATTTCAAAGGAAAGATTGTTTCTTTAATGCTTATACTTGTCTGTTCATAAAGTCTTTATCTTATCCCTGATTTATTTGGATGGCCTCACCTCATTTTTTTTTTCCCAGGTTGTATATTTTAAAGATTTCTCTCCTTGTTCAATCTACCAATCATCTCTTACTGCATTGACTACCATTGACTGGAAAAGTTACGGGTTGGTATTGGGAAGGGTTGTGGATCAGGGAGGCTACACAGTGCTTGAATGGGAAAACTTACCTCCTCATGTTCATATTGATGTCGTACTGCACTCGTACCATGAGCAATATCCACTTTCTTACAATATGCTTCTTTTTATTTGCGTGCCTTAACCTTGGCTCAGGTGCTTTTTACTCGTTTCACGACTCATTGATATACACTTTATGTGCTGTCTATATTCCTTGACTTGTTGCAAGATCAAATGGCCACCACTTAGGCAAAAGACTCGACCTGATCGGAATCTCATAAAGAAGGCAGTTAAACTTGCTTTGGATGATTTGAAGGAGAAACATGCAGGAATGCTTCTAAGTGCTCATGCCCTCAAGGTATCTTTCTTATGGAAAACACTTTTAAAGTTTCATCAGTTGATCCTTAAAAGAGAAAAAAAGTTCAAGAAAATATCTAATAGTATCGAAAATTTTCCACTTGCAGCCATTATAAATGCAATTTAGTCTCTGGAACAGTAGTTGGGCTTAGTGTTGAATTGAGTTCACTATATTTCCCGAAAAGTTAATGAATCTTTTGTTTAGATATAATTGTGGCATTCACAATCATTCTAAGACTATTGAAGTGTTAGTTTCAAACATGTTTCGGATGTAAGACCATATCAATGGATAACGTGGCCCAATTTGATGCCTGTAAAAAATTCTCAGTGATGATACATCAACAGACTTCGAATTGTTCCCTATTAACAAGATTATGGTTAAAGTTTCAAATAAAATGTTCAAGCAAATGCCTGTCTATCTGTAGAGTTTTGACAATACAGACATCTGACCAAATGTTGCCTTTATTGTCAAAAAAAAAAAATGGTCATTTCAAATTAAGATGATAAATATTAAGTTTGTGTGATGATTCATAAGCAGCCTTTGACTGATCTACCAAGTTTATGTCTCTGTTTCAGATATGCAGTTATGCCCCTGACCTTGCAAGAACAATTGCCGGCCTCATCTTGTCATCTAATGACTCAGAATTCCAAGAAGAATGCCTCTCTCTTCTCGGTTTGCCATCTGAAAATATTGGAGGCGAAATTGTTAAGGACTGTATAGGGGAAAAGATTATATCAGTTATAGAAATGAATGATAGGAAGTCCCGGAGAAGCAAAGAGGCAGCAGCGTCTCTCCTTTTTGAAGATGAATGCATCCAGGAACTGAACTTCCAGGATGAGGAATACGATTCAGGTGAATATATGTGTAGCTCCTCGGATTACTAAATTGATTTTTGCGTTGTTGTCAATCTCTATGAATCCTATGGCTATGCAATTAAACACGACGACCTTCTTTGACGGATGTGGGCATTGTGGCTTAGTCTTTTAATATTAAAATGACGTTGGCCTTTCCATAATCCAGAACGTTCGATGAGAAGGTCCACCGTGGAATCTCTCACAGAGCAACAATCCAATAGAGGTCGATTTTGTGATAGTTTTGACAGGATGGTCCAGCCTCATTAATATGCTGCCACGTACACAGATAGTTGTAAGCCTACGCGAGATTAAAGAGAATGAAAACTAAAGCCATCCGTCACCACGAGATTTATTCAGGTATTTAGCTTTCGTAATAGAATCTTTTCTAAATCTTTTTTTTAAAATTTAAATAATATTAATAAATAATTTAAATTATATTTTAAAATTTTTAATTTATATTATAAAATATAAAAATAATTTATAATTTAATTAAAATATAATTTAAATTATTTATTATTAATTATATTAAATATTATTATTTTATTAAAATTTTTTTAAAAAAAGATAACTTCTAACCTATAAGCTTGTGTATATATTACAATACATAAAAATTATATTATTTTAGTGTAGCTCACTGTAACGAACTTGCTTATTGATAATACGCATTGAAGACAAAACTTACACACAACTTAAGCCATTGAAGCACTATAACAAGAGTTCCACGTATATCTTATGAACTCTCAGACCCAAGAAATCAAGGCCAAGCAGCCTTTAAAAAGCAAATATAGGTATAGGAGTACACACCAACTTAAACACTCTCTCTAAGAAGTTTTCAAGCAGCAGTTGGAGCAGGGATGTAAGAAATAATGGCAGGCTCGGGCATGGAAGCCATGATCGATGGCCTAGCAAATGTTTCTTCTTCTTGAACACTAGGGTTTTTATCTGCCTGAAAATCAAGTGATTCATCGTTGTATATGTCCCACCATTTTTCTACTAACATCTTGATGTCCTCTCTGTCCATATTAACTTCCTTGCCAGTATACCTCCATGGCTTTGATCCCTATTTACCAGGAAATAAAAGGGTTTAGGGACATACCAATTAGCTCGAGTAATCCAAAACTTATGAACTTTAAGGCCAAAGAATACTTACAGCAGCACAATAGTGAACCACCTTGACTTTGTCAACCTCCACGTTCTCTGGGTGGCGCCATAACATAGCTACAACTAGGTTGTACAACAGTGGGATGGGTTTGAACGTCTTTTGGAAGAACATATTCAAGAAATCCTAACATATTGCATTAAAAAAAATAAAAAGACAATTAGAAATAGTAAACGTCGTCGATAGATTAATTGTAGCACTTTACTTTTCTCTTTTTTGGAGTTTGTAAATTTTAACTTTGCCTGTTTATCCTTAATTTTCCTAGATTTATGGTGACGGGAACGATGATATCTCGACTTTAATTCAAACTCACTTGCTCAGCAAATAGTGTTGGTGGGGTAATCTTGAGTTTCTGGAGAAGGTCGTCGTAAGTTAAACGGCTAGGCTCAAACACAAACATCCCGGCGTTGAAGTACAAAGGAGGAGGAGATCCCATCTCAGCCGGCCATTTCACTTTATCCGGGCACTGCTGGCAATACCCAATAGAATATTGCGGTGAGTTGCTCCATGTCTTCTCGCAAAAGCAGTCCATTACAGCGTAGAAGAACCCGTCTGCTGTGTCGAACAGATGGTCTATGTTCTCAAATACTTGAATATCGGCATCCAGGTAAATCATCTTGCTGAACTCCTCAAACTGTACACATATAAAAAAAGAAAGCATGCTATTAATCCTCTGTTCATATATCATATGCATGGATAGCTTTGCACGTACACGTTTCCATAAAGTATTAACGCACACATTATAATATTTATAAAGGAAAGATACAGTATTAGACTTACATTCCATATCCGGAGCTTAGAGTAGTTGATGACATAGTAGGCCATGGCAAATTGAATCTGGTTCTCTGGTGGATAAATTGGTTCGATTTCCCGAACGATGCAACCCTGGGAACTTAAAATCTCACGGTGTTCTTCGGGGACGTCAGGCAAGATTGCAACCACAAGAGGGTATGCACTCTTAACCTTACGCAAACCCTTAGCCAAACCAACCACTCCTTTCACATAATCACCATTACCGGCTAAAAAAGTTACATAAGCCCTCTTAGAATAGCCCGTGTTAAGACTAGAAATCTTGCCAGATCCTGAAAAGACATCTACAGGCACTTCAGGAGCCATTGAAGTTGAATTTGCGATGCTTTGAGGTAATAGAAGGCTTAAAGGATTGGTGTGTGAGGAGTGTTGGGAAAGTAAACCAGCAACACTAGGCGATGCCAACTTACCAACCTTTGTTCCTGAGCCAACAATGGCAGATTTTGCCTCCTTAAATAGAAGGATCACTAAATGCAAGCTAAATGAAACTCAAATGCAACTTCATATTGTCCTTATCATGGTGTATTTGAAATATTTTTCTGTTCAAATGGAGGTCGGTATAATTTTGAACTAGATTAATAAATGAAAATGAATGAACATCGTTATTTCCACACTCCATCACTCATCCAGCCTTATCATCAAAATCGACGGTTGAGATATGATTGGTTGTAGTCGTAGTCAGTCGGAACTTGGAGATATACATTAGATAGTTGCCATTGTGGGTAGTTTCTTTCAAATATGTTATTGCATACTGTAGAAGCAGCGTAAAGGAATCAAGTGAGAGTCATTTTCCACTTTTGTGCAAAGTAAAACATTAACAAGAAAAGTAGGATGGAGTATCTGCGGATTTCAAATGGAAGCAAATTATAAATATTTTGATAAATTAAAAGTTACAATAACTCGTACCAAAACCAGTGGCCATCTTGACTACAGAAATTTTTTTAAAATTTTTGGAAGTTAAAGGTTAGTTCTTGAAGTATGATATGGAGCTTAATATTAGATTAATGTTAGACTAATGTTAAACCATATTTTAAGAAACTTAGTTTGCCGCTTGTGTCGCCTGTCTCAGACCACTTCTGATTTTCATAGAATCATGGCTAATTAGGCAATAGCATTTTGTGGGCATGTCTGTACAGTATGTATAGTGTCGACTTTCCCAGAAAGTAACAATGAATTCTCCGACATCTAAAACATTTATGAGTGAGTCGTTAGTAACATTCTTCGTCTTTCACAACTAAGTGCACTGATTGTAAAGTAACAACTAACAATTGCAGTTGAAAGAGGCAGCGAGTTATGACTTACGAATGGTGAATGGAATTAAATTACTGTTAGCTTGATCATTTAATCTTCATTCTTCTTCTTCTACTTCTCCTTTTACCTTTCTTTTTTAAAATTTATTTTTTTGGCTTTTACTGTGGAATTAGACCACTCTATATTTATATACAAAAATTTAGTAGTTATCTCTAAGACTGGTCATAATTAATCTAGTTGAATATTGCCACTAGGTATAATTTAACCAAAAGTTTCTATCATGATCCATGAAAATTTTTGGAAAAAAAAAATGTAAATTAGGTAACTTGATGCTCGGAGATTATTTAAAATCAAGAAGAGATGACTAAATTTAATAAATTATTTTGTCGAACATAAAAATTAAAAGATAAAAATGAAGTCAGCGATGATGTTGATAACTGTGTGTAGAAAAATAAACCAAAATGTTGTAAGAAATCAACTTGATTATCAATTATCACATGTGGTTGCGTCGATTGAAATTAACAAGTAATGCCAATTAGATTATGTTATTTGATATAAAGATCACGAATCACGACGGTGGCCTGCCATATCACATCTCTTAAGTCGATCACGACTATGGCAAATTCAAAATAGAAAATTGTTCGCATTATCAATAAGAGCTCGGGATAGTCTCAAGGCCATGAATCAAGGACAAAATCTTAAAGGATAAATAGAGAATATAAACTAGTGACAATGATTAATTAACCAAATTTGGAAGTTGATCCTCAAGTTTTAACGAGTCCTTGCATCGCCTTTGTGGTCTAGTAGATGCCCGTTGAACTGCCGGCGACAAAAATCAGGCAGGCTCAGCGGTTACAGTTTCCATGGGGACGTGGGTTTCGTGAAGTCATTGTCCAAGCAATAGGCTGAACTTTTGGGAATGAAATGAGCACTGGAAGAACCCTTTAGAGGGAAACTTAGAAGCCAAATTATTGAAGGAATAGTAGGTCGGAACATGGGAACAAGCATACTCTCTCTTGTGCTAGCATTTGAAGCATGAATAAGCCAATCGAATGAAAAGATCTTATCTTATCTTTGAATACCTGCCCGCTCGAAATTTCTTAAGATATGGGTTCATAGTCATGTGTCGTAATAGATCGTTTTCACTAAAGATGCCATGTCCTACTTAAAAAAAAAAAAAAAAAAGGAATGCAGGTTCATAAAAAAGTTAAAAGTTGGGCGGTGAAACTTTGATGAAGAAGGAATCTTCCAGCTTTAATGTTATGTGGTGGTAACTAAAGATCCAAGGAAGACAGATAGAGAGAGAGAGAGAGAGAGAGAGAGAGAGACGGCCAAAGACGTGGATGCACCTTTCTAATTTGCTAAGAGCCACGTGTAGAGGAGGAGGAGGAGGAGGAAGAAAATCACACAAGTTTTGTTCCTATACGTTGATATTAAGGCGGTTCAACTTTCTTTCGTTAACCTAAACAATGAAGTATTTTGATTTGTCCGAAACCACAGGGATAGAAGAGAGTGACTGAGATGCTGCTCTTCCATAGAAAAGCCTTTACGGGTTGGCTTTGATTGGCAACACACGATCCGTACAAAACTCAAGATGTGTGTACCAAAAAAAGAACAGCGGCTCAGCCTCTCGATCTCACCGAATAAGTAGGATGTCAGTCATGCAATTCTCTTTGGAATATAGACCTCGCAATAAACAAAGTCCAAGTTTTCTTTTGTCTTCCGGGACCAAGTCAAAATATTCTTGCCCAACTTGCTGACGGAAAAGTACTTCTCCGACGTTGAGCTTGGGACTCATTTATGGTTTAAAACCAACCTACAGCCTTCACCTTTTATAGCATCAGTTTTCTGGTCCATCAGAATATGCCCCACCCGGTGGGCACTTGAGATGTGCTTAAATGGTTAATGCGTTTCGGCTTTTCTCAGACAAACAAGCGTGCACGATCCGCTCGACATAGTGCTATGCTTTTACAAGTCCGAGTTAGTGCAGTTACTTGAGACCCAAATGATTCCGTCGAATAGCCGTCACCGAACATGACGAACAAAGTCAACACAATCTTTCCCATGGACGCCATAACGAAAACAGAGAGAACATCAGACGAATTATCTCGGGTTGACACAAAATCACCGACGGAATGGACCACTTCCTGTGGTAGCTTGGAGGATCTGTACATGCACAGATCCTTGCCTTCAACGACAACATGATCGCAGACTCTATTCCGAGAAAGCAAACTTATTAAAACCCAAAACCAAATACAACGGAGAAATTAGATAATACAATTAGCAACACCGATAGTTCTTTTAGCATGCAGACCATAAAAATCGACTACTACAAACTAATGCCAGCAATACGATCATATAAGCTGCACAATACTTGGTCACCAACTGACGAAGACACGAGTTCCAAGAAGTATATGGTTGCAAATCATCAATTTAATGAGTTCTAGAAACATTCTCCTACTCACTAGCTTTTCTTAAACTTTAACAATTACTACAAGGATTGAAAACATAAGCCATTGGTACGATTAGTAGAAGGCCATATAATACTATGATATTGTGGCCAAAACATTTAACGTGAAATGTTAATAAAATAAGCTTCACATCTCAAGAGGGGCAAGAATTTAAAATGCAGACTATTAATAGTAAAATGAAAAAAATACCGAGTTTTCCTGTCCCCTCTGAGTCTTAAAAGTCACGTATTACACATCAGGGCACAAGACGAGTAGAGATGTGCTTTCATTTTTTGATGCTTGGGCAGAAATCGCTGAACACATGTGAAAAGACAATTTCAAAAAGGGGCGGTGCACCAAATTAGTTTTCGATTACAGATAAGTGGCATCATATCTAAACCCAGCCAAAAGATCGGAAGTAAATGTATACAACGAACCATTCTTCCTTCTATTACAATATAATTATAAAAAGATCCTAATGAAAAACAAGATAACAACCCAACTGTCATGAACCAAAAGGTCAAAAAAGGAAAAAAGACAAAAAGAAATAGATAATATTCACCCCTGCATCCAGAATTGCCAGTCTGCAAAAGATCTTAACAGCCTCAAGCCTGCAATTTGAGAAAATTGGAAAAATAAGAACAGACAGGCCATAAATAAAGGATTCAACATGTTATTAGACTATTCGACAGTGTTGACTCAAATGTCACATAAAATTTAGAGATTGCCAAGATTGCACATCTTGTTTGCCACCAATTTTGTAGAAAATGCAGAAAAAGGAAGTATTCTCACCTTGTTAGCAATGTTGTTGGAGAGCCAATCAAGACCTTCATAAAGACCTTCACCCGAGGTAGCACAGGTGCTCTGGATGTACCTGGAATAACAGAGAAGTGTATAAAATCCCATCATAAACACAGGAAGAGACCGAGTAAGAAAAAAAAAGTTGATCAAAATTCTACCAGTGGCGCTGCCTGAGGGAATGGAGACCAAGCTTGTCAGTAATCTCGGCAGCATTCATTGCGTTTGGAAGATCTTGTTTGTTAGCAAATACAAGCAAAACAGCATCTCGCAGCTCATCCTGAAACCAGTGAGCTTAAGTTCAGCTAACAATGAAAAAATTTGAATTAAAAGTAAAGTACTTGACAGTTGACAACTATTGTAGATGGTAAATTCCATTTCTTGCAGTCAGGAGGACCAGAGAATTCAAATCCTGCGTATACCAGGGGAAGGGATAGTTATAAGGGATGGGAAAAAGCCCATTCAAATGAAACCACAAAAAAATAAAAAGTGAACAACTCCAATAGCTAGGACCAAAATATCCAACATTAAAGAAATTTTAAGGTAGCACATAGTTTCTACCCGTATAAAAGAGGAAGAATCTTAATTTGAAAATTCCTGTGAGCCAAAACACCAACACATGTTAGCTAAATTGATGGTTTTGCTGTTTGCTTCTTCCCTAGTGAAGAACTAACAATGCATCAATGGCAAAGTAACCATAGCGAATGCGGGCACGTGACTGACTTACGAGGTATCAACATGGGGCTTTATCTGTGACTTTTGCCATGCATTTCTGTTTAAACATTTTTATAAATATAGCATGAAATGGAAAAGAAGGCCCGAAAACAAATAGAAGTTTGCTACCTAAATAGCAACTAACATACCTCATTCAACATCCTGTGCAATTCATCCCTGGCCTCCACAACACGGTCTCTGTCATTGCTATCCACAACGAATATGAGACCTTGAGTGTTCTGGAAATAGTGTCTCCACAAGGGACGGATCTGTATGAGAAAGCAAACATCATGGTTAAGCCATTACTAAATATCAGTTTCTACGGATTTTAAAGAAAAAAGATAGCTCAGTTCACAAACTGCAGTACCTTGTCCTGGCCACCAACATCCCACACAGTGAAACTGATGTTCTTATATTCCACAGTCTCCACATTAAACCCTATAGATAAATAATTATTAACATGATTACAGTCTTGAACAGACTAACAGAAACCACAAAATGATATGTATATATGTGTCAATAGTGTATATACATGTGCCAGTGTATCTATTCAAACACTAAAATCTGCTGCAGTATTCTTCAGTAGTCTGTACTTCAGTTAAGAATTTTTACGTTAGTCCAGAAACATACACTTTTGAATCCAACCCCATGCTACAAACTTTACCACCCAAAATCATATGGTAAAATCAGTAAGGCTTTCAAAAGATCATAAAGCAACAACATGATAAAGTCTTTCAAGAGTTCAAAAAGTTAACAGGTTCATCTCGGATAAATTACATAAAAAATTAGAAATAAATAAATAAAATAAGACAAAAAGAAAAAAAACTGAAGCAATCACTGAAAATCAAATTGAAGCAAGAGCAGGTAGCTAATGGCACTAGTAAAGGATCCATGTAGCCTGATTGTGACTCAGGTCAAAGGGATCTATTTTCTACGAACACTAAAATGAAGGATTCAAACATTTATGACCCAGGGCTGCTTTGGCATCAAGGAATTCCACCATCAGAATTTAAATTGGACAAAACTGGAGCATGTCTTCAAAAAAGTTGAAAATTGACACCTTGAGTCCAACTCAATGAAATTCTGTTCATAATACAAAATACAGAAGAAAGGAAAGACAAAAAAACGCTTTTAAAGTTATCTGATGGGAGCCATGATATGAGCAACAAAATCCAAACTAGAAGAAGCAAATGTTGGCTGATACATTGCTGGCAATTAATATGGGAATCCGAATACCACTCAAGTAAGAGTATTTTAAGGAAAAGCAGAAACAACATGATCAACTAATCAAGCACTTGAATTAATTAAATTAAGCTAAAAAGACTCACCAATAGTAGGAATTGTGGTGACAATCTCACCGAGCTTGAGCTTGTACAAGATTGTGGTCTTACCAGCAGCATCAAGACCAACCATCAGAATTCGCATCTCTTTCTTGGCAAAAAGCCTGCTGAACAGCTTCGTGAAAGTCAACCCCATTTTTCCAGGTCGAGAATCTCTTCTGTATCATCACATTGACATTACAATCAGCCAATAAATCTAACATTCATCAAAGAAAAATGAAAATATACAAAACAAATTCAATTTAGTATCTGGTAATTAAGAATATGTAACCAAAATATATATAAAAAAAAAAAAAAAATTCCACTCAAGCATGATATTAGATCAGAGAGATCCAATGAAAATAATAAAAAAAAAAGACATCAACTGGAACACCACAATATCAAAGTATTATCAACGATATTCAAATTGCTCAGCTGCAGTGAGCTGATAAATACAATAGATCTAAACGATTTGATCGTACGATCTGAAGATCAACGAAGAAACCGTACAATTCGATCATTACCCATAATTCAAATCTATAAAGCCCAAATCGAATCATAAACCATAAGAAAACTCGAACTTCACAGAATTTCAATAAACTACCTGCGTCACCTTGAATTACAAACCACAATAACATGCAAACCAGAACATTAAGTACCAGAAGCACAAAATTAATGTTAGAACCGAATTAACTTGCACGAATCTACGGCTACGATTTATCACAAGAAGTAGATTAAGAATTGAAAACCGAGATTTGAATTTACCCTCAGAGAACAAGAGAGAGAAGTACAGAAGCTTAACAACAAAGCGAAATGAGGTGAGATATGGGAACCAAGGAGATTTATAAAGGACAGAGCAGGGGTACCGAATTTGTTTGGAATAACGGAAATGCCCCAACGTTGGGTGTAAGTGTCAGGTTGCGATCTACGCTATCAATGCCAATCGATCGTTGCCACGTACCGTAGCTAATAATTCACTGATTTCTAGGCCGGAAAGCTGATGATAGAGTCATTGTGGCAAGGCAATCGGTGAGTGCCACGTTATTAGAATATGTGACCACCGTGACCACACGGGTCGTTGACGGTTCAGATTGTAAGTCAAATTTTGGGGAAGGGAAGGGGCAAAATTCAGTGAGAAGGTTTAGATAGGAAGTGGCGGAAGCAAAAGTTATTAAATGAAAAAGGTCATCTGTCAACCATCAACCTCTTACTCATTTAGCGGTATTTTTAAATATTTATTTCGAAATTTAATAAATTTTTTTTAAAAATTAAACAATAAAAAATAATAAAATAATTAAAATACTTTTATATATAATTTTAAATATTAATAATATTTTTATTTTTTAAAAAAATTTTAAAAATTAATCCATGCTTCTCTTCAAATTTTAAAAATTAACAAAAAAATATTTTTAAATATTAATTTATATTTTAATATATTAATATTATAAATTATTTATTTATATAAAATTATAAATATTTAATTTGATAATTATATATAAAATTAAAATACCCTATTAGATTAGTTCTCACGCTACACTTTCAAACCGATTTATAAACTTAATCCAACTCAATTTACAAAGAAAAATAAATTTATGTTTTGATTTAACTTAAAACAATGAACTGAACCCAAATTTATTTTAAAACTTGTAAAATATAATATAAAATTTAATTAAATTAATAGTTTAAATTTAAATCTAAATTATTAAATCAAACTAATATATATCAACTCATTCTTGTAGATCAGTTTGATATAAATTAAAAATTGACAATTTTAAATTAAAATCTAAACCAAATTTACCCACCCCATCCCTCCTCCTTTTTTCCAGTGTTGAACGCGTGAATGGCAATATCTGCGATCCTCTAGCATCCAAGAAATTTCTTTTCTAATTTGTATGTTGGTCGGCAATATTTTGAAATTCTGAAGCTAAATTTACAGTAGCAACTATCATCCGGCTGATGCTATGTATCCACAGAAGTTTACGATCACAAAAGAAGCTGAAACAACGAGCTGAAGAAACAAGAAAGTTGCATATCGATGTGATTGTGAGTAAGGGACTGAATAAAATTATATGCAAAAGGGTGAATAAGTTAGGCTATGCCGAGGGACTGGGTAAATTTCAGTCTGCTAATGCTATTTCCAAAATCCACATTGAATAATAATACAGCCAAAAATTAATTACATACAAACCTTTACAACTTTGTTACTTTTATCTTCTCTACCGACCAGAATTGTACTTCTTCAGAAGGTGTCTTCCATTCTTCAAACTGACCGACAATCTGAAACCAGGAAAAGAAATGAAAATTGAGGACCTGAATGCATGCGTGCATGTGCATTATACATAGAATAGAACCGGCTCTGAATATCAAGCAAAAATCGGAACAGAAGCAGAACATATATAGAACAGAAATCAACATTACCAGGCCGGGTAAAAACACATTAATAAACCCCCGATTTCAATTCCGGGATTACCGCCAGTATTGAGCCCACCGATGAATAGTCTCAACCATTTGAGGGAACAAAGCACTAACACTCTCATTAATAAGATCCTGGAAGAAGTGTACACAGGCCTCATCGTCCAAGTCCAACCGAAACTTCTCTTGGAGCTATTGAACACCAACACAATCCATGTCATGTAAGAAACTAACATGTGCAGACAAAGATTACGAATGTAAAATTAGGCACCTTAAGAATGCCTTTCTCAGGATCAGATGCTATGTCAGGAATGTTTGAACCCGCCATTAAATGAAACAGATTTAAAATAAGGTTGCTAGATTTGCGGAGGATGTTGTATGCTTCACAACAATAGGATTTGAATCTTGTATAGTATTGGCTGCAAGAGGGGAAAAAAAAAAAAGCAATCATTAATGAAATGTTCGCACACGTACATCAAAAATAATCCGGAAAAAACATTCTCAAAAGAGAAGACCAAAGCATTGATTTTTTTCCTTGAAGAGAAGGGAAAAAACCTTTCAGCTCCACCCATAGCCTCAACCATTTCTTTGCACAGCTTCATCGGTGGGGGAAATGGCTTGGGATCTCGGCCAAGAATATAGCCAAAATCCACATGGAAAAGACGCCCATCGTCCCTAAGAAGAAGGTTGTCTAGGTGCCTGCCTTTCAGAAATGTGATTTAGCTTGACAGATTCAGAAATGCTCTAGGAAATAAAGAACTTGAAAACAAGAAATTCCATAAAGCAGATGATCATCCATAAAATGAGAATATGACTGGAGGGTACGAGATCTTAGATGCAATATTTAACATCTAAGGTATAGCCTTGCAAAGATGTACATCTTTGCTAAGAAGAAAAAGGAGATATTTCACACACTATTAAAGAAATTATTTTATAAGATTCATTCGGTGCTATTCATAGCCTTGTAAGCATGAAGATGTGATATGCTTTTGTCCTTGATACTAAAAAAGTACTTAATAACACAACCTAAATGTCTGCACAGATTTCAATAACTATAGCCTTTGTCCCATCAACACAACCTCTTCCTCTAAACAACATTACAATGAAATAAAATTTCACTCACTTATAAAAATGGTGAATAGAAATTTAGATAGCAAGATAAGGGTATGCAAAACCAGATCTGGTTCTAGTTCTACATGAAATTAGAATTTACCCTATTTAACAGGGTACCATATTTTTCAATTCCGGTTCGGTTTCAATTCTAAAACAGAGTATCTTGTTTATTAATTATTTCAATTTTATAATTTTTTAACTTTAAAAAAAATTAAATTAATAGTATTAAATTGTAGAAGTAATAAAATGTATAAATAAAAAATTAAGTAGTTAAAAAATAATAGAAATAATTTATAAAAAAAATTAATATATAATAATTTATTTAAAAGATATTATATTATTACTTGACTTAATATTATATATCATAAAAAAGAAAAAATTATTTTTTAATAATATATTTATATATTTAATAATATTATACCGTACATATATTTATTTATGATAATTGTTAACTTATTTAATAATTTTAAATAAATATATATACATCATGATTTTATTAAATTATTATATAAATAATATGATAAATTAAATTAAATATTACAAACATATTAATTAATTCTTTCTATATAGTTTAATGGATAAAAAATATTCTTTTCAATAAATTATTTATTTAATTAAATATAAAAATATTTTACGTAAAAATTACATTTGCACAAGTTTAACAATAAATTTTAACATCACGTACTATATTTGAGTTTGAAATATTTATTTAAAATTAATTTTTTGTAATTTTAATAAAAAATTTTAAATGTTATTAGTTCATTAACTGAATAATTTATTTAATGTGAATTAATATTTATTTTATCTTCAAAATATAAAATAAAGTAAAACAATAATTTAAAATTTTTAAAATTAAATCGATTCCTTGATTCGGTTCCGGTTCGAAACTAATTTTTTTGGAGTCGGTTCTTGGTAGTTCTAATTCTACTCGGAGCAGATGCACACCACTGTAGCAAAAGTAAAAGTTACCTATCTCCAATGCCCAATATGTATGTGATAACAGAGTAACCAGCACAGCTCTTTATGAATGTTTCAAGACAGGTAGCTGTAATCCCAAATGGTCCATGCTCATCAGGATGAAACTTCTGCAGATAGCTTATAATGCTACGATGATCTGAGAGGATCTGAACATAGAAACAACCAGCTTATTAATCATTTCATTATTGCATATTTCAAAAACTAGACAAGGTTATCCTGCCCATTTGTGTGGCCACAATTCTGACAATTAACAAGAACAGGGAAAACAAAGACTGAAATTCCCAAAAGCAAAACAATTAAGTCTACTTTTGACTTTAAGAAAGTAGGAATAAAAGGTATAAAAACATTGATTATGGGCCAGCTTTAAAGCATGTTCAATATGTCATTTTCTATTGACTGTCCTCGTGAAAGAACTTTAAAATTCATGTCTCCTTCAAAATGATCAAACTACCCTTGACAGATAAACCGCACAACAAATATTAATGGAAAGACTGGATTTCAATTGAGTTTTTATGCAATGGCCCCAATATTGTTACATATTTATCAATTACAAGAATGAGAATAATTATTTGTAACTTGATCTTCGAGCAAAACAAACAGCTGGATATTTTATGCAGTAAGTGAACTTTTTCAACTGAAAAAGGATATAATACCTGTGCTAATGAACGAGATGGTATGAATTCCAACATGCCCTCATCTTGTCCGGTTGCAAGCACCTTATATGGAGTTAAGTGCAAGTCAAGATTTTCCAGCTTAAGCAAACGATCCATGAGTGACACCATTTGCACAACCTAAAGTAACCACATATCAAGATATGACTGATATCAAAGCTTTGCCACCTTCTGCACAGATTAATGCTTTCTTTGGAGGGGTGGAAGAATGGAAGGATGGAGAAAGATGACAGGAAAGATATGAAGAAAAAGATGGCTTAAAAATTTGTTCCAGGCAAGAGCAGAAGTTTAGCGGCATACCAGTTGATCTTGCCGAATATCATCACCCTTCTTAAAAATCATCTTACAAGTTCCACCACTAGCCGTCCTGAAAGTCAGACGCAAAGGATGCAGTGCACTTTTGAATATAGATGACTCGGATGGAACAATCCCAGTGATGAGAATGCTTGGAGCCAGTGGCGACCGTATTGGCTGAAAAGACACCATAAGAAACATAGACGATAGGTTTTAGCACTAGAAATAAACAGACAGCGTAAGCAAAATATTAAGAATTAAATGATTTTGAAGTGCTTAATTGACAAGGGACTTAGAATCAAAGAACCACCTCTTCAAAATAGGTAAGTTCACTAAGTAGACCAGAAAGAAGCTGTCTAAGCTTTTCAATTTTCTTCTGGGTGTTGCCTCGTACATTTCCAACATCTCTCATTACAGAACACAATTGAGCAGTCAGTTCTGTCTGACGCACCAGACTCTGCCACAGTTTTGATCCATCCTCTCCATCCACACCAGGTGTCAACTGTTACAAAGAGGATGCAATCACTGAGCTGTAAAATTAAAATTTAACACCAAGTAATTTATCATCGAGAAGCAATTTGTTTAAATCCTTGGGCACATGGTGGAATCATATTAATAAAACACCATTTCCAGATATTATTTCTCTTTATCAAAGGGAATGCATGTTCCCTGCAAGCTAACCAGTATTTGGAACTTGAACATTGTATTACAGTCTGCTGATACACCTACTCTCGTTATATTTTAGAACTATGAAGATTGTAAGTCCAAGAATAAATAGCTGCTCTTTTGCTTCATTTTTTTTCTATTACTTCCATTTGGAGGAATGCAAATGTATCCCACAATTATGGTTAAACATCCAGTCCCATCCAGAGAAACACAGCTTTTAGAAAATCTAATTGTTTGGGTGTTATGACATTGTAAAAGGTTCTCAATTTAAACGAAAAAATGAAAAGAATATTATCAAATGCCAATCTTTTCTGAAGAGTTGAATCATATCATATAACTTCTGGATGGATAATACATATAAAATGCAATCCATAACACAACTAATTTGTAAATCTGTGGCATCAATGTCAAATATACAAGTGTTGAAGTAATATATAGCTAAGAAATCACACCTTCTTCAAACTTTCTTCCAAGATCTCATGTGTAGAATAAAAACGTTTGGCATGCACAGGATCATGAAACTCCACAGAAACATACCAGCGAAGAAAGCTTGCCAACACAATGTTGTGTGATGCTGAAACAGTTTAAAAATACTCTAAAAGACCATCTAATTAATCATACAACAAATTAAATGCAGCCATAGAACATGTAAAGACGAGTGCACATGTGATTATTTAAGCTTGTAAAGTGCTTACAGCGTTGCACAAGAAATTGAGAAAGGCGAGATTTGTCAGAGCGCTCAAACCGAAGAGCCTGAACCAGTTGCAGTAAGTAACACTGGAGTTCTTCATCATCAGCTCTTTCAAGAATACTGACAGCAAAAGCACGAACCTGTTGCAAAGGGATTGCAGACAGCATCATTCATTCTGGATGAGATGCTTAAACTGTCAATATTATTTTAAACAAAAATGAGATGTGCACAGTTTCTATATCTTGCCAAAAGCTGTTAATATAATTGCCCTCTGTTTCTAAATTTTCTGTGCATCACTACTTTCTAACATCGAGTCTAAGCACCCCAAACGCAGCTCTCTTCGAGATCTACAATTTAAGTGTGAGAAGCCTTTCTATAGTAAGTAATCAGCTTCCTTCCCTTT
Organism: Swietenia macrophylla; assembly: GCA_032401905.1. Taxonomy (NCBI): domain Eukaryota; kingdom Viridiplantae; phylum Streptophyta; class Magnoliopsida; order Sapindales; family Meliaceae; genus Swietenia; species Swietenia macrophylla. The sequence goes on along the minus strand of CP135585.1, from coordinate 6,766,444 downwards.
CTGTGTTATTATAAGGATGCAGGGTAGATAAACTGAGATGAATTGCAAGATAACTAAATTAATATTTCCCGAAAATAAATCCCCCAAGTCCACAAATCTTCTAACTTGAAATCATAAAAAATGGTCAAGTAACTACCCCCTACCCCCTAATTAGTTTATGGCATAATAAATAACCCACAGCTGTATAGAACACAACAATAAAGAAGGCAGTAAAAACACCAGACTTATCTCAACAATATACCAACCTCTTCACTTTCAAAGACAGGTGAAAGAAGCTCCAATGCATCACAGACATCAATCATTTCCCACCTACCCATTAGTTCTAATGCTTGTTTTGCTTCCTGTAGTCGCATCAGTTTAACAATCTTCAGAAATTACCAATATGAAGCAGCAATATTAAGCATAAATTAGATTAAGCATGCCAATTCAACCTAAAAAGAAGACATATCAGAAATGAAAAACAGAACAACTATCACAAAACATTACTTCTTTTTAAACTACACAAATAGATCTGTTCATGAGTTATTACATAGAATTTTTGACTCTGCTAAATTCAAAGAGATTGAATACAATATAGAAAGCAAATTTTCAGTGTGGACTAATGAAGATTGATATAGCAATTCAAAAAATAAAAAAATAAAAGGAAAAGAAAAGAAATCAAATGCAGTAAGTGGCATGTAGAACCCCTATGGCCGACAAGGTAATCTGCATCAAACCCAAACATGCAAGAGCATACCGCATGGCAGAAACACTTGCTTTTGTGTGCTGCAAGCAGTATACAAGGTAATCTCGTAGACCATCGAATGCAAAAGCATTACCCATGACACAAACTTTGCATGTCAGGTACTGAATACTTTTTCTCAATGAAATCCCACAACCAACAGAAAAGGGCAAGAAATTAAGAATTACATAAAAGGGATTGAAAAAGAAAGATTTTAAAAAGAGAAATACAGTAAGCAAGTTAAGTGCAACATCCCTTTAATAGGCAAATAAGTTAATAGTTATAAGAAAAACAAGATGAGGAAAATGCTGACCTGAACATCACTCCATTCAACACTTCGGAGGAACTTTGTAAGAGCCTTCTTCTCGGACATCAATGAGAAACGAAATTTCCAAAGGAGTTGTTTTTCATCTCCGCTCAACGTCCTTGTGGGTGGGTATTTTAAAATTCGTTGTATTGACCTAACATTCAAGAAGTAAACAACATGACATACTTCTCAAGCCTTAAAAAACCAATCAATCAAAAGAATAGCATGAAATGTTGTTTACCATAGAACATTAATGATATAACATAAATCAAACCATCAATTTCAAGCTTTCAATTGAAGCAAGAAAAATATTTTTTTTTATATTTTGATTACAGGATTCTAAGCTTACTTTCGTTCATTAGAGCTTGGTTTAAGGTCCCTGTCAATAATGCCACGAGTTAAACTCCTGGCTAGCTTTAGTTGCTTGTGCTCAGAGGGATTTATCCTTCCCACTTCTGGGTCCCACACATTGACAAGTTCATTTGTTGAAGTTATAGGAGTAGCTAATAAGAAATTAGCTCCTGATGCCTACACGTCAAACAAAAGAAAAGCCACCACAATCAATGTTTTGATCAACATTATGAAATTAATTTGAGCCGGCCTAATTTGTGCATAAGTAATTATAATTGTTAATGCAACAAAAGATTTCACCACAGACAAGGCATCTAACATAATGTACCCAAAGCCAATTGGAAAGACAAATATCAATTCATGATCCAGCATCAGAATTCGGCTTTTGAACTAGCGGGGACACAACAATCGCCTATGATATTAAAAATGAATTAAGCTACAAGGAGTGTCTAGATACACAAATTCAACCTAAGACATTTCTCCAAATCCCCATTAGAGATAGGTATTGACTAGCGTTAAACAGAGATAATTTACAGATAAGTAGCCAACACATCAAGTCATACGAGAGAAAGAGGTTCACTTTGACAAAACTGGTATAATGAACATATACAATTTAAAAAGCAGTAAAACCCAAGTAAATAGAAAAGAAAAAGATTAGGAAAGAAAAATTAATCTTACACTATTATTTTAAAGATTATATAGTATTTGAACAAAAGCAAAATAAAAAAAAGACCCAATAAATATTTGATGATTGCAGATGGTGGCTACCTGAAAGACAACTCGGTGTTCAAAACTACAGAAATCAACAACCAAGTATAAGTAAGAATTTCCATTTCGACAGCTTTCTTGCTCTTTGATTCTCTCCATAGCTCTGAATGTGAGTCGGTCTAACCAATCAACATGCTGGATCTGTCCCTGTTCATACTTATTTACAAGCTTTTCCAAACGCTCCAACTCCCCACGCTCATTCGTAGGAACCTATTGAAGATGATGTAGTGCGTGGATTAGCAAAATCAACCATTTATTAAAAAGAACATGCTGAAACCCTAACACAATAATCATATTCATTCGTTGATGGTTGGGAACCTTTCCCGGAGTAGTTGTAGGCAAGGATCCATCTGCCTCTCTTCCTGGCCAAAGTCTAAGCTTCTGCTTCCCAGTTTTGAGTTGCATTTTGCTGTTAAAGAGAAGTATGGTAGCCCCACCAACCAATCCCTCATCTTTCCCGCATGAAACATCCCATACCTAATTCCAAAGAACATCAAAAATAAATTAAATTCTATCTCCTAAACTTGAAAAATGAAAAGTGTTTGATCATGTCTCAAAACTCCTACCATAAACAAACATAAAAGGAGTTGGTAAATAAAAATTGAATTAGGATCACCAATACATAGAAAAGTAAAAACAAACGTGCTTACAAAAAAAACTTGAAAACACCTAAAAAGGAGTGTGTGAACTGAAATTGCAAACTCACTGTTAAAGCAAGTTGTGAATGTGCTGTTAAATCCCGATATTTAGTACTCAGTGTGATAAGTTCGTTCCAGCAATATGTTGGTCCCATAGATTCCAACCTGGTACAGAAAAGAAAGATTAATATAGATTAATCTGCAGGAATATTGCACCAATATTTGGGGGAAAAAAAGCCTAATCAAAGATCAAATTTAAATACGGAAGAAATCATAAGCAAAGACATTATTTATGTCCTATATATTTCGTTGGCATCCTCCCGGGTTAGAATGGACTATTCAACAGGAAATTATCAAAAATTTGAACACAAACAAGCAGAACCTTGTCCTCGTCGGAAGGCCGAACGGCGCACCATCAATGTACAATGCACACTCAACAAATAGCTGTGGTCTTCTCTCCTCAGCAGCGGAATCAATCCCTGAACGAGCATTTAGTTTTGAAAATTACAGCTCAGTTGGCATACTACCAATTCGCATATAATTCAGCGAAAAATCACGAGTATTCAGCACTAATTACTCCAATACCTCAATCAAGTCTAACGTGTATAATAAAGCGAATACTAAAAATTATATGGCTTTGAATTTTCGCCTAAATGAGTGGAAACCAAATTGATACCTGAATCGGGAGACTTGATAGAAGGAAAAGTTCCCTCCAATCTCTCGACGCGAAAGGTCACTGGAAGATTGATGTCGCAAGACAAGAAGAATCGGAACTCGTTTCCACTCATGGTTTATTTTTGCTTCACAGGATGCAAATTTTCACAATTTAGGGTTTCGAAAGAAATTTTCGATGTCAGGGAGTGAACAGTCCCGTTAAAATTTCAGGCGATGGTTGGCGTGGAAGAGAGTTTTAATAGAAAGATCCCGTCACCTCGGATTACTGAACTAATAAAATTGTTTAATTAATGATATTAAAAAAATATATTTATTAATAATAAATAAAAATTAAAATTTTATTATTTAATTAATGTAATAAAAATTTTATAAAATTATTTATTAATTTTTATTTATTATTAATAAATAAATTTTTTATTTTATTAATTAAATAATTTTATTATATTAATAATATTAATAAAATAAAATTATTTTTCGATTTTATCCCCTGTTTAAAAGAATATTACGGAAATAGACATTACATATCAACTGATGCTACTAGCAGCACGGATATTCACGCAACCGCTGTCACAATAAAAGAACAGAATCACGGAGATTGGTTCAGTTTGACACCAGACAACATTAACCAACAAGAAGAAGCAGGCGTGCATCCGAAAAATAGAATACAAAGCCAAGAATTTAATTCAAGTGCTTCTTCCTCTGATTCTTGACCCTTAAACAGGGTGATTGCCACAGAAGCACATGCCGAAGAACTCGATGCTGTGAAGAGAAGAAACTAACGCAGGACTATGGTTTTCGAGGAAATTTCGAGAAATCTGGGCGTCTGCGTTCGACATATGCTGTCTTCCCCTCGTTACCTTCCTCGGTGCCATAAAATATGAGAGTGGCATCTCCACCAAGTGTCTACATGGAAGAACATGAAGTGTGTGTGATTCAACACATTCGTGAGTTCTATAATAGTGCAGGTGTAGCTATTGGTTTGTAATAGATTGCAGTTCATAAACATGTACTCCTTTAACTTCATTTATGAATTGAATATACCTGGAGTCCAGCATGGCCATCGTCAACAGCATTTAGAGCTGATTTGAGCACTCTAATTGCAGTTGGGCTGTTTCTTAGGATCTCTCGGCACCATTTAATTGTTTCTCTCTCTAAGTTCTCTAGCTGGACAAAAATAGGAACAGCTGAACATTAACCATAACGCATTCAGCAACAAAATGGTAGAGGGATCAGTATTCAGCAAGGGAAAAATATGGGAAGTCAGGGATTCAAAGGACGATTAGCATTTTCTCAAGGGCATGCAGTACACCTCAACCAAACTCACCGGTACAACAGTGTTGACAAGTCCCATTTTCTCTGCTTCCGTAGCTGTGTAAAACCTTGCTAAAAACCACATTTCACGAGCTTTTTTAGGCCCCACCTATATAACCCAAAATCATGTCTTAAAATTTGCCATAATTGAAAATACCAAAACAAATTTTGCTCATCCTCCACATTGACAGTATTGGATAATCCAGTTAACTCCTAGAAATCATATTATTGGATTTTCAGCATAATCAAATTGAATGATATACAAGTACCAAGCATATCAAACGCTCCTTCACCTCTGGTGCTTACCAAGCGGGACATGATTGAACTTCCATAACCAGCATCAAAGCTTCCAACCTGCCTTAGGCCGAAAAACAGAAGCGATCTCACTTAACAGCAGCTAGGCAGAAAATCATACATGGGGCAAGAATTGACATTGCTAGTGCATAACGAAAGTAAAATATTTGCAACAAAATTAACCAGGTAGTGTCACCACTCTTCAAGTAACAAAACAGGTCACTGACCAAAGCACGGTTATTCCTGTGAACCTTTATATGCTGATCAATTCAGGCACATCAGATATACTTCAATAAACAACAAAAAATAATGGGATAAAACATGAGCACCTTAGGACCAGTTTGGCCAAATATAGCATTATCTGCTGCTATGGTGAGATCACAAACCATGTGCAGCACATGTCCTCCTCCAACAGCATAACCTGCAACCTGGTTTAGAATAGATGATAAAACCTGCCCTAAGCAAAATGAATCAAAAATTTTGAATGCGGTCCTTGTTTTGCAGACTTGAGTCTGTGGTAAGGGAAATATGGGCCAATCACATGTATCTTGAGGCTACATAGAGTTGAGTGCCATGAATCTAACCATAACTTCTAAGAACATTTATTTACATGGCACCTTATGACAGAGAATCCATAAGATCATCTGTATGTAGAATTAAGAAAGGCGTACCATTGCTATAACTGGTTTGGGAAGACGCCGAATCTGAACCTGCATCGTGATAAAAGATGAAGCAAAATAAAATAAACAATCAAGTAAAAAGAGAAGAACGGATGTATATGTAGCTGAAGATGCATCTAGCATCGATATCAAAACACCAAAAGTTCATGAAATGCTAAAAATTGCTAATCAGTTGGCATTCGAACTACAGCGGAATATGAATGATGAATGTGGATTCTGGGAAGGTGTCCAAGGGGAAGCTTCAACAAATTTTGTTTGGGAGGGTCTTAGAGGTTAGTGCAGGCATATTTTATAATATGTACGCTTTCTAGGAGTAAACATAATACCTGCAAATCTAAGACATTGAGACGACCAAAATTTTCATAATCAGCGTAACCATCTCTGGTTCTCAATGCCTGATCACCACCACTGCAAAAGGCTTTGGTTCCCTACAACATGTGAATAAAAGAAAATCAACGTGAGCCCCATAGAAACAGGGAAATATTTGAAGCAGAATGTCACTCTGGAATCTGGAATTCATAAAGTTGTACTTCCATCAATATGTGTAATGCATACGGACAACTTATAATTTACTTTGTTAAAAAAAAGATGCTCATAGTTCCAAAACTGGATTCTTCCTCTGGAGTATATAATAGGAATTTTAGATGCTTTCTTATGAATAAGAATGCCACTTATTCTACACAGAGTCGTAGACAAACCATTGTTGCAAATATAATGTAATCAAAGGATAAACAAAGATGCCAAAAATAATTTATGAGATTTGTTAGCAGTTAATATAAACATGGACAACTAGTAGATGAATACGTGATGCAAAGCTATGCTGGGGAGCTAGGACCTGTAAGATAAAGGTATCTTATGGATCATAAATCATGCATTCAAATGTGTAAATTCAAAGGCAACCACCATTTTTGAGGTGGCTGGGTTGCATCTGTCCTGCATCTATATACGCTCTTTGCGGTTATACAAGTCAAAAATCAGTACATAGAGAACTGTGCACTGTGCATAAGCAGTGAACTGATACCTTCCCAGTAAGAATAATGACTCCCACCGAACTATCATCTCTAGCATCATTAAACGCGCGAATGAGCTCCTTGACTGTCTGTGGCCGAAACGCGTTTCTTCTCTCCGGCCTATTAATCGTAATCTGCATTACACAACAAAAACAATAATTCAATTAACAAGAAACACTTGCGGCTGCGTGTTAAGTCTAAAGTAACTGATGACTATCTTACCTTGGCAATACCTTCATCGACAGCTTTCTCATAAATAATATCGGTGAATTCCTTGCCAGACTCATCACAAGCAATTCTCCAAACGACATTCTGACATGGCACTTCCCCATGTATCCTGTGATAGCTATCATTCATCGAGGCATTACTTAACCCAATGGAACCGCAATTGGAGTCCGAGTTCATTTCCGGAACAAGATGGTTGGCAACGGCGGCGATTCTTCTTCTCACGGAATCCCGCTCCTTCTCTGAAACTTCCGCCATTTGAAGGTCAGGGTGAAGCTCTCGACAGCAACAACTGCTTTGAAAGATTATTAAGCGAAAGATTGACTTCTTTAAATTGAAGTGTAATCTTTGAAACGATAGGAGGAACAGTATTGCTGTTATTTGACGTATTGCAAATTAGATAGGATAAGGCGGAGGTAGCGATTGAGTGCATTCACGGACACGGACCGTTACTATTTTCTTCCCAGTGGCACTTGAAACGGTGCGTTTGGTGCAAGCAGCAAACAGACAAGATTGCTCAAGTCAAGAAGCGACAAAATTCTTTAGATTTTCAACGCGGTACAAAATTAGAGATCGAAGGCCGAGTTGAATTATGAGGTTCAAACCCAAAGCAAGACTAAAAGTTTCAGCCCACGATGTGGTGGACATTCCAAACCCAATATGGGGAATTTGACCCCACGATGAGTGGAGATTTTGACGAAGAAATAGGGAGGGACGCGGTGTGGAGAATGCCGAGGCACTATCCACCCAATTAATGCCGGGGAAATCAAATCGGTAGATTCTTGTCTGTTTAATACTTTGATTTACATAAAGACTTAAACCCATGCCCTATCTCTGAGCAAGTATTTGGACTGTTCAAGCCTGGTCTCACGTCTCACCGTGATATTCCGAAGCTGGAGTGGCCTCTCCCAGAGTAGCCAGGTGAGAATTTTATTTTGCATTTTGTTCGCGTTGTTAGTCCTAAAGACTGAATTCATTTTCTGTTTTCACTTGGTGAGGTAGTTTCTCTGTAACTTTAAGCTGCTTTTGACTCTTTAGCTTGTGTTATGACTCTTCCGATTTCATAAATGCTCGGGGGGGTTTTTTGGCAATCCAATCTGTCTGAGAACTAGGATATTTTGATGGGAATGAAGTATTTTCTATTTTGATGGGTAAGATGAAAACGTTGGGTATGTTCGAAAGTACGATTGATGACCAACAGTACACTGTTTGATTGCCCAAAAAGTTAATAAGATAGTGAAATGCCAAGAATTCGATTACTATTTTAGTTGGTTCTACGTTTCCATTTCTCATTTACTTTTGTTCTAATGCTTGTTTCTATCTGTATTTCTTTTTTGATGCCTGAGCAAAAGTATGGCTGCTTTTGAATTGCAGATAAGAGAGGGATTTGAAATTCCATAGTTTACTCATAGGGATCTATTATTTATTACAAATAAAAAAATCAAGCACCCGTATACTATCTCACAGTCTGACAACAAGACAATCTGTCGTAGCAAACAAGGCTGTCTTAATATTCTGCTACAATAAGCTTATAGCTGATATTAATATCGGTATACCCTCGCACAATGAAAGACAACTTGACCCTACTAAAGAAGAATTTCTATTAGTTAAGAACTGTCTAAATATACGTTCATAACCTAATTAACTAATGGTGTGATAGGGGTCAGCAAATCATGCCTACCACACAAATGAATACACCGTAGTTACCTTAGGCTGAGCTCAACATGCATCATGATCAGACTGAGGTAGATTGCTTGGTGGCTTGCCTATCTGTAAACAAGCTATTGGGGGCACAGTTGGAGTGCTTAACTCTCCAAAAGTTTGCCAGCAGAAGGGATCATACATGTGGTAGCGTTCTTGCTGTGGTTTTAGCTCTATAAAAGATAGAGTTACATCTATACATGGTAGGCTGTCGCTGCAGGCAAAATGTACAGGTTTTACGGTGTATGTCCCTCTAATTTTTTCATAGGTAATTCCTGATAGAGCCACTGCTGATGTTTGGTTCTTGCATTTGCTTTTGTCGCAATAGAATTGGTCAATCACAATTGGAAGTTGGACCTCAGAAACTTGAATGTTTGAGAAAAGTACCCCCTGAACAGAGCCTGATCCACCCTGCAGATGTGAAATTTGAAATAATGAGAAAAATTAATTGTAAACTGGAAGTGTCAGAAAAGCGCTAACATTAGCAAAAGAACTTGGATATATTTGGCCAAGGAAAGAGATGGAAAAGGAAATGGAGTTACTGGAAAACCTCATTTTTCCAATGCCCAAAAACTTGATTAGAATTTATGGAGAGAGCGAAAAACTTGTAACATATTTGGAATTATGTCTAGAAGTCCTTACCAGTGGTTTCTGAAATGATTTAAAAAAGATGGTGAAAATCTTCTGGATTTATTCCCCTCCATATTGGTATGAATCTTACACCAGTATACAAGACATCACTTCAAGTCAGTATTTGTTATTAAATATGTTTTGTTTCTGTATGTGTTTGTTAATCTAACCCATCAGTCTACCTTTCTCTACTCTTGACATCAAGTAGTCTTTTTGTGGGCATTGTGTTTATTACATTAGTTCTTTTGTAGATTATAGCATGGGATTACAGATGGTATCAGTACCTGCCACGTCTTGATTCTGACACCATTCATGGTGTTATGCATCATTACATCTCGGACAGTGATGTTTGAGACACAGGCTTTGGTATTATCTCTTCCCAGACTTCCGATGCTGATTCCATGTCCTGGCCCACAGTTCACATTGTGTACGTATACATTTGAGCATCCAGTTTGAATAGAAACACAGTCGTCTCCTGCAAAAGTCATTGGATTGGAAAAGCTTAGCATCAATGCAACATGCACCTTTTTAAATTTTCTAATTTAATATCAGACAAATCAGATTTAGTTTAACTGAAAGATAATTTTCAATCCTGCAAACAGTGCCACTGTTTACATGTTAAACTAAGCCTTTGATTTTATGTAATCACTATATTTTAAAAGCTTTTACATCTGTTTACACGCTAAACTAAGCCTTTGATTTTATTCAATCACTATATTCTAAAAGCTTCATCTGGTGCTTAGCGGATATATGAACCTGATTTACTCATTTCTATCTTGTATGCTCTCTAATAAGGCTTTCATCTAAGCAGAAGTCAACAAAACAAAGAAGATGGGGGCAAAAGATTTTGTTGGAAGATGAAGACAAAAGTAAATTTGAAAGTTGGAAGAAATAACAGAAGAAAAGTTCTTGTTGCCGGTGGTGTTCAAAACCTCATCCTAAATTGGTCCATCCCCTAACAAGTTTGGGTATGACAGGTGTCAAATAACTAATGGATGAAATTTTCCAGAATTCTGAAGATTGCTTCTTGCCATGTGTCAAAGAATAAGCTTACTGGCTCTGGATAAGAGTGTGCCATGAATTTTAAGGAACCTGCTCAAAGGCATGTCAATGATGCCTTTTTTTCCTTTCTTTTGGATATATGGTTGTGACAGTGCCATCAAGTGTTCACAGTTATTCTCAATTTTGGCTCGGCAGGTCTTGTTCTTGTTTTGTCAAGATTCAAGCTTGACCTGCAGCTCATCATAGTCTAGTTGAATTTGGTTTATACGGAAAAACTTATGTGTCTGCAAGTAATGTAATTACCGCAAGCAAGATTGGTGCTGTGAATCAACACATCTTTGGAGTTCTGCAGGTGGATTCCATCGGTGTTGGGACTGTCACCAGGCGATGAAACAGTCATATCATGTACCACGACTCCAATGCAATTATCAAATTTGAGGTGGCATTGCGGACTGTTTTGTATTGTTATGCCGGTGACAGTAACATTAAAACTCCCATAGAACCTCAGAGCCTGTTACACAACATTGCATGTTAGAGAACTGCAGGGTCATAAATTTCAAAAAGAATTTTGGTCGCTATGAAGTGGTCCTTACAGTTGGCTTGATGCTTGGCATTTTCCCTGATAGTTCACTTTTTATCTGCCACACAATTTCAACGAGGAACAGGATTAGTTGCGGATAATAGAAATTCCAGTTACAGGGTAAATTAACAAACTGATGAAGTAATTAAATTACAGGCACTGGTGGCTTGTTCTGTAGTGTATTGTTGTTCAATGGGATGATGAGCTTTGATTCATCATCTATAGGATCATCATATGGATAGTCTCGCCACCAGACTGAGCCTCTTCCATCAATTAAGCCTTTTCCTTGAATCGTAATTCCTCTCAGTTTTGTAAAATCCATCCACCATAACAGACCTTTACCCCAATCTTTGGAGCTTGTTGGAGCAATTATCGTGCCATCCAGCTGAGAAAATCAATCAAACTTTCAATTTCTCACCGTGTTACTACCCAATCATAAAGTTACAAATAAATTTCGAATATTTACCTGAAATACAGTGTTTGCTTGGCAGTATGGACCAGAGAATGAAATGGGTCCAACCAGGAACACAGATTGCTCAGGAACCATCACAGTTGATGCCTCAATTTTACAAGCAGCTTCCCATGCAGCTTCGAATGCCTGCATGAACCCCGTCATTAAATTGTAATTTTCTACAAATAACTACGTTTCACCAGGAAAAAGAAACAACTGTCGTCACAAATTCGCAATAATTATGATCAGAGTCACTGTTGGTGTTAGGTTGTGTGCGGAATAACTAACTGTAAGCAATTATTGTGGGAATCCTGACCAAACTGCCGTAACGAGAATCAATATTTTCCAGTGGGCCTCAGTTTGTAGTGTTGTTGTCGTTTTCATTGTCCTCACTGTTAAATTTATTTTTCTGAAGCTGAGCCTTTAAAATTAGTGATTTTGACCATAAATGATTTTGAACAACACCAAAAATAAAAAGATAATGTCTCTTTAAAAGAATAAATTTTAAGAAGCTCCCAAAGCCTTAATGTGACTCTGCCATTAATGAAAATTACGTTAAGTTTGAATTGAAAAAAGAAAGAAACCATGCTGGTAATGGATGCAATATCATTGACAGAGGAGGAGAAAATGAAATCCCGTGTCAATGAATTAGAAAATTTATGAGAATGCGAGAAATTTGTGCAGTGCTGCATTTCCAACAATGGATTCTTAAGAAGACAGACAATTATTGAACGTCGCATACCTTTGTGTCATCAGTAATTCCATCACCCTTAGCGCCGAAATCCATGACGTTAAGGACGGAAGAGTGGCCGCTATCCTGTACAGGCTTAGTAGACGGCGGCGGTAATGGGGAAGATTTATAAGACCGCGCCTTTGTTTTTGGTTTTGGCTTGGTTTTTGATCCCTTGTTGTGATAATTATGGTGACTACTGCGATGACTACTTCCTTTATAATTCTTCTTGGAAAGAGAAGCTGAGTTGGTTCTGCTTTGCCTCCAATGCCTTCCTCTTCTGGCATTGCAAGTCTCAAAAGTTGCAGACCAAACAAGAAATGCAACGAAGAGCATGAATGTGAGACTTCTGATAGTTAGCCCTCTCATTTTCATTTATACTGCGAAAGACAGACAGAGAGAGAAAGCAAAAAAAGAGAGAGCTTGAATTGCTAAGCTATCCTGAAGAGGAGATAATGTGGTTTCTATAGGGGAGAGATAGCAAAGCAAAGCAGAGCTCACGAGAGTCAACAGTAATAAACAAAGACTGCTTTTGAATATTGATAATATACAAAGGCATATATGTTTCATTCTCTCCTTCCTCTGCATTATTAATCATTTCACAGCTCTTTATGTGAATTCCGGTAGGGATTAATTTAGGGCATCTACAGTGATTACGGGCCCCATTTTTCTGTCACATGTAAAAATGATGCTGCATGTGACTCATCGATCCACTTGTTTATTATACTAACTGTATCCCCCAATCAATTATCAATACATTCCAAGCCTTGCACTCCACACTCAAAGCAAGCAAAATGCACCTACATTACACTACATTATATTTCAATTTTGAATACTGGAAGAAAATTACAATCCTGGAAATGAGTAAAACTTATACCGTACACTGTAGACTTGCGGAGTTACAGTTGTTTTGCTTGTGAAGTCCATATCCTATGGTTTTCTTTCCTTCCACCATGGCTTCACTTGTGTATGAATGAGAAAAGCCAAAAAGGAACACGTGAGTGGGTCTCTGTGGTGTCAAGGGCAGGCACAGATTATAACAGCTCTTTATAGTCACATGCATCGTTCACGGGCTCCAGTTTTGTACTTTATCCTCACAATAACCGGCTAAGCGGCTAAGGCTACAATTTCTCGAGAGTTTTCTCTTCTTCAATCAAATAATTTCACAGTTTTCCAATCTAGCCAAATAGTAGCTGAATAAAACCAACAGTCTCCTCTCCTCAAGCCTGCACTCTCCATCCAATCATAGGAATGGTTAATTTTTACTGGGTTCTGAAGTTTTTAACCTGAAAAATATAAGAGCTACTGGCAAATTGCATACATTTCTTGGCAGGAAGCCGTGCACTGCTGGAAAACCTCTATCTGCCCACTGTTTGATGCTTGGTTTATTTGGTAAATTATATTAGCTTTATTTTACCTATTAAAAAGGTACAAGTAGCTAAACTAGTGAAAGAATAAAAAATGTTCCAAGCTCCTGGAGCCATATGCCCAATCCCTGTGTAGCATACAAGGCTCTTGCAAAAGGGAAAGATTGTGATTTGTGAAATAGCATAGAAGCATATACTTAATCTGAAATTTCAGAAAGATTATCACCTGTGGTTTAAGAACATTATGTTCCACCCACTCACTCATTAATTTCCATCACTGGTTTTCAAGCTTCCTGATAAAATTATATATAACTATAAGCAAGCATGACATGATAAGTGTGTGTGTGGGCGCACGCGCGCGCGTGTGTTAGTTTTCTGTTTTACCGAGAAAATGTGACAATACAATATGTGTTACGTGGGCGTTTTGAAAATTGTCTTTACTGAAAAGCAGACCTCACTTTCATGAGGCAACAGTGTGTTTGACCTCTAGCTCTAGTCACCTTCCATCCAGATTTTGCCATCACACATCTTCTTCTCATTCATGTGCTGTGTTGCTGCCTGCCTGCCTGCCTAGATTCTCATATACGTTATGCATGCCAGTGCCATCCAATTCAAATAAGATAAATACATACATCCAATCCGAAAGTTTACCAATTGGATTCTATATTTGGCATTACTCCCACATAATTATTGTTTGGTTTTTAGAGTCCCACAACCTCTAATGTGGATTAAATTAACGAACACAGTCAGGAATATATATCTGTAACATTCGCTTAGTATATCATAAGCTTGTTGCTACATCCGTTGTCATTCATATGCTTGTTGTCTCTGTTCACATAATATAATTCACAGAAAAATACAGAAGCTAAGGGCAGCCCATGAATGCATGGACAGATCCCTTATTCCTATTCCAGAACCTCAGGACATAAAGACACCACACACACACACACACAATATGTATATTATTTTAAGTCCCTCTTTGACTGTGTAAGCTACATACATAATCATTTACATTCATTATTGCTTTATGTAATGAATATGCTTTGAGACAAGCACACACACACATATAGATATATTGCTGCATGTATATAAATGACAAAAGATTTTCGGGTAGATGGTGAGTAGGACCTTCCAAGCCGTCGTTTTGTGAAGATATAATACAATACTGTACAAGCTCGTGAACTTTTAGTCTTCTCGTGAACTCTAATTCGTATATAAATAATTTTATTTTATATTTATATATGCATATATAGATAGAGGTGAATACATATATATATATATATATACGATGATGATGATGATTAGGGTTTCCTTTCCTTCCCTTCTCTTCTCTTCTCTTCTGATTTTGTCTCAACTTCATTATTGAATGTCCATAACCCGATTGCTGTGGTGGTCCAAAACAATCAATAATTGAAGTCATGCACTATTATTCATTTTTTAATTTAATATTAAATTTTTATAAGTCACATTTTAAAAACTCATTCTAAATAGATGAACCAATTTTTTTATGATTTCTTTCTTTTTTATTGACGTACGCCTATATTTAGCTTGCTACTCAACATCAAAAGTAATAAAAATAAACTACTAATTAATTCACATGCGCGCGGCAAAGGCAAGCATACATATTTTCTTCCAGGTCTCTTGTAGAAAAGGAACAAAGGTTGCCTAGAAACTCTATGCACTCATTCCATGTACAATACTCATGTCTTGATGTTAATTAATTAGATTAACAATAAGAAGAAGAAGAAGAAGAAGAATGTGTTTTGACAGGTGGGCTAATTAAAAGAAGCATGGTGCAAGTGGCTTTCCTTCCGAACAATATTTAAATGGGCATATTGGTGGTTGGACTCTTGTCGTATTCATTGTCTTTGTTCATCGCAACTTATTACCTTCCCCGTTGGATCACATATCTTCTATGTAGCTGAACATAAAGCAACAGATTAATTAAGTATTACCCCATTCATGATCTAAAAGAGAAAGCAGAAGGGATTCACGGACCATTCTAGAAGTTGAAGTTAATATAAATTTTAAATTCACCAGGAACAATGAGTATCTGATTCTGATCTCAGGCTTCTCTTCCCCTTTTCCACTGTAGGAGTTTGAGTTTCTCATTATTGTCGGTTGCCGATCAGCTCAAGTACTGATGTTATCTTACGTTGTGCATGTGAATCATTGATTTTCTCAGCTGACCCTCTAACAAATTTGCCTTATTATAACTGTTGTGTATTCTGCTTCTGGCTTCCGCACTCATGATCGAGTAGATCTCTCTTTGATTCTTAAATTTAGAAAGACAAAAAGCGCTTTTGTCGCCAGCTTTTTGTTTGTCTTACAAGAACGACCCTTAATTCATGGCCTACGTTACAGAAAGCCACAATCCAAGCCAAGTCACACGGATCGTTTTGAGCCCCTAAGGATTTCCCTTTCCCACTCATTATTTTATTATTAGTTTTTTAATTAACCTGGCCTGTAATGTACTGCCATGCCATGCAATGCAATGCAAAGTGCGGGCAGCACATGGTTTTTAAAATGAAGACATCGATCTACGAACGTACGATTTCATCAGAGAGACTCAACAGAATCAGACAATCAGACAATGCATTGCCCACAAACTGTTTTCACCTTCTTGTAATCTTTTTATTTTTGCCAAGTTGGAATGTTCTTCTTTCTTTACAATCGGACCCTTAATTTCACGTACGGTATATATTTCGTACTGCTCTGCTTCTGCTCCTCTGGTTGTAAGCAATTAAAAATTACATTAAATAATGGAAGCAATCTATCTGTCATCTCATTTAACCACCATTCACCAGCGGACACCATGCATATATTTCACTGGGGGGTATGTGGAGCGGACGACGGTGTCGTTTAATAAATGTACCTGCCTGCCGAAATCTTTCACTTGTCGCTTTACCGTGAGAAGGACCGAGGAAATTCCCGGACACTATGCAGGCAAGTCAGTTCTACTTGACCACCATTATTTAATTCATAATCCCAGTGGTCCCAAATTGCCTACTAATTATTGTCATCAAAACTAATTGCTTAAAAATAAAATTAAAATATTTACTTAATTTAACAATATATAATTAATAATAAATAATTTAAAATTATATTTTAAATTTTTTAATTTATATTATAAAATATAAAAATAATTTATAAATTTTATTAATGTACGATAATTATTCACTATTAATTATGCTCCTTTATCTTCTTAAAAATCAAAGAAAAAAATATAAGAAAAAAAATATAACACTTAAGATTCTCTCGTAATCTTTTTTTTTCTTAATTTTTAATAAAATAATAACATGTAATATAATTAACAATAAATAATTAATATCATATTAAATTTATAAATTAATTTTATATTTTATGATATAAATTAAAAAATTTAAAATACAATCTAAATTATTTATTATTAACTATATTATGTGTCAACATCTACTTTAACACGAGAAGTAAAAAAATTAGAAAAAAATTCTAATTCAAAAATATAACACATTCATATTATTTTTTTATCATTATTATTTATTTATTAGCAAATATATTCTCAATGGATTTCAAAATCCCAGCTACTTGTACACATAATCTATCACAGCGCGGCCCAATTTCCATGGACATGACATAAAACAGTGCGTACAATGAATCTCCAACAGTAACTGCATCACATTCAATATCAGGGTGCAGTTTTTTTGTTTTTTTAATGTGTTCTTCTATATATATATATATATATATATATATATATATATATAATGACAGCCGTAATATTCATAAAAGTTTAACTAAACGGATGCTAGTATGCTCTACGGTCAATTTATCCAATTTGTATGCTATGGCATAATTATTTAAATGCCGATGGGTGGCAGGCAAGTCAGAGCTCTGTGTGAATGATATCATCTGTTATGGATTCAGCTAGCGCAGGATCTTTGTGGTTGGAACTTAAGCAGTCGGCTGAGGGATGCACAATGCCGTACCCAATGCCTTGAGCGGAGTTGCAGTAGGTCTCGACTGTACCATCCTTCTTTTCTAGGTAGACATTGCTCAAGACTATGTTAGTGCAGGGGACAGTATCACTGCAGGCAAATTTCATTGCTGTTGAGCTCTGTGTAGTTCCGCAAATGTTCTCGTACATGATCTCACCTATTTTCACTGCTGATGTCTGGAAAATAGAATAAGTAACCATCGGGATTCTGGTTGGTTCACCAAGATGTTAAATTGAATACAATTTGATAGAGGCAGAGTCATGCTTCAATTACCAGACAGGAACTTCAGAAATGATAAAACCTTAGAAGGGAACTGGAGAAAGTACCTGATTACGACAGGATGTTGGGGAATCGCAGTAGAACTGGTCAATGATAATGGGGTTTGCAACATCTTCCATCCTTACATTTTGAAATAGTACCCCACGAACATAACCAGAACCTCCCTGAAAATATAACCGAAAGGAAAGGGATTCATGCCAGTTTCAAAAGGAAAGTATCTTGAATGAAGCTTAGATGAATTGATGTTCCAACTTGTACTGTATGTTCTAGAATGGCTGTCAAATTCTGACCCAAAGAGTATATACAGCAGTCAAATACATTCAACAAAGAAAACTGGAGCAACACAAATATTGTCTATTCAGAACCAATGAAAAGTATTGTATCAAATTCTGTCTTGAAAAACATTCAAACACCATCATAACAATTTGAAGTGTTGCCAAGTTTTTTTGAAGTTTGAAAGAGATCAAATAAAAGGGGGCCCCTTTCAAGGCTCCAGTCTCTTCATAACAGATCTAAGTAATCTACTCATTGCGATAAAAAGTATTACCTGCCAAGTTTTAATCCTGAGGCCATTAGTAGTTTCTTTGAGATATGCTGTATCCAAGACCACTTTTGTAACTATGCCTGTCGAGTTGTCCTTTCCAAGGCTTCCAATACTAAGAAGCAGAATTTCACAGCAGAAAGAGAAGAGATTTGGTAAAATTTTCAATTTAGGCTTTTCTATGCCATAAGGAACAAAATACCATCCACATTGTGCTCCGTGTATTTTTACGGAATGGACTATAAGACCCACAATTTTAAGTTGACATACCTAACTCCATGTCCAGGCCCACAAAAAATTCCCTTCATTTTGATACTGGAGCTAGCGTTGACAATTGAAATACAATCATCCCCTGAGTATCACATGCAGAATCACCATGAAACACAACCTGTCAAAATGCTACCCTGGGATATCAGTCTGCAACTGTAGTGCATTTTTCATGTAAAGAAAATGTAAGAAAGTATGCAGAATTTTTATGGCAAGCAAAACTTCGCTGTTCTTTGGATGTTTTTCCTAATAAGATATGGTGCATTTTTTTAAACTTGAAGACTTGACAATTGTAAGCTTTACCATTATTTGGCTATTATCCCTTTCAAATTTGTACAATAGAAACTTCAACAAGGTTGACAAAAAGGATGAGGCATTTAAACCTGTTCCAATTTTGCAGTCTTGGAGAACAACATTAGAGGACCCAGTGATATGAATGCCATCTGTGTTTGGACTGTCTTCTGGAGCTTTGATTAGTACTTGAGATACTTGCACATTATCAGACCTGGAAATGACAAAATGCATCTGTTGGCTGTTCTGAATAGTGAGGCCTTGTACCATTACAGCAGAGCTTGAATCAATGGTTAAGGCCTGCAACAAGCTCTTATGTTAGATCTCACTCATTGTGAATTATTTGGCAATCTAATCCATCACACATCTCATGAATTGTTTTAGACTATGACTAAAATAATAAAGGGAAGGTCCTTACTGTTGGGGCTCCTCGGCAAGGCTGTA
This sequence comes from Swietenia macrophylla, assembly GCA_032401905.1. NCBI lineage: Eukaryota > Viridiplantae > Streptophyta > Magnoliopsida > Sapindales > Meliaceae > Swietenia > Swietenia macrophylla. The sequence continues at coordinate 6,747,207 of CP135585.1, read as the reverse complement.
CACAGGCAAGAAGGAAAGAAAGATCCATATTAGAATTTTGATATCAGAACTATAACTATTTTTGAATCAAATTACAAGGAATGGAAGATATATGGTGAATATAGAAGAGTTACATTTGACTTGTTCTTTTTGCAAGATGATGCCCACCATTTACTGCCTGAGCCATCAATGACTCCACCCCCCTGGAAGCGGACCCTGTTCAGCTTAGAAAAATCAAGCCAGATTCGTGGCAACTTTGGATCCCAATTGTTGGGCTCATCTGGGGCAACTATTGTTCCATCAATCTGTATAATGATAATATTATTAGTACTAGCATTAATGATATAAATGTTAGGGTTACGAAGGAGGAGAGTGACGAAATAATTACAGAAAATAGTCTGTCATATATATTTCTATTTTGGAGTCATATGAAGATTACCTGAATGACTAACTTATCAGCACAAGGTCCTTTGAATCTCCTTGCATTAACTAAATATCGGCGTCCTGGAGGAACCAAGAAAACTGATTTTGGCGTAGAGCAGGCTGTGATCCATGCATTTATAAAAGCCTGTTGATAATCACACAACATAAAAAGAAATATCAATTTACCAAAAGAAAGAAGAAATAAAAGGGCAAACATGAATAAAAGAAAAAGGATAAAAGAAAAAGGATTAAAAAAGAAAAGGAATTTGATAGAATGACAGTTAAATTATCGTATTAGACCCACTGCTTAACTGACACATGGGCCATTGAATAAACCAGCATTTGATGTCCATACTAGCAAGTATTGTATCATGTAATTTGTATTATTTCAAAGTAAAAACCTTTAACGCAATATGCACCTGGGTATCATCAGAAACTCCATTTCCAACAGCACCAAAGCTATCAACATTTACAAGAACCTTGCCACCTTGTTCATTTGTCCATGATGGCACCCCAAAAAGTTCCAGCTCATTCTTTTCTTCTATATCCATGTTCTCAAGCTCCCCAAGCATGTCAATGTTGTCATATACCATGTTTCCTGAAACTGCATGAGCCACTACCAGCAAACCAAAAAAGGAAACCATGAATAATTTATCCATGTTTTGTCTGTTCTAGCTTTTTGATTGATTTGAATAAATCCAGTGAAGACATTGGGATTTAATTTATAAGTGCAGATTAATTTTGAAAATGAAGGGATTTGTGGGTTATACGGCTTGGCTTAAAAGTAGGTGAAGGTTCTACATTTTCTACATGCTCACACTTGAAGTGCAAGGGAATTTCTTTTTGTAGTTCTTTGCTTTACTCTTCAACTACTGTACAAAAATCTAACAAGTCAAAGTGTTCATAGATTCTGTCTGGCTTGTTCTCTGTAAAGCCCTCAGATAAATGGACAACTATCTGAGATTTTATGAATTAAGTATTTGCATATGCAGAGCAACAAACTGACAATGCAATAAATTCCCATGAGAAAATAGAAAAAGAAAGGGTAATTTATTAGTTAAACCAACCAGCGCAATAGAAAAACATATCCCACTTGACCATTCCATGCACGCTAATGCTAAAGCTTAAAGGAAAAGAAACCTCTCAATTGTTAACCAATGCAGAGTCCATACACTTCACAAATGAGGCTGAGCTTCTTGAAAACAAAAATGATCTGGTAAATGGCTAGTGGCAACTGTTTACTTCAATCAAACTATGACCAATCTCCCTTGTCACCTTCCTTGCCATAGCAATCTCCCTGACTTGCATTGACACTTCAAAATCCCCTATTTCAGCATAAAAGTTTGATACTTGCAAATAAACTGCAAAATCCTCAGGCTCAAGCTCCATCAAGATTTTTGCAACTCTTCTTCCAACAATTTCATTGCAGTGAACCCTGCAACTTCGCAGCAATGAGCTCCACATCACACAATCACCCTTTCCTGGTGTCTGCTGCAGCAATTCCTCAGCCTTATTCAGAAGACCAGCACGCCCTAGCAGATCAATCATGCATGAATAATGCTGCTGGTCCGGGTCAATGCCATAAACAGATTTCATTGAGTTAAACAACAATTGTCCTTCTTTGATCATTCCTGAATGATTGCATCCTGCAAGCACACAGAGAAATGTCACTTTATCAGGTAGCAGACCCTTTTGGGTCAATGTTTCCAGCATGTCAAGGCATTCTCTTCCCATTCCATTCCGAGCATATCCGTTGATAATTGAAGTGAAACCCACAACATTTGGGGAAGAAATATTCTCAAACACTTGGCGAGAAAATTCCATATGACCACATCTTGAATATGCGTCCATTAAAGAACATTGTACAACAATATTAGATTCCAAACCTGACTTTATTGCACAACAGTGCAGCAATCTGCAGCTACCTAGGTTTGCAAAAGCAGACACAGATAATGCTTTCAGGGTTGTGGACAAAGTTATCTCATCAACTCCCACTCCTTCATCAACCATCAAACCAAACATCTCAACAGCATCGCCAATGTTACCACAGTGCAACAAAGAGGTCATTAGAGAATTACAACACTGCAAAGTACTTTTGGGAGCAGCCTCAAGTATAGCTACAGAACTCTCAATGACATTGCACTTCCCATACATATCAATCAAAGCAGATTGAACGTGGACACTCCCACGATCAAACCCCATTTTTAAGACATAACAATGAATCTGTTTCCCAAAAGATACATTGCAGGCCCTACTAGCAAAATTTAACAACCCCACGAATGAACGTATTGATGGCCTCTTCCCCCAAAAATGCATCCTAGAAAACAATTCAAGAGCATCACATACTAAACCACAATGAGCATAAACTGAAACAATTGAATTCCATGAAATTACATCGTCCACTGGGATGTTGTCCAATGATTTCTTCGCATCAATTAAACTCCCACAAGCAGAATAAAAATCCACTAAAGCATTAGCAACAAAAATATTAACATCCACCCATCCAAGCTTAATTACATGACAGTGTAACTGCCTCCCTTCAAAGAGACACATCTTATTACTACACCCGCGAATCATATAACAAAAACTGAGCCCATTGGGCTCCACGCCGTCATCTCTCATTTCAGCGTATATTTTTAACACCTCATCCGGTCGGCTTAGTTCACAAAATGCTCGCAACAACATATTCCACGTTGCTAAGTTTCTCTCAGGCAACTCGTCAAACAACTTCAAAGCTTCAACACCGAGTCCCATACGCATATACAAATCAACAAGTGAGCTCCCTATATACAAATTCAAACCAAACCCAAGCAAAACCACTCTACCATGAACCTGAAGTCCTTCTGTATAAAACCCGGCATTGCTACAAATACTTACCACAGTAGAAAATGTTGATGCACTTTCCCTGAGTCCATGTGAACCCATATCACTGTAAAGACAAAAAGCCTGTTTTGGGTGGCCGTACTTCCCATATCCCGACATTAGCAAGTTGTATGTTACAACATCTCGAGCTGGCATGTCATCGAACAGTTTTTGAGCAGAGCTCAAATGCCCAGCCTTTATGAAAGCATCTATCGTACGGTTTCTGGAGTATATACCCAGTTGAGGATCGGTTTCACAGTATGAATCCAATAACAGGGAGGACGTTGGTGAAACTACTGCAGTGCACTTCGGTGTTAAGTTCGTTATGGTACGTAGAAGGGGCAATAGTTTAGTGCTTTGCATTGGTTTTGAAGGAAGTCCCTCGCTCCTAAAGTACAAAACCTCCTGAAATTTTCTTCCTGTTTTAATGGCGGCTTGTCAGAAAATTTCAATTTATAATTATTATTTAAATGTTATGCGCTTCGGGCCTATAAGAAAACTAAACAAATACGAAAGAAATATGAACCAAATACCTTGACGCTTGCTCAGTTAAAACCGTTCACCATTTCGTTCGTTAAAAACGTTTCATGCAAAATAGTAGGCCTTTATCTATTCATTTGTTTTTGGCAAACGGCACTATCAGAAATGGCGACGACTCTGCATGCTTTTGCTTCAAGGTAACTCCATAACGGTCGGCCCTCTAGATTATTGGCACCGAGCAGTGATGAGATTGATCATTGAGATGCTTTTTAGATCTTGCGTGCCAAGGAAACTGCAAACTCATTGCTTTGCAATTTAACAATAAATGCTGCAACCCCATACATATTCATTTATCGTAGATTTGAGCTGAAGCTGCAGTGCATCAAACAATGGAAGAAGGCCAATAAACTTTAATGAACATCCTTCCCCCATTACAAGATACAGCTGGATTATGTACAGGGAGGACAGATGGTCAATCATTTCTAGATAAAAGCAAGTGGCAGGAAGCAGGTTTAAGAAGAGAATTATTTCCTAATTATATAGAGACAGATGTTTCACATGCACCAGCAGATGACCAACAAACGTGAAAATTCAGCCAATCATAGATTCATAGATTAATATGTTGAAGCCATGGCCTCCATGAGGGTGGCTACAAATTGCATCTGGGTTTCTTCATTAATGGTTGAGAAGAGAGGAACATGGACAAATAGAGATTTGTGACCCTTCTGCTCTGCAAACCGAAGAGAGTGATAGTAGACGTAATTGCAAACGAAACGGCCTGCATCATTAGATATTGTTGCATCGAAGCCCTTCTTCTTCAAGAACTTCAGGATTGCCTCAGTGGAGAGAGATGTCTTCAAGAACCAGAAGATGAAAATGTTAAACACCAATGCAGAAGAACAACGGGAGAGAGAGAGAGAGAGATACAAATGGTGCCTGAGGCATAACAAACAAAGGCTTCAAGCTCTTACAGGAAGGGCAAATTATTCAAGCTCAATGCCTATCACACAGGTTGTCACTTGCGTGGTTTAGCTATGGTTAAAAACAAGACCCATCAATTGCGGTAAAGATTTCATAATACAGTCTCATTACATTTAACCCAACTACGTTTAGGCATCTACAACGCTAGTCCAATAAATGCAAGTTCACCGTGCTCTCAAACTATTGATAAATCATATTCAACTACTGTATACAACTATATTTATTAGATTGCATCATAAATGGCATCTTCTCCCAGCATCGATAACATAACATTTTCTTTTGTGCTTTTTAACTTCAAAAGGATTAACATTTAGATCAAGGTATCACATACCCATATCTTAACCGAAAATGATAAATTTAAATACTAAACTCAGAATTTTTTGTTATTGAGTTAAAAAAAAATTATTAATTGAACACTACGTGGGCTAACAATGGTTATTAAAGTGAACTTGCAGATTTATAATATAAATCCAAAAAATTTATGAACATAATTATGAGTACCAATCTCCCAATATCTATCGAAGAAAGGTCAGGAGAGGGAGAGGGAGCGAGGTTGTTCTCAGATTACCTGTCTTATCCAGGAAATTCCTCCATCCTCGGGGACTATTGGTAGATGCTGGAAATAGCAAAAGCAAATTCAGTGTAAAAAGAAATCAAAGCCAGTGTTATCCACCAGCCCCAAAACTGTATTAATTCTCACATGGGAAGGGGTAATTTTACAACTATAAGATACATATACTGGACTCGGAAGGCAACCATAAATCAGAGTCTCCAATTTTTACAATTTCATTACTGGAAGTGGGACTGGAGTAACTTGAAAGGCTCCTTTGTAGAGGACATAATCCAAGAAAAGGAAAAAGGATGATAACTTCTCAAAATGTTGAAGAGAACAGCTCTTTTATGGGACGAGAAAGCAAATTTACCTGAGGTTTCCATCCCAGTTGATCTGGAAAACGGAATGTAGCTTCATTTGCCGCCTGCTGCTCTAAGGCAAACTTCAATAACCCACTATTCACCCCAAAATGAATCTGCAGAAGCAACAAAACTTAAGTCTTTTCAAACACTGTGCTTAATTCCAAGACCCCCATGCTGTTAGTGGCATAGGTTCCTATATCATCATTTTCCTATTTGAAAACCAATAAATGCATAGACATATTTTGATTATCAACTACTGAAATACCAAGCCCATAGGAAAGAAGCATACAAAACAATAACTATAAATCTTTTACATATATGAGTTTGAATGCTTTAATGCCAAACCCACATAATAAAAGCAACATGAAATAGACAGACAGCACCAAAACAGTTCAAGATTAACTGCAGCGAAAATAAGAGAGGGAAAAAAGATGTAAAAGAGCAAGTAGTAAGAAAATGCACGAAAGAAAGAAAACGAAAGCAATGATTGAGTAAAATAACTAATTGTAGGAGACGCGAGCATATGCATGAAGCAGTTACTAATATGTTTTTTAAAAGTTTATCAGGCAAAGAAAAAGAAAGCAATGATTCAGTAAAATAACTAATTGTAGGAGACACGAGCATATGCATGAAGCAATTACTAATATGTTTTTTAAAAGTTTATCAGGCATTTTTATTTCCATTTTGTTTGAAATTTTCAGGTCAGTCTCAGAACTGATTTTTTGCAAGGCATCCTGAGAAGTCCTTTTGAATTCTTATTTCTTTTTCAACTAATCTGTCACCAGTCACCAGAGCCACAACTTGGTATTATTAGTGCACTCAATTCACAGGTCTGCTTTCAAAAAATTAATGAATCACACAAAAATAAATTTTGCACAAGTTTCCATTTCTCATGTCACATATAAATCTCAAAATATCAGTTGCATAATATAACTAACCCATAAGACTTGTTCATTGCTTGTATTTGTGCCAGAGATGCCTGATTCCAAGATCTTGTAAAGCACAGGAAGTGCACCATCTCCAGCAGTCTCCAGAATACTGAAGCTGCCCAAAGTAACACCTGCAGACAATCCTGTTTTTTCAACATAATCCTTTAGATTATTGACTATAGCCTCAGTAGGAATTTCATCAACACCTTGGAACTTCTTAAATCCAGTTACATGAATAGTTACAGCCTTTGGCCCTTCCGATCCCATCTCCTTGCTTGGCAAAAGGATGCAGTTCCCGATTTTGATGTAATACTACCAGTTGATCCCGTCTATGCACCGATCTCCAACCTTGTGAAAACAAGAAAATCAAGCAAGATAATATCATTATCAAACTTCTGGTGAATATGCATAAGAACCCATTCTCTAGGTAAGAGGTAGAAAGACTTGCTTAAAGACTTTTAGCCCTTTATCTTTTCCCATTCAAAAGCAAAAGGAATGAAGTTGCTCATCTATGTAAAGATAGCGAAGGCATCATTGATCGTAAACTCCCTTATCATACGGGAAAGAGATTCAAACTCAAAATATAATAAATTCTTTTCATTGACAGATAAAAAGCACCAACGTCTCAAAAGAAAACAGAAAAGAAGTAAAGAGCTTGAAAAGTATCTGCAATATCAAGTTAGAACGCTGTGGAGAGGCAGCACGAATGCATCCTCTTTGAAACACCTTGAATTTCCCCTCGAATTTCTTTCCATTTAAAGTTATTAATGGTAGAACAGCAAAAGACGAATCATATTTCATTTTGACATTTACCTTAATTCCCCTTCTTCATTTATCTTTAATTTTCCTTCTTAACACAGCCTTATTCTTCCTAAAATTCAAACAGATGCTACCATAAAATTATATGAAAACCTCTATTAACATGGAAAAGATAAGAATGAATCAAAGCTCCGTTTGTTTGAACCATAATATTTCTCAAAAATTAAAAACCAAAAAAAATCCATAAAAGAATCCAAATCGGATTACATGAAACCATAAACAAAGACGTTCGGTAACCAAGAACTGGATTATCAGCTCAAATAATTAAGATACTGGGTAAAATTGAACGAGATATTACCTCAGCTAAGTCGCAGGTTAACGAGAGCAAGCTTTCGTTTGCTCTCTCCGTCTCTTTATTGGCTTTCACGAGGAAGTCAAATACCTTTCGGCCCTTCGATCTATCCCGAAACCACCACCGCTTTTGTCCTGTCGTTGTTAGAAAGGAGAGATTCGCCGCCAGCGGTAGCGGTGACCTTCGTCGTTTTCTGATTCACCATGGTGATGACTTTTCTCACACGTGACATGAAATCGTTGCCTTCGGGAAACGGGGAATGGTGACGACGCGATATATTATGATTCAAAAGGGATAATAACGTACGCATCCCTGATTTCTTATATTTTTCTTAAATAAATACAATAACTTCTTCATCATTACGGGACCGCCCTGCTTTTCAAAAAACTGAAGGATTTTCTCAAGTTACAAACTAGAAAAAGGCCCCAATGTCTCGCAAGTCATCACTTTTATCGTGAGTGTTGATTTAGTCATCAGTTCAATAAAGGAATTGATATAATTTGCAACAGAATTTGCGGCTTCATTCATTGTTAGGGTTTAGAAGGAGAAAATGCGTCGATACAAAGACGAGCCTCCTGCAGTTCGCGTGTATACTGTCTGCGACGAATCAAGGTCTTTTCCTCCCCTTGTAGATAATGATAGAGCTCGATCAACTTCAGTAATTTCTTTGTTTGAATTCACACTATTTTCATTTTCGGCAGATACTTGATTATTGGGAATGTTCCGTCCGTAGGATGCGGCGATTATTTGTTGAAATTGTTTGCTACTTATGGAAGCATTGAAGAGTAAGCAAGTTTTCTATCTGACTTTGTCTTTGTCTTTGTTGTGTTGTAGCAGAATTGCTGTAATTTATTATACCAGGCTAATTGTTATCTTGATTTCTTTTTTTAGATGTAAACCAATGGATGCAGAAGACTGTGAGCCGTTTACAACGCTTTCTTTATCAAATTTCGCCTGTTCAGCAACGCCAGGTGAATCAAAATTAGTTTGATAGTGGTGTTTTTATAGTTTGGGTTACATTTTAAACCAATTCTTGTACCATTAAGAATATGATGGGTTTGCATGGAGAAACATAAACTGTGTAGATTTGCGAAACGAAAGTTGGATGAGTTTGTTTTCATTGGAAATAGATTAAAGGTTTCGTTTGCACCTCAATTTGAGAGTGTCTCTGATACCAAGGATAAGTTGGAAAGCAGGAGAAAGGAAGTTCTCACAAGATTATATAGTAAGCACCTTTCTTAACCTACTATATCAGTGAGGCACAAAATGGTATTTTTCTTGTTAAAATTCATTGCTTGTGCTGATTTTTATCTCACGCAAAATGTTATTTGATTTACTGATGTCAGCTGGAAGATCCAAAGTGCCTATGGGTCATCATTCAGGTGATCTAAGGGAAGCTTCACTGGTTGCACCTCTATTGCAACCTAACTTTGTTTCCGAGCAGATAACTTCTCAGCAATGGTAGCACAAATTTATGATACTTTTTCCTTTTCAGTAAAGTCTCCTGTGCTTGTTTGTTGTGACTGTGAAATTGATTGTCTTTCCTCTCTGTAGGGGCTCTACTGAGTCACAACATATTTCTCGAGTAAATGATTCTCCAATCACTAGGGTTTCTTCTGACAAGGTATGTTATTCTCATTCTTCCTACCTTTTGCCAAACTTGTTTGAAAGCAGAATTGCCATGGAGTATAGCGATAGCCACCGTATCTTTCACATTTGAGGTAGTAATGCTAACTCTGCACATGGTAGCTCTTGGGAACTTAGGTGTGTTCGTTCAAACAAAGGCCGGCATAAGCCTAAGCTTCAGGATTCGGTGCGCAACTCCACTCCATTTCAGGCTTCAAGTTGCCAAATCCAAGTTGGGTCAGGGTGGTTGGTTCAGCATGGAGTGCTTTGTTACCATTCTTGAGCACCTTATGTACAATGTCATTTGCTTTGAATTTTAGAGGCGTTTCTTAGTTACCTCATGTTCCTTTAAGAACAGTATAAAGAAATGTACTTGAAATATTTTATGCAATATATGGAGCAAGATAAGCTGCGTTTCTTGAAATAATAACATTAACAAGTTGCGATGGAGCAGTGAACATTTAATAACCCTAGCTTGTTTTGTCTAGTGATCCTCACATGAGGTTGGGTCAGGTTGTCTTGGTCCAAGCTTAATCCATGTTAAATTCCAGCGTATTTTGGGTTGAACTTTTTCAACTGCAAGCCCATCTCTGTTTTGAATTCAGTCTCCGCCTGACCATTGTTTGTGACAACTGTTCAGTTGAGGTCAACTTACTCGAATTGCAATCTTGGTTGCACTCTTTTGGCAGTGAGACGTGGCCCTTGTCAGTCGATATCGCTTGCTATGTGAATATGAATTCAACTTTTTATTGTAAACTAATGGAGTGCCTGTTTTTGTGCTTTAAATTCTTTAGTCCTTAGACATCGGCACTTTTTGATGCAATTTTACTCTTCCCTTGTAAAAATTTGCAACTGTTAGATAGCAATGCTCTAATTTACTGCTGTAGTAATGTAGGAATTTCAGTTTTGAAACTCTCCTCATCTTTACTCTTGTTCACTATGATGAAACAAAACCAAGAAGTGTTCCTCTGCTTATTACCTTTGGGAATGTTTTTGCTCAATGTTCATGTTTATAGGTAAATATCCACTTGGAACTTTTTGAGTATTTATTAGACACAACATAGTTTTAATATAAACTCGTTTCCAAGAATTTAACTATTTGAACTTTTCACATAAAGTTGTGGAAGTTGCTTGATGTTTTTTTTCCCAGGACTAACAATCATGTTTTCTACTGCAATCAATCCCAGGATTATTTTGCTTCTCAATCAATGAATCATACAGTTCGATTGGTCAGGGAGAAGCTCAATAAGGTGATAAGCCTTTGTGGCTTCATTTTCTTTCAAGAGAATTACCTACTGTTCTAGAAAATTTATTCCCTTTCTTTTCTGTTCTTCTTTCGGATTGAGTCTTGTACGGAGCATCAACAAGCCGGACCTACATCCAAGAGACCAAGATTGGACATTAGAAGAAGAATCTAATGAAATTTGGGGGATGGAGAAAACTAGCTGGCTGTAGAAATTGGTTTTTTCAGTCTCATCTTATATGACCATTTTCATTTGCCCCCCATCTCCTTCTCAGGGACCATGGATCTGTTATACACATTATGTCACCGCACCTGTAAACTATGGCCATCAGATCTTGGCTCTTAACTACACCAACTTTTAGTCTTAATTTTTTTTTTTCTAAAAACCCCAAGTCCGTGTCATATTTCATGCTTATAAAGTTCTTTGTTGGAAGAAGGTCCAACAATGTCAAATTTTGTGTAATATGTAGACGAATTATGTATAACAAATAAGCTTTTGCATAGGAGCGTTGATGCTGAATAAAAGGACATGTTTATAAACTTTGTATACATACAGGTAACTCAAGCATTACCCACAGAGCAATTCCTCCCACTATGTACAGTAATATCCATGGTGACTACAGTTATTGGAATCTATTTTCACAATAAAACCATAAAATGAACAATTCGACTTACGCAACATCCATTAAATAGGAGTTGAAATGGATGTAACCTAACCCGAACAAACAGTTAGCAAAGCCAGCCACTGCTAGTTTTGCTGTTCAGTCAAATTATTCACCTCACAGAAGCCATCTACCTGCTGCAATAACTTTAGATAATATACAAAACTCAAGCGAGGGAAAAGAAGAATTGCCCAAACTGCATCTTCTGCAAATGGCAGATTATACAATCATAATTCAAGCGAAAGAGTGCCAGCATCTATCACACAGATTGAGTGCAAGTGACTTTTCATTTTTGAGTCATTTGCTTTTATCATTTAGGACAGGTACACCGGGACACTAGCATTTTTCACCAACTGGCATACAGGGCAAACATTGACTAACACATCACAATATTTACACAAACACAGATGCCTACAAGGCATCAACAACACAGAGACCTCCTCCTTCTTGCATGCTCTACAGATTATGTGATTGTTCGGGGAAACAGGTTTTGTAAGTCCACCAGGAATGTTTAGATAGTTGTTTGGGACAATGTATGAGGCAGCATCATCAACTTCACTGTCTCCAAATCCTTCCTTCCCTTGGTCAGCACCCTGTGAAATTGCCTGCCGGAGGTTGCTCTTTAGTAAATTAACAACAGACTCATTGTACTTGGCTCTATAGTGCCAATTCTGGGCTTCAGCAGCCACTTGCTTTATTCTCTCAATCAGTTCCCTGTTCTTGCGGTTCATGGTTTCTATTTCTATGTCTTTCTCCTGGAGTTTCTTGCTGACACCTTTCTCTATAGCTGCAAGGAATGAAGCCGTGTGTCTGTGCTTCATGTCCCTAACCCCCTTTGTCAAGTGTTCTTCCTGTCAAAAAAGTTTTATTTCAAGATGCAAACAAAAGCACTATGTCACAACAATAGACAAAACATACAATTACATAGCTCAATTACTGAGTTCCGCTAGGTACAGAACATTGACATGGGTTCAATTCCACCAGTCATAGTCATCTAAGGCATCCTGGGTCTCATAGATAATAAAGCAATAATGGAATCATTGGATAACTTAAATCATATTAAGTTATATCATAAACAGAACAAAATTGATATTGAAGCAAAGTATTGTCATGTCTTGTGGAGTTACATCTATATCTGAGATTAGAAACCATCAGTACCTGAATTTTGATATACTGATCAAATTCTTCTTTCTGCCACTCAAGCTCAGTCCTAATATTATCCCCAAGGGACAAGATGATTGGTGGTGCTGCAGTCATACTTCCACTGGCAGAAGTTACAGATGAATTGCGTTCATCATCATCATATGATAGTCTTAACCCTGTTGATATGGGATTTGGTTTCGGGATGCTTGCTGAGCGGTCAGCTTCATCTTGACAAATATTGGAATTCAAAGAGATCTGCAGCTTTTGCTGCCTTGAGAATTCTTCTGTTTCTCTGCCTCGTTTGTTGGGCCGAAGCATAGGAGTGGTATGCTCATTTCCAAAATAATTGACCGGATCAATGCTACACCCAGCTGGAACAGAAACAAGGATTGCAAATTACAAGAAGTCCGACAACATAAAGATAAGGTAGTAAACAAGAAAGTGGACTACAGTCTAATTCTCATCAAGGGGAAAAAAAAAACAGAAGAATAGAGAAAAAAGAGATCCAAAATAGGGAAAAAGAGAGAGATGCAAACTAAAGACCAAAGCCTAGAGATTTGAACTTTATAAATTCAATTTATTTTTGCAAGACTACTTTCGAAGGAATAGAAGGAGCAGCCTGCTATAGCAAAGTATTAGATGGAAAAGTATCAAGAAAAATTCACGAAGCAAATAAATGGTAAAATTTAATATATCAAGTGAATGAAAGAGAGCTCACAGTTCCCAAATAACTGCAGCTGACTTGATGCATTAGGCTGATAATGAAAGCAATTATCATCCAGGAAAACTGGGACAACAGGATTTCCATTATTGCCACCCAACATTTTACAACAACAAGGCCAATTATGCTAGGTATACAGCTGTCAAAGATGTTGCTATATCACCTGCGTAAGGAGAAAAAGAACTGAAATATGAGTTACAGCAGAATTCCAGTAATTTATTGCCACAGCCACATTTAATGTGAACAAGGACAAGTGAAGATTTCTGGTTCACAGAAAGACGTTTAGATATGAAAGGGTCAGTCCACAAGGTTTGCCTTATGGCACAATTCCAAAAAATTACAAGACAAGTTAGAAATATAGATGTTTATGGAAATCTGATCCCAAGGGGAAAATCTAAGTTATACATTTAAGTTGCATAAAGGAAAAACTTAACTAGTTACTGATGATATAAAATATGTATTAAATCTCTAGGAATTACCTCAGTTATCTGTAAACATGTACGCAAGTTTCGATAAAATCCTTCAAAGGTCTATTAATAAGCTTCAATGTTTCATAAGCAGAAAAAGATGGAACAATGATGAGAATGCATGGTAATATGGCACAACGATACCATATAGAATATACTCATAATACATTCATGACGTACGCCACCAGATACAACATAAACTCGGAGGATACAATTAATTTCATTACTAGAACGTGTCTAAGATTCAGGAAGATCATATTCTAATTGCTGCAGCTCTCCTATCTAATTCAGTGACATCAAACACAATGCAACTTCCATTTGTTCACAATAAAATTACACATAATTCCACATAATTAATTAATCAATACTAGCACGCACATCATTGCACACAAGCCCTTAATTATTAAAAAAAATTGATGACCTTTAAGACTACTCTTAAATGTAGTAGGAGTACACAAAAAGTACTATCAGTATCTACAACCTTTAAATTGTTGGATAAACTGAAGAAAAAGGAAAAAAGACATAAAATCTCTACAGATAATTAAAACTTCCATATTGAACTACCAAACAGATAATACAGTATGCAGAGTAAACCTAGACCATCCTAGCCAGAAAATATCAATAAAACTAACAATAAAGTTTTGGAAACTTGAAAACAGAGAGGTGTTGTGATCAAAAAAAGCAATCTTACTGGAAAAGATGGTTCTGAAAAACCCATACACCCAACTTGACATCCGAGTAAAGGGGACAGAAGGAGGAAGAAATGGCTTGCAACGAAAAAAGAGTTCTTTTTGGCAAAGAAAATTATGATCATCACATCATATGGTAAGTTATCTAAAAAAAAAATATTGGAAAAGAAAAAATAATCCATCTTGTTCGACCGAGAACAATAACTAGATATCAGAAATCAAGAAAATCACTAAAAGTTATAGATTTAGATCTCCTACGAGATTCTAATCAACCACCCAGCAAAAAATAAGAGAGATAGAACAATAAGAAAATGAACCCATCCACACCAAGAAAAACAAAATCCTTACCAGCAATAGATGCAGAGTATTTGATTCCGTTCAAAAAACAAAGGCTGCCCAAGATCCTGCAACACTGCACCAATCTAAAATCACAAGATGAAATCCAAAACAAAAACAAAACAAGAAAAAGAAATCATTTTTTGATCGTCTAAAGAAAAAAAAAACAGAGAAAGAAAGAGAACCAATAAACACCTGAAAATGTAATCTTCTCTCGACACGGAATCAGGAAGACAAACCAAGATCTAGAATCTGAAAGTCATCATCAGATTAAGAAAATGCTAGAAACTGAGGGAGAAGTCAAGCAGATAAAAGAAGAAGAGAAACGGATGAGAATAAAATGATTTGAATCTTTAATAGGTAAAAAGAAAAGGAGAAGGTGCAATGGCAGGGGTGGGGAGGAATTATTGAAAACAAATTAATGAATAAATGAAATGAATGACTGAACCGCTGGTGATGGTATCTGACAGACTCTTGGTTGAGGTTACTCAACAGGCGGTAAGGAAGTAATAGGAGATTGAAAGTAATGCAGAGACCAGGATAGTAACCGAGTAAAACGTCTGGTTTAACAGTGTGGAAGTGGCTTGATTTCATTCCTTCATATATCATCCGTTACCGAAGTTGACTAACGGCATTCATTGGTAACGGTGGACGTTTACTCCATGACCAAAACTTGGAATGGCTAGAAATTGAAGGGCAGGGAAGTAACACTACCCAATAAACTTTCCTGATTCAAATGGAGTGGTGGTGGTCGATACGAGGCCCATCGACAAGAATTAAATATAAAGCGGGAAAAAAGAGATTGCGTCGGGATTGGCTGGCTGACCGCTCCCGTGTGGGTCCCGCTGGTCCCACCCTACAGCATTGTAGTTGGCGGGTAATTTTGGCGGGTGAGCAAAACGACGAGCATTGCCCCTGTTTCGGGGAATTAGCCACGACTGATGACTACAACCAACTAAAAAAAGGAAAAAATCCAGTGCCATGGTATGATTGTCAAGATCGCGTGAGATTTGTTCTTGGGAAATCAAAACGTCGCCGGTTTGGATGCGAAACATCGTCCACCTAATTACCTAATTTTTTTGTCGCAATCAAATCATCCATTATATTCTACCTGACGCGCAGTCCCTGATCCAGCCCTGTTTGAAAAGACATATTGGTTCCAAATTGTGAGTGAAGGTTCTAATTACCCCAAGGTCAGCATCAAATGTTTGTTTTGGTCCAGGGTTATTTTGATCATTTCGCATGAAATATTGGTTAAAATTAAGAGTTTTGATATTATGGGTCAATGTTCTTAAGGCGATGACTCCTCGACAATTTTAGTGAAAAAGCCCTATTCTTTGGAACAATCCTCCAGACCCCACTGCCACAAAGAAGAGGCGACTTTAAGGAGGAGAAGATGATCATCCCAGTTCGTTGCTTCACTTGCGGCAAGGTAATTTTTCCTTTACAAATTATCTGGATTTTGGAATTATCTCTTAGCGGGTTAATATTTCTAATCGTTCTATGGTTTTTATTGTTTTGATTCTTCAGGTCATTGGAAACAAATGGGATACCTATCTTGACCTTCTCCAGGCAGACTACACTGAAGGGTTAAGATTTGATTTCACTATTTTAGTTTCTTTTTGTTATTTTTATTTTCCTTAATTTATTTTTCCAATTCTATCCCATTATTGAAGCTGTTCCTGACGATATTGCTATTATGATGAAATAATCTTTGGTTCGAACTGGGTTCATTCGCAATAAACATTGTGCATTATGAATTTTATTAAATAATTTTGGTGCATGTTTAATCTTTCACGATTCTTGCAACACTGCTCTTTTTCTTTTTTTGTTTTGGGCGGTTTCAGGAATACTCATTTGTGCTCCCTGTACTTGGATTAGAACATAAATTTCGAAATATAATTGTGGAATGTGTGAATTGAGGGCATTGATTTTGAGTATGGATTGTGTGTTTTTGTACCTGTTACTGCCATGGTTTATCTGGCCTGATCATTGATGATACATTTGGACATCCATGGACTCAGCAGCATATATATGTGTGATTTATTTTAGTATATAGTCTGTGGAGCAGTATGTTTGCTATTTATGATTTTTCTAGCAAACTATGTATTCAATTTGGCTTGCGATTGAATATGAATGAATGTTCATCTGTGTGCTTGATTTATGGTAGACTACTGGAATTTGACAGGTATATAAGACTAGATTCATGTTATAAGATATTTTGTTTAGAGTCTAACTTATAACCGTTTGGTATGCAGAGATGCTCTTGATGCCTTGGGACTGGTTCGCTATTGCTGCAGGCGAATGCTTATGACTCATGTTGACCTCATTGAAAAGCTTCTTAATTACAATAGTAATTGTTCTTTCCTTTTTCCTTCCTATCTCTCTGCATGTGTGTGCATGAGTTTTTAATAATACAATAGTAATATTTCTCTCGCATTTTTTCCTCTTTCTTTATGAGTATCCATGTGTGTTTCATAGCCGTGGCGTTTGATTTCTCGGTTGTTTCTTTGCACTGATTTTTTGCTTTGTTGCAGCTTTGGAAAAGTCTGACACAAGTTGAGGAAAGATATAGATTGATTTGAAGTTGGTTTTGTTCCCATTGCCTGTTGAAGTTGTATCTTAGCCTCTATGTTGTCATGTGCGTGAGAGCATTTTTCTGTTCTTACCTGTCTCGTTTAGCATGGAGCAATATTAGAAATCATATACAAGGAAAGACTTTACTTGTTGAGTTATAATTGTTGGTTAGATGTATGAATGGGTTTTTACATGTAATGAAACCTACCCAAGAAGCTGAATGTCAAGTGCTTGGAATATCTCTTAGTTGTTTGAATGTATTTTCCTTGCTTGATATGGTTTAAACTCGATCAAAGACATGATTTATGGTTATGCAAGCTATGTTTATGTGCTTTGGTAACAACGACTTCTGTATCTTACAGTTCCAAGTGTTAGTTTGATGAATTAGATTAATTGTCCGTGGTAATCTACGTCGACATTGGTGGCAACTTGCTCCTCATCTTATTTTTTACATAATGTTCGTATTGTGAAGGACAGATACACTCAAATATTTTTAAAAGAAATTGCTTATAACTTGAACATAACCCAGGGGTGCAAGGTTTTGCATGTGTAATACAAAGTCAAAATGAATAGCCGCTTATTCTTGTTTAGTGGGTTGGCGACTTTAGTAAGTAATCGGAGAGCTGGTGATTGTTTATCTGAAATACCAGAGTAAATGGGTGAAAAACCTTAGTAATAGGGTTTAAAACCGTAATTATGTTAAGAAATGTTTTTGGTTGCACGACCTTTTTTTTCATGCGGACAAGCTTAGCAAACTGCCTTAAACTCGTGGGTGGTTGGTTTCTTGAAGTTTATTCATTCTGATTCATGAGAATCCAACTCTGAATTTGGGGCATGCCGATTTCGTTCATTTGTTGGGTTGTGTATGAAATTGCATCGGCGGCCACCAACTCGATGCTCCCAACACGGAGATACTGCCATCGTAGCCTAAATAAAGAAGAGGGATAATACGTAGAAGACAAAACACTATAACCTTGTTCCGTAGAATGCCCCATGTGCGTATTTTCTTGCTGAGTTTGTTCCAGGAAATCTAATTATCAATTTCTCTAGTACAGAATATTGGATCAATTTTCAAAGATAATAGTACAATATAAATCTACTATCATGATTGAAGAGGCTGTAAGGAAGGTGTTTTTCAACCAAAATGTTCGGTACATTGTAACTTAATAAGAGCAGGCTAATAAATTGTTCTTACCAAACTGTTTACAACTCTTTCATTTCGTACTTAATAGGGTTCACACGTTTATTGCCTCAAACTACCTTCGTCCAAAAATCTAATAAAGATTTAATGATTTCGTTGCTGGTGGGGATTTTTGTGAATTGGTGGCAATAGGCTTAAGTTATTGGATTATTTCATTCCAATAATGGGAAATTTGTGTCTGTCCGAGTTTTAGATGGTAGATCAGAACGTGGCATGTGTTTTGAGCATGAAATTTCTCCAAAATCATAAGGTTATAACGAATTCATTCATCAAAGGGTCAGAAGTGCTTTATGACAAAATCAATCAGTGTATATGAACCAGTCTCTGCCGATCATCAAAAGGGACCACCCCAAATGTAGGACCCGATAGAGTCAGCAAATGAGTATGCTGCTAGAGCAGTGCAGGCCTGCAGGACTGCTAGCTCAAGTGGCTACGGGGTTGTCATCGTCAAAATATGCACCATAATGTATTTTTATCAATCAAACTCTAAGAATATTATCAGCCTCTTATCTCCTGAAGATGAGGTGAATCTATCATTTGGATTTCTTGTGCTTTTTTGGCCCTTCACTTGGATATCTGTGGATAACAAGCACTCTTTCTAATTACTCCTCCTATTTGTTGTATAAATTGTCTAAATATCTCCCCCTTCCTTGCACTTTTCATTTGTTTGCATTCTCTTTTGCTCTCTTTCTGGTCCTTATTGACTTCCTTCTGTTGTTCTCTCTGTTCATTTTTTGTCCATTCTTAATAGTCATACGATCGGGAGAGAAGAAATGTATAATCATAACCGCCACTTTTTTCCTTGTTTGCACTGCCACCCACATAGCTACATTAGGATGGTTAGTGAATCCACACTGTTTCTCTCTTTTACACAGCATATTCATGCACTTGCACGTACAAAAATGGATAATCACCTGCACGCATTTTGTGGTCCATATATATAATAGTAATTGATCCATGGTTTTTGCTTGGAAAACACAGGTTCAGCATCTTATAGAGAGGTGTTTGCTCCTTCACATGAGTCGAGACCAATGCGTAGAGGCACTAGCAGAGCATGCCAGCGTTCGGCCACTCGTTACACTTACAGGCATCTCTCTCTTTCTCTATTCCAATACAATTTTATGTTTCTGTATGGATAATTTGCGTGATGAGCATGAGAACGTATAACATGTGCATATGCACACAGTGAGCCTGTTTAGTTGTGTGCACGCCCAATGACTCTGGGGATTTAAAGGGATCAGAAGGTTTATGTCTTTTCGTTTTGTAAACTAAGTGAGGTTCATGTCTGCAGTATGGAGGGAGCTACAAAAGGAGAATAAGGACTTCTTTCGAGCATATTTTCGTGCTCTCTCTCCCAGGCCTTTCATGAGTAAGAACTCAGGTTTTTTTATATTTTCCGCTGCTCATTATCCTCTACAATTTCCACATCAAGGATCAGTTGAAAACCTAAATAATTGTTGCTATTCTAATGATCTAATACTGATAAGAGTTTCCATTTTCAGGTAGCTATCTTCACAGGGCTCCAAGATTCACGAGAAGGAAACAATATTGGATGTGATTCTTCTGTGAGGAAATTAAGGATCACATATAGAAGTTAAGGTGTGCTACAGTACTAGGTATTAGTAGTAGTTCAGTCCGCTCTAGAACTGGTCTGATGTGCTAGAGTTATCTTTTGTTTAATGGTAATATAAGTTAGCCATATACAACTGGGCTGTAATTGTCCATCCTCCCACTTTCCTGTCGTCCAGTAATTTCCTATCAGAATTTTAGCCAAGGTCTTCATCATGTGAATTGACAGAACATAAACTCAGGTTGTCTTCATCTATGATTATAGAACATAAATTTTACTACAAGCTCTCCTTAAGCCTTGTCTTGTATATCTTAGGAAACAGGATTACTAGTAGCGAGAAACAGCAGCATGCATGCAAATGTGATGGAGATTCAATAATATGAACCATAATACCAACACCCTTTGGAAACTGAAATTGCTTTTAGTCAGTGAAACTGCTGCCACTTGAAGTGAAAACTCCATTACCAAGAGCGTCTTCCCCCAATAGGCAAATGATTTAAACTCCATCTCTAACCCTAGAAGAGATACAACTTTCTTTTTATGGTAGTTTATGCAGGTCTTATTCATTCAAAGGGTGTCTTTGCCCTCAAGGAATGCCTTGGAGCTTTTCTTTCAAGGAAACCATTGTCTTCTACATGGACCTGAAAAATTTTACAACAGAAAGTTAAGCACCCATTTCAGTGGGATATGTTACTCTACAAATAACAAATGGGTTAACGCTCATAAATTTGACATGCAGTGCTTGAACTCCAAGAAAATGACTGGCTTTGAAATTCAAAAAGTGAGATAAATGCCACCGTGTTATTAACCCTTCCAATGAAGTTAATTTGGCAACTGGAAACTGTCCATAAAAGTCAAGTTTGAAGATTGACAAGTTCAATTCTTTGCAACCAACCATCAGTCTCCATGTCACCACAGGTTGGATCCTTGCTTAGGACGACTTGGTTACATGTTTACTACCAATTGTCATCACCTGCATGAACTGGATTCAAATAATTGTGAGGGTGATAGATTTGAAGCCTAGCTAACCGTCATATATGTTTTTCCATATGGATGTTTGCGATTGTATAGCAAGCTATAGGGTATCTTATAATGAGATGATCAATAAGCGAGCATTCTTCTTTTACTCTAAGGGCAGTTTAAGGGATCAATTTTCATGTCAATGATCTTTAAAAGATGAACCAATAGTCTATATTGCTTACACTATTTACAGCAACTAGTGGGAACATAAGAAGCAACCGGTCACAGTTTTTAAACTAGTTGTATATATTCATTTACCTCGGTGGCTTCAGAGTTCCATGTTCCCTTTTCCTCTTCCTGGCCACACATTTCTTCATCTCTTTCGTACTGAATTGGTGGAAAATGTGCCCACTGAAAATTGTCAAACACCTTCAGGGTTGAAACACAAAATAAAATAATAAATAAAAAACCCTCCTTACTTTCTCTTTCTTTTATTTAATTTCCTTTTCTTTTTGTTGATATTTTCGCATGTTGGACAATAAATCCCGTTACTCAGTGTTGGGTTCTAGTGCTTACGTTTTTGGCAGCGATGCTGAAGGCTTCCTTGTGAGCCATGTGTGGATTTTCAGTCTTTGGCCTTCTGATTTCTTCCCCACCGTGAAAATCTAAATGAGAGTTTCTATATCTTAAATCATATATGGTTATGAATCTTTTAAGATAATTGTCAGTTAATGACTTGATGAAACGGTATAAGCTGATGGAGCTCTTTGTCTCTTCTCAGTAGCTGTCAGAAAATCCAACCATAATAAGCATGAACTGAATCAAGTAAATTTTCTCCAAATTTAACTGTAAGGGAAGGAAAGTTAGATAGTCATACGTACGTTTGTTAACGATGTGATTCGAATTCACTGTGTCTTCTTATTCATTGTCAGAAGATGCCTGTATGTGTTGAAGGACTAAGCCTGTACAAGGACTTCTGACGATCAGCATATACTTCTTCAAAAACTTCTTCTTTTGGCTTAAGAGAAATAAGGAAGGAGGAAAATCGCAAAGTGTGTAAGCTAATGTCTTAGTATAAACATCAAAGACCTTGAATTGTCTGCAGTAAGTTTATCCGGACAGAACATGAAGTATATCAAATCAAGCAAGACAAACGGTGATATACCCATTTCTGTAGTAATGTATTTGCTTTACTGCATGAAACTAGATAACTATATTTAGGGAGGAAAATCTAGAGTTGTTAGTGTAGTGTATAAAAACATATCAAGCATTATTAAAGAGATACATTGTTCGATTCTTTAAAAAAAAAATGAAATAAGAATCCTGGTCTCTGATTTCATATAACAAAGAGAGAACCACGGAATAAGATACCGCATCACGTGGCTAAGAGAAGCTAGAAGATGAGCAGGAACAAACGAGGCTTTCATCATGTTGACAGAGAGGAGGCTTGTGCAGTGGCCACATCTCACTGTCACCACCATCGACAAGCTGATGCATGGGACACTTACCTGCATTTTTGATACGCAGAATAAATAATTTGACAAAATCAAAACGGGAATAACTGACTCTTAAGCTGTACATCAATGCAATGCATTATTAATTACCAGGAAGATGGTGGTGAAGAAACCACATTGCACACAGCATATTTGTTCGGGAAGATCAAACAGCCGGTCAAGTGTAGACATACTGTGTTTTGGCGACGAGTCTGTGTGTACAAGATAGGGAGAAAAAGAAAGACAGGACCAACAAACAAAGACAATAGTGGATATGTTAGGTCTTGTAATTGAAGTGAGGCAGAGAGAAAGTGTTGGGCGGGACAGTCACGCCCGCTAGCTTAATAACACGAGAAAAAAATATTTATTGGTATTAAGCAAAAAAAATTTGAATAAAAAATTTTATAAATTTTTTTTATCGTATTAATTGAACGAAAAATTTTTATTTATTACCGATAAATATATTTATTTCATGTCATTGATTGAATGATTTAATCGTGCCATAATATTAAAATGATAGTTTCATCATACTTAAAATTATGCAAAATAAACTAAATTGGAAGGATGGGCAGTGATTTCAGAATGTTTTAATCTCTGCAAGCTCCAAGTGAAGAATATTTCCGCCATTAAACCGATGAAAGAACACTTCAGGTTTTAGAGGTATGCAAGAATCAAAGCTCAACAAAGACAGCTAACACCGTGAACAATTGCCGATTTGTTTCATATGTTGTTTTCTGAGTCATTTACTTCACCGATCTCTCGGATCCCTCTCTTTCCAACAAGAAAGTGTTAGTGAAGTGGAGTTCTAACCATTTTGGAGGAATGGGGAAACTTCTAGCAGGGTGTGTAAAGAAGGAAAATAGGCATCTTAGCATTTGTTTTTCTTTTTTGTTTCCTCCCCAAAGAGTAAATAAAACTGACAGTAGGAAGAAGGGTTAACCTCAAACTCAAAACTTCCCGTGTCATCCTTGTTTCGTGTCATTAATTTTCCCAACCCATCTCTTTTTTATTGACTTTGAAGCTGTTAATGTACACATCTACTTTCCAAACCAATCGGACCATTTCAATCTATTGCCTCTGTTTGTTGACTCCTTTAATTAAGCTCTCATCTTACCCATGTGCTTGCATGTGAGCACAAGCTTATTTTTCCAGTCACCCCATGGATTTAAAGCTCAAAACGAAACTAAAATGAAAACACACTCTGATACAACTCAACAAAAAGGACTAAATTGCATGAAGACACGCACTAACTAAACGGAGCAGTTTGTACGAGGAAGGAGAAGGACCACACTAATGTTGAATCATGCTAGAAAGGAGAAGCTTCGCCTATCAAAGTTGCGATATTCGTTTCGTTCCATTATTTGCTTTACGTACCATAGAAGAAACAGGAAAACATATAGGAGAATTGTCGAGCTAATACGCAGCAACAAGCAGAATGAATTGTGATATGTACTTGAGCTAAGCTAAATAACAACAGAAAGGTAACAAAAAATTTACAAGTTGATTATAATATGAAAGAGAAATCTCATAACATGATTCCCTTAACATCGTGGATCCATATACGCTAATTCAATACGCATTCTTTTCCAGGTATGATGGCAAATCTCCCTGGGTCAGCAATCCATAATCAAACAGATAACAGCACCCACCGAGTCCCAACAATTAGTACTCCAATCTGTGTAGCCGCAAACGCAATTGCCCTTAAATGAACATAATTGTCATTTTAAAGGTAGAAACCGAGTACATCAGAAACCAAAATCTTTCATATTCTCAACTTGCCAGAACGATTAGTAGAGTTCAGGAAACCATGAGCATTCATGTAACCTCAGTGCTCGTTACAAATGCTAATGCCAATATGCCAATGTTTACATGAAGATCTCCAATCACAATGGTTAGGTACGATGGATTTATGTGTTATTTTAAGATTATTTTGAGAAATATTTATAACCATATAATGTGCAACCAAACTTTTAACCAGTTAAACATACAAAGTTTTCTTTGGTATCTAATATTTATTGTTAGGACCTGGCAATCCAACACATCAAAATTCGATTGTAGCCAAACAATTTTATATTTGAAATTTAAGACAATCTTTTTGAAGTTTAAAATAATAAAAAAATATTAAAATATGTAAAAAAATAAATAAATAAAATTTGAAACATGAAATAAAAAACTTAAAACGTATTAACTTAAAACTCAAAATATACAATGAATAATATTTAAAACATAAATAAAAAATTTCAAACTAACAACTCAGAAGTTGAAAAAGTGGATATGAAATCCATCATCCGAGAAACATATCCCCTAGTATTGGAGGCACCAAAAAATGCCACAAAAATAAATCAATCATTGCCACCACACAAACCAAAACATGAACTCTTTTGTATCACCATACACAACCAACCAAATAAATTAAATCAGGTCTGTAAACTCTTGAACTATTAATAGCTTTGCACGTTCTTGCAGGCGGCAACAGCCACTAATCAGGCTACCTACCATTGTCTTCTGATCAAATATTACAGTGGACTGAGATTTGATCAAATATCACTTCCCTTCAAGAAGGTCTTCCATTTCGTCATAATAGTTGGAAGATCACTGCCATACCTAACTTGCTAGTGTCAAATAAGATTGCATATCCTGGGGCATCCACTTATGTTGGGATAATTCGAAATATAAAGTAACACCGACTAGGTAGTAGTAGGTATTCAACTTTAGTTAGGAACTTAGGATATGTTTTGCTTGGCTGCTATCATTTACCAATCACAAACTCACTTATACTTGACGAGTGTCTGAATCCCAAACATAAACCTACTCCATTTACACAAAACTCAAGTGAAAATTTCAATAATATGCCTATCAAAGGAGAATGCGCCCATACTTAATGCCTAATGATTTCACTTAGCTAGCTGCAGACCACAACGACATCCCAAACATACGCTTTAGTTAATTTAAATCTAGAAAGCTCCGGCAAAAGGCAAGGAGAAATTTCAATAATACATCTAACAAATGAAGCCACGATTTTATAGCTCAAACATTTTCCTCAACTATTCCTAGCTTGTTCCACTATCTAAAATGCAAATACACAACTACCAGTAGAAGCTTAACATGTCTAAACATCATCAAATACATAAGTTTTAATTAACATAAATGAGAGATTAAAAGCTGTATACACCTGATTTCTAAAAGCTTTCTTTCACCAAAAAGTACGTAAATTATCCCAACAAAAAACCATCTCCAGGAAAAAGAAGAGCACATAAAACACTTAACAAAACTTTCTAAACCAGCCAATCCACTAACAAGTATCTTTTGACATTATTCTCTACCAGTTTACAAATAAAAATAAATGCACACAAACTCAGTATCCAAGCAGGTGTACACATTAGTCTAATTTTCACAACATATTAGTCACATTTAACTGAATAATTGAATACTCTGGAAGACGTGCATCTATGAACTCTGAAACCGCACATAAAATTCTTGATGGCTTTCAGTATTAGATAATATACGACCTGATACAGAAGAGTAGCACAACATTCCTTCACAACAAACAATTACTAAATTCAATAATTCAATCTGAAGCCTATGAATAAATCCAACTACAAAAAATTTTTCACGGATAAAAATCGAAATTATAATAGCACACCATCTAAACCTGAATAGCAAATGCACCCAGATCAATAATCAATTACTACAATCAAAAAAAAATGCAAAACAAGATTAGAAGTAAATCATAAGAAATTAACAATTATAGTAGATAAAACATTCAAAACAAAACGCTCCAACATCCGATATTTAGATAAACAGATTAAGAAACACAATCTAAAATACGAAACTCATATTTAAAACACAAAATCCATGGTGATACTAATAACAATACTAATTAAAAGAGCAGCGACAACCCAATCTCAATCACCACCGGCTTTCTGGTAGACATACGTGAGCCCACACTTGCCACAGTAGTGCCTGTCGAAGTGGTTAGCCATGAATGTTCCAGCTCCACACTCGGCATTCGGACACTCCTTCCTAAGCCTCTGGACTTTTCCAGAATCATCAACCTTGTAAAACTGCAACACGGCAAGCTTGACCTTCTTCTTCTTGTGCTTGATCTTCTTGGGTTTGGTGTAGGTCTTCTTCTTTCTCTTCTTGGCGCCACCACGAAGACGGAGGACAAGATGCAGGGTTGACTCCTTCTGGATGTTGTAGTCGGCTAGCGTTCTGCCGTCCTCGAGTTGCTTCCCAGCGAAGATGAGACGCTGTTGGTCCGGAGGAATGCCTTCCTTGTCTTGAATCTTGGCTTTGACATTGTCAATGGTATCAGAGGACTCAACCTCTAAGGTTATGGTCTTCCCGGTAAGGGTCTTCACGAAGATCTGCATGGTTGCAGATGCTGTGACAGACAGCAATTCTTGTAAATCGAATTTTGGGTGCGAAATGCCGCTGTGTAGAGGGGCTTATATAGTGGTACGTTAGGGTTTTAGATTTTAGGGGAAAGGTTTGTGGTGAGCGTCTAGGTGGCTTCATGTTTGCGCGGGTATGAGAAACGTTGGATGATGAGTGGGGTAAGTGGTAAATGGATAGAGATAATGACACGTGGATCCAACTCATTGGGATGGTGAAACGCTGGGAATAGCGTCGTTTGTTTAAGGCCTTGAAACGGCACCGCTTAAGCATGCAAAATGCAAGTTACAACGACGGCAAACTCAAAATATCCCACTCGCATTTTCACTTCCGCTTCCACACCATCACTAACAGAAAAACCAGAAATTGAGTTCAGCTTGAAGCTCCCATCTCTCTCCCTTTGTTTCTCTACGAGCACACTATCCAAACTTGTAAACTTAGCCGAGCTTCAGTGGCGATTCTAGCTTCACTACCAGGCGTCAACCTGCTCTCATCACTCCCATCGACGCCACCTCCAAAGGAACCCACAAAGCCACCACCTTCCGTGTCACCACCCATTCCGATCCCAAAATATCCCCCAAAAAGTCCAAAAATACCCCTCCCAATCCGCAAAAACCACGAACCAACCCCGCCCTCAAGCTCCCTCACCGCCAAACACGCTACTGCAAGGCCGTAAAACCCGGACTGGTCTCATCAGACGGCGACCGCAGCGTTTTAATTGGTGAGTCCGGCGTATCTTATCATCTTCTGGGTGCCCCATTCGAGTTCCAGTACAGTTACTCCGAGAATCCACAAGCTAAGCCGTTGGCGATTCGCGAACGGCCAACCTGGCAGCCTGTCATGACTGCAGATACAACCACATTAAGTTATTGGTTGAATTGGAGGTTTTTTCTCTGTGCTGTATGGATGTTAATCGCCCTGGTTTTGGCATCAATTCTAATTTGGAAATATGAAGGATCTAAGAAATCAGAATCTGAGAGGAGAGAAAATCAGCGAGAAACTGTTGGGACTGTGTATGAGGTTGAAGCTTGGAACACGTGTCTCAAAGGAATCCATCCTGCTTTGTTGCTTGGTTTTAGGGTGATTGCTTTTGTAATTCTTTTGGCATTGATCATTGCCAATGTTGTTGTTTCCGGAGGTGGTATATTTTACTTCTATACTGAGTAAGTCATCTATATTTATGTAGTTTATCTTGCACTCTGTAAATGCTACAGTGTAGCAGAGTTTTGGCCTATGGATCTTCAATAACCTCCTGAACATTACTTAGTCTACTTTAATTTTTTTTCTTGATGCATTTACCGAAGATGGCTCTGAATACTCGATGAATTCTGGAGAAAAGAGAGACAAAATTTTTTGTTCCTTTGTTCCCTCAATGCTTGGTATGTGATTTTTTTCCTCCCCTTGGGCTGAACAGTTGGACGTTTGTTCTGGTAACTATCTATTTCGGGGTATGTATCAGATCTGCTCTATCCGTATGCAATTGTCTAAGTACGTTAGTAATGTTCAGTATTCAGTTCCACAGAAATATTTCGATGTCAATGTAAGAAACATTCTGTCAGTGTTTCAATATCCATGCTTGGTTTTTCAATTACGGCAGCACCTTATGGATGCTCTCGTCTTTTTTTGTAGCTTGCGTCTTCAATCTCCATATATGGATTGTGCAAAGATCACATTACAGTTGGCGGCGGTAGGCATGATCATCTGAGTTTAGATGCAGAGCAAGGTACCTATACCCTCCCCAAGATCAGAGAAACTGCAGACATATCCAACATGTCCAAAAGTTCCAATACCCATGAAGAACCTCAAACTCGCAGGACTGCTGGTGCATTTGGTTATGTCTTTCAAATTGTTTTTCAGGTTAAGTCTTCTCCTAACAGTAATTGTTGGGATTTTTATATGCAGTAAACCATAAGGAGGTAGTTGGAACAGTACCTGCACACTGTTTCATAGCCTAAAACACAACTTAAAAGCACTAGAACAACAACAGAAACCTCTTGATTACATAGCACTGAGACCAAGATAACCTCGTTGATGCTTATTCTATGTGTGCTAGCCTTAATATGGTACAAAAGAAAAAATTACTAGGGGTAAAGTGCAACATGAAATTCGGATGAACATTTCATAAAAGAAATTTCAAGTAAATGGTCCAGTTAATTGGTGAAGTGAAGGATTCTCTAATCACAAACAAATAACCAGGTTTGTACCCGAGAGGGTGGGGCCAATATTGTAGTGACTTTATTTCGTCTGACTCTGAAGGTTAGGATATTATTAATTTGAGTGATATTGGAATGCATGGTGCATAGAATGCAATTTGCGCAATTTCAGTACTATCTATTTGTTGATTATTAACCAAATAATTCTGGTTACATTATTGGCTGAAATTGCCGTTCTGCATGTTTTTATTGCTGAAGCAAGAAGTAGTATGATTTTAATGGTTTTATATTTGTATTCCATATGTATGCTGATAAGGTTTTTTTTCCATTTGTTTTCTTTGATATTGATGGACAGACATGTTCTGGAGCTGTGATGCTGACCGATTCTGTATTTTGGCTCATTGTTTATCCATTTTTACCGTCAAAAGATTTTGTTCTAAATTTTGCAAGTACTAGCTTATTGTCTAACTTTTTATTTGCTTCCTTCTGTTTTAACTCCTTACGCAGTTGTACAGGTAGTCAAGTCTTATTGACTTTGATATTGCAAGTTACTGCCTTGTTGAAGAAATTTTACTTCATTTACAACAAATATGTATTATCATTTGAGAACAGCCTGTGTTTAATTTGGTCGAAGATTGTAAGTTACAGGATGGTATGGAGAGTGAGCTGACTTTAGCAATCAAAATTTTTCACCTCACTGCAAAAGTAAGTGCAGGAAGAAAACTAAAATATGATCCCTTCCAAGAAAGATTTGTAGCTGAATATGGAGACAGACGCTCTGTCACTAGCCTATTGTAAAACTCACATAAGAATGAATTCTTTAGTTGTTTAAATACTTCCATGCAATATTATTAGTTTCCTCCAGTTGTTGAATGAGAGAACAGCTATTGTAGAAAGAGTTATATAGTAACTGCATTTGCACATTCTAGAAGACATCTTGTATTATTTTCTTTTTCCATTTACCCAATTTAGGCTACAAAGAAGTGCATGAAAGACCTAGCAGGGCTATTCATGCATATAACCATCATTCTGTATTCTTACATGACAAGTTGAATTGCTTTTTCTATCACCTACAAACCCCTTTTGATTGATAACTGCAGTGCCTTTTCAATCGCAGCTGAGTGTTTGTATCCATTCAGTCAATGCCGTTTTCCTCATTGGTGACACAATTTTGAATTGCTTGGTACGTTTTCTTCATTGATAGTTTCTGACTTTTGACGCTGAATACCTTCTGAGCATTTGCTGATATTATCACCTTTTCTTTCAGGGGTTCCCTATGTTTCGGATTGCATAGTTTGGCCTATGGACGGGCATATTTGTCATGTTCCACTGGATCATTCGTGCTTTTGTTTCACTTTGATAATCTACATTTCCTCTTCTATTTACATTGAAGTATATTACCCGTGCCTCATAATGATGATACCCTGTTTTAAAGGGTGGCCGTATCCATTTCTTGACTTGTCATCCCCATTTGCTCCCTTAAGGTATGTAAATCCACAACCCAGTAACATCAAATTGATTTCTGTCTATTCCTATGAGAATTATGATCCATCTTCTAGCACCTCTTGAACTTGAACTCGCAACAAAAGGAGCTTAAGAAAACACCCGAGCTTGTAAGAAACCTGTACTTGCTCCTTTTGAATGCTAGAAATTTGCTTCAGTGATCTACGGGGTTCAGTTGTCTGCAAAACGCAGATAAAATTTTTTCTTTGCCTGTAAGAAACGCTTTCTTGTGTTGCTTTAACTGGTTTATATCTAATCAATATTCACACTCTTTGGGAGGGGTTGTATAAAAGAATGCCACGAAAACTCTTCTGCGTGTCTACTAATGTTTACCCAACAACATGTGCAGGTATGTAAAGCTTGTAACTTGAATGAGCAGGTATGGCGTTGAAACTTGTATTGATCCAATTCATTGAAGAATCGTTGACACGGTGAATACACAGACTTCCATTTGTTAACAGTACTTAGATTTTCATTCAAAGCCGATATAAATAATTCAAGACTGTCAAAATATCTTATGGGAACGATGAGATGAGATGCACAGAACATCTTATGGGAACAATGAGATAAACAAAAGTATGAGAACCTTCCATTAAGACCAATAACCCAAGCTTGACATGAATAAAATGGCCAGTGGTATCGATTAAGTTAACCTTAATGATAGCTAAGAACAAGAAACCAGCAGGTATGTAGTTATCGCAATTGTGGAATAATCAGACAGGTAGTGTGTATAATCCAGATGCAACCACAAATCAATGAAATCAGTCAATAATTAGTTGTCAATCATATAAGACCATGCCATTTACCATTGTATAACTACCACCGTTTCAAACAAATCATCTTACCTAACACTAACATGAACTGGAATGGGTTTCTTGACTTTTGATTCTTTTTTCGCTTCAACTGCATTACTTTGGTAAATAAATAGATTTCTCATCTTCCTTCTCTTCCAATAATCATGAGGCTATACTTGAGAGACAAGCCAGGTTTCAAAGCAGAAACTTAACAAATCTCATCTCAAACGAAACAACTGCCTAGGCCCTCACTTGTTCTCTGATAAACTGTTCTACCTGAGATATTTCACCTGTCAAACCAGAGGCCTCTGCCACTGTGACTTTGTTATGGCAATGAGAGAACACAAAAGGTTCTCCTGGTATCCCCAGAGTAAAGTCATTTGTCACATCAGCTTCTGATACTGCACTTCTTGATGCTCTTAGCTTGTCACTGTAAAATGGTAACGTTAAACAATTAAATAAGAGATCAAGAAGACTAGTTTCATTCAAGCATAGCTAGATTGCTTACAGCAAATTTAGCATAAATCATAGAGCATTAATCTGAATCCAAAGTAAGCACATCGCTACATTCAAGAAGTTGCATGTAATTAACAAATACTTTTTGATGTGTCAAAAATGAAGAACGCATGTCAATTTCTCAGAGGGCAAATGATTTTACGCGGGTTACTTGCAATTCTTGTAATAACTAATGGAGATCCCTTCAAACACTTTTAAGGACATAAATAAGAAGCATTAAACCAAATATCAGACACGCAGAAATAGAAAAACTCGAAAGTCATACATTTCCTTCTCCATTTGCTTCCGGATGAACTCCTGGGTATGTGCCGTCACTTTGTCTGTCTTGTTACAACAGATGAGAACAGGAATATTCTTTTTAACAACAGTGGACTTAGTCAAAATATCATATAGGTACCTGTTGCACATAAGCTATAGAATATTAGTATCTTTAAGAACAGCATATCTAATCTAACAGTGTGTGTTACACGCATGCACATGGCTGCATCATAAAACTGCATAATATGGCTTGTAATTACTCTGAAGCTGCACGGCAGTTTGGTAAGAACTCCAATGCATCCACAACAAACACTATGCCAGCAGCTTGACGCAAAAACTCTTCTAGTTTGGGTCGAAGACGAGAATGCCCGGGAACATCAACAAGATGAACAGGCTTTGTTTTGCCTTTCTGTCAAAGATATGAATACATCTCAACTTTTAACAAAGATAAAAGATCTACTGCATGAATTTCAATGTGCCTATTTCTTCATAGATTAGAGCAGATTGATAAATATATATCACCTTATTGCTTTCAGAATGTAGCACAAATGTACCCTCATTTGGTTCCATTGATGTCACGGTACCCTGATGAGACGAACCATCCCGAAGCTGACACAAAGATACATGTCATGACAGTTAGAATAACATCTGGAGGACACACCGCTTTTAATCATGAATTAAAAGGATATTAATGTAATGCAGATGGGCACTTGTATTCCAAACTACACAGTAGGACTACAAGTAAATCAAGGATCTAGTACTGTGCACCTGAGACTCAGATCACTGTACTATGTATTCTCCTCTGAAGGTCAAACAGGTTCCAGACAATTCATGGCATTTGATTCGGAGGAATATAAGGTTATAAGCTGTATGCTTACATGGATTAATTTGTTCCAAAAATTCCACCCCGAGTCAGTGACTTAAATCATGCATGTACTTTTTATATGCATTATTGCTATTTCTTTTTGGATTTCTACGGATAAATATGTCTATTGTTGGTATTTTCCCTCCCTTACTTCATTTAACATGGCCTTGCCTAGTTCGAGGCAATATACCTCATTTTAGGTCCGAGGACTAGTGAAAAGGGACCTCAGACAGAAAAATAAGAATGCAAATTTTGAAACTTACCTTCTAAGGCAAAAATATCAAGATATATGAAATTTTTTATACTAGTGCTATATCAACACACACATTACAATTGATTCAGGACACTCATCTTAAGAGACAAATGACCATAATACCGACAATGTAAATTGGCTTTTTTAATCGTTTCTAAACTGTAAGAACCAAGCAAGCTAATAATCATTCATACATACTTGATAGAAAAGAACAGTTTTCCCACTCCCACTTAAGCCAGCGAGGACAATGGTGTTTGATTTTGTGCGTCTGAACACTTGAACTGCAAGAAAAATTAATTAGGAACATCAATAATGTTTGAGCCTATTATGTTAGCTGAGCACTAAAGTTACTACACGTCTTTGAATGCTCAAGCTAAGGAATCATTCATTCGGGATAATAAAGGGCTGTGTAAAAAAAGAAAAAAAAAAGGATAAAATAAAATCTTCCTCCTCTTTTCGAGAAAATATCATTTCATTCTTCAACAACAATAATTTAGAACCGACTTTCTAGACATCAAATCCAATGGCATTAATCAGCTACTACCAATCCAAATTTAAACATTTGGGTTTATGCTTAAACATCACCGTCACTGACATGCGAACCACTTATCTAAAACTGCCAGTCAAAGTAATTGGAACTCTTCAAAAGAAAATAAATAAACAAACAAATAAAAGACTCAACAAAAGAATCTTAATTGATATTATAAACCATCGGATATATCAATAATATGCGCCAGATAATCAAATTTTGACGTAATGAAAACTTTGACGCACAAATTCTATCATATGCTTCAGCAAAATTTGCTTTTTAATCAGATAACATCGCCTTCACACATAAGGAAACGTTAAAAGAACACAATCTCTTTCAAGGATAGCCCGGACAATTTCATAATTCGAATGAAATAGTAAATCCCTAACGAGCAATTAACTAAGTTATCGTAAAACGGATTCATTTTTGGAGAATTGCAACAACAATAATAGCAAGAGCTGTCCTAAAACCATCAATATGTTCGATTTTGTTGTTTGATTATAGCCAAAATAATTCCAAAGAATTTCTAGTAGAAGCACGTTGTTCTGAATCGAATTCCATAATACATAATCAACAATACAATTGTAAACGAGACAATTATCGATAATAAAATAGAAAGTGATAGTAATGTGACTGACTGAGTAAGAGAATCGCGGTGGTTTGGAGCAAGACGGCACAAGCGATGTAGAGTTGAGTTGGGGGAATTTGCCGAAGAAATTCAATTCCTTGACGCAACCACCGCTCTAGTTCCTTCTTCCACAGTTCCATCCCTTCTGCTAACGTCGACATTACGAACCAATGTACAAAAATCTGGTCAGATTCAAAATCAAAAGATTTCGAACCTGAAGAGAAATGTTTGCCTGTGCAACTTGAACTGAGAAACACTAGACCTGCCAAGACAAGGGGCAATTTGAAGCGATAGCCTAAAAACCAGGCAATTAATGAAAAATAACTCCGTCAAATATTGAAAAAGTAACATAAATTAGAGATATACAATGACCATAATACCCTCCAAAGTCAAAAAGACAAAACCAATAATTTATACGGGCTGTACACTATTGTACACTACAGAGCTGTCTCAGCCTGTCAGAGCTGTAGCTTATTGTATAAGCATTTAGCCAACAAGCACAATTGCTTCTAAATGCACCCCAGATATTTTTAATGATCTCCCGTGGCTGGATTTATTATTTTCGAATCACTGCACAAGGGCTATTTAGATACATTTAGAATTGACTTGGAGTGGGTTTATCTCTTAGAAGTGAACGCCTTGATTTTATGGGCTTCACATTTTCACATGCTTGGCCCATTTACATCTATTACAGTCCAGGCCGTAGGCTTTTAATCATTATTTTTATTTATTTGCCATAGAAATATAAATAAGCTAAAAATATGGGGTGTAAGTGTAATTATGGTATTTTTATATTTCTGTAAACGAGATGTTAAAATTAATGTCAGGTTGGTCAATAAATAAATCAAATTGCATTTAAAATTTTATCTAAAAAGAGTCACCAATTCAAAAGAAATTCACAATAAAATAATAATAACAACAACTAAATAATACTAAAAATATAAAATTTTATAGAAATAAAATACACTACCGTACTATAACCCACCAAATTCAAAAATTCGACATCTTTCGTTCAATTTCTTTAAAAAAAAATTTTTTTTTTAATATTTACAATCATTCTATTATTACTTTCTTAACTTAAATTAAATTAACGCTATAAATATCAAATTTTAATATTAAATTTACGAATTTAATTAAATAATTTCTGAATTATTAGATCCAACGTCATGTATCTTCCGTTCAATATTAAGTTGATTCTCAATAAAATTTATAAAGTTTGTGATTTATATTAAATACTCCTATAGTATATATGTATGGTATAGGCTTGGTTGAAACTCAATTGAATGTTGGTGGATCCGACCCAAATCTACTATACATTCTAAAGATTTTTCACGTGTTGTTTTCTTATTTAGTTACTTTCCATTCTTTAATTTCATAACAGACTCCTTTACCTCTCTCAACAAGTAAAAATTAGAAACAAGGTCCATTACTTGACTCTAGTTAATTAGTCAACATTAGGAAACTGTTAATATCAAAATTAATAAATAAATTCAGAAAACGTCCGCATTAAATAAAACATAAAACAAATAATAAAGAAACGAGTTCCAAATGCCAATGCTCCTTAAAATATTGCGAAGCTACTAAAAACGAGTGATTCCAAGTACTACAGGAAAGGGGAGCGAGTAGCAGTCCAGTGTTGACTCAAGCGTGCAAAACGCCATGCCACGTGCCACTGTCTGCACTCCTAAGATTTGAAGCCCGAGATACGGCTGCTGGTTAATTAACTGACGCAAGAATCCGCGACCGGTATTTTTTCTCCACGTTATTTAATTAATTCCAAAATTGATTCTTAGTTGTTGCATAAATTACAACGCAGTCTACTAAGCACAAATATTAAATAATAAAATTAAATGCGGACGCCACGCTTACGGCATGGTCCCTTTCCTTGTTGCTTTACTTCGGACAGAATAACCGAACTGTTAAGTCCCCGTTTTTGGACCGTTGTTTTTGTCGATTTCGTATCATCTAAAAAGTAAAACAAATCAAAGGTGATGCACCTCACAACTTTACATAATTCTCGTCGCTGGCGTTACACTAGATTGGGTCCGGATCTTTGTCGCTTTATGATTGGAACTTGGTCCAAATCGGTAGGTGCGCACGTTCGTTCGCGCCCAGGAGCATACACTGCCAAATTCAGCCAAACTCATTTTTGCCTCTATAAATACTCGTACGTGAACCGAACACACTCCGAGATTCAAGGTAGGTGCTCAGTCGTCAGCTGGCTGCCAAAGAGAGGTGATACGGTATCGTTTTGTTCGTCTTTGAAAGGTATTTTGCAAATTTGTGATCGGTTTTCTTTCTCATTCGCGCTGGAGTTGCTGTGATATTGTAATGTAAATCCGAGAGAAGTACTGAGAACTGTGGTTTTGGTGAAAACAGGTTGAGAAATGGCACGCAAGAAGATCAGAGAGTATGACTCAAAGAGACTGCTGAAGGAGCACTTCAAGAGGCTCACTGGTCGCGACATGCCTATCAAATCCGCACAGGTGAGTGTGGTTTCAAGATTTGAGCAATGCTTATTCCGTTCTGAATGTTTAGTTTATTAAATCACCTCGTGTATGTGGATAGAATGATGTTACTTTTAAATTTAAAAAAAGCAATGGATTGGCTTGTTGTTAAATATATATATATATATATATATTATTTTCCTCAACCCGTTTCGAATTCTGTTGAGTTCATAGAGTTTTTTAGAATCTTGTATGAATCTGTTCATGGTTTTGAACTCTAATCAAAATCAACGGCTTAATTTTATTTAATTGATTTAGATTTTGCCGTTAATTAGTTTGCCTTCAAAATTTAGCCTAGAGATCCACACGAGTATGTTACATCAATCCAGAGCCATTTTGGCCCTTTTAAGATTGTAAAGCGTCTTTTGGATGTTCAAATTTGATTCTATGTCGTATATGTAAATGAAATATTGTTTGGTGATCGTTGTTGTGATAGATTTTTTTATCAAGTTATCTTTCGAGTTCAATGATGTGTCTGTGCATTTTAGGTCACAGAGTCAACTGATTTTAAGGAACTAGCAGAGAAAGAACCCTGGCTCTCATCATGCAAACTAGTTGTGAAACCGGACATGTTGTTTGGAAAGCGTGGGAAGAGTGGTTTGGTCGCTCTAAATCTGGATTTATCTCAAGTTGCTACTTTTGTGAAAGAGCGCCTCGGTAAAGAGGTAAATTTATGCCTGTATCATTCTCTATAATGTTTTCCTTTTTAGCTGCAACATTTTTTTTTTTTATTTTATTTTTATGTGAGGCATTCATTGGCTTTAGTAATTTGAGTATTGAACCTATGCTTGATTTTCTTGTTTTACAGGTGGAGATGAGTGGAACTAAAGGACCCATAACCACATTCATCATTGAACCTTTCATTCCGCACAATGAAGAGTTTTACCTTAATATTGTCTCAGAGAGACTTGGAAGCAGCATAAGCTTTTCAGAATGTGGAGGAATTGAAATTGAGGAGAACTGGGATAAGGTATAACTAGATGTTACTTATTTTATTCAATTATATATGCAGTTATGTCTTTCCCCTCTTGTATTGGTTTACCCTTCAGAACCATAATTTGTCAATGGTGTTTTACTTTGTCCAGGTTAAGACAATTTTTGTCCCAACAGGCGTGCCTCTAAATTCAGAAGCCTGTGTTCCGCTTGTTGCAGCCCTTCCCTTGGAGGTAATTTAAGAGTGTAATCAATGATGTGGCTGGCTATTTCTGTTCCTTCGTCATAGCTCCTTTTCAGAACTTCAAGTCATCAATGCTGCTATCTCTCCTTCTGCCCTTTCCAAAAAGGAAAAAAAAGAAAGAAAAGGAAGAACAGCTCCTGTTTTTGCCTAATGCATCGTCAATATAATATACATGATACATAACTTTGCAAATTCATTGCCACTAAATTCTCATTTGCTCTTTATGAACACTTTAGGCTTTAGGATAGATTTTGAGATGAGTAACATAAGTAATGTTTGTCTTCCAGATCAGAGGAGAAATTGATGAGTTCATTAAATCGGTTTTCACTCTATTTCAAGGTATTTTATAGATGTTTGATGTTTGAAAAACTCATGGTACTTCAGAAAATGTAGTGCTAATTCTATTAGTTGTTGGAATTGGCCATTAACTTCTAAAATTTCTATTTCCTAGATCTTGACTTCACTTTCCTTGAGATGAATCCTTTCACATTGGTTGATGGAAAGCCTTATCCGTTGGATATGAGAGGAGAGCTGGATGACACTGCTGCTTTCAAGAACTTTAAAAAGTATATTCCTCTCCTTTAATTCCTTTTTTCTTTCTTGCCCTTATTTTATGAGTATTTCCCTCTTAAATTTCGTGCAGACCTAATAATTTGATACTAAGTAGTGTATTTTACATGCTCCTTTGCCACCTTTGGTATCCTCTAATGAAACTTTGCTTTTGCTAGGTGGGGAAATATTGAATTTCCGCTACCATTTGGAAGAGTAATGAGCGCTACAGAAAGCTTTATTCACGGGCTAGACGAAAAGGTAACACAGATTGATAGTTGCCTTGCCTGTAATTTGGTCATATATGTTAAGTTTTCTAGTTTTAATTTTTCCTAATAAGAAAACATTTTTTCATGTATCCAAGACTACCCGAATCCATAACTGAGTGTTAAATTTAGTTAACTTTCTACATTCTCATTTAAAACACCCACTTGTCTGTGGATCTACTTTCTAAATTCTGAATGTTATTCTTTGAATAGTTTTTCCCATTATGAATTTGCTTGTGTTTTCCTTATCACAGCTCAATAAAATTTGCAGCATTGTTCTCATCCATGTGAAACTATCAGAATGTTTAAATCCTTTAAATCATTGCTTGCAGACAAGTGCATCTTTGAAATTCACAGTTTTGAACCCTAAAGGAAGAATTTGGACTATGGTAGCTGGAGGAGGTGCAAGTGTCATCTATGCAGATACGGTATGGTTCCCAGGATTAACCACGTTTATGAGAGGACTAAAGTTCCTGTTAGGTAGAGCACTATGTCATCCCATTAGCAGTTAAACTTTTTTACTAATAATTACTGCTGAATCAGGTTGGAGATCTGGGCTATGCTTCTGAGCTTGGGAACTATGCAGAATATAGTGGAGCACCCAATGAAGAGGAAGTGTTGCAGTATGCCAGAGTTGTACTTGATGTAAGGATTTCTTCTGTTTGTTCTTAGCTCTGCGTTACTCTAGAGATGGTGCGTTACTTTTTCACTTCATCAAGTAATGTTGTTACCTCTAGTATTTGATGAAGTTGTTATATACTTATTATGCTTCAGTAGAATTACAGAAAAAATTCAAAAAGAAATAAAGGTTGCCAAATGTTCAATAAACGTTGGGAACACATTTTAAGATGTTCACTTGGACATCCTCAGTTTTTACTCATGTATTTCCTCTTTGCCCTGCAGTGTGCAACTGCTGATCCTGACGGTTGTAAGAGAGCCCTTGTGATTGGAGGAGGAATAGCTAACTTTACTGATGTTGCTGCTACATTTAATGGCATAATCCGAGCCCTGAAGGAGAAGGTGAGCCTAACCTGATTGTTATGCTTTATTACCTTTGTTGTTTGCATTTTTAACCTAGAGAATTCACCATGGAACATTTATTTCTCAGGAATCAAAGCTTAAGGCTGCAAGGATGCACCTATACGTAAGGAGAGGAGGTCCTAATTACCAGAGGGGCCTTGCAAAAATGCGCGCTCTTGCTGAGGAAATTGGCCTCCCTATTGAGGTGCCACCTTTCATAAATTTCTTAGGAACGTTCGTCCCTTTCATCAAACTCCTATGAATCAAAATCGAATCACTTCTAAGATTCTTATTCTTGTGTATGTGCTCTTTTTAGGTTTATGGACCGGAAGCAACAATGACTGGCATATGCAAACAGGCTATTGATTACATCACGGTTGCTGCTTGAGTGGTCTAACTACTGCCTCACTCTGTGTTGTCTTCTCGTTGCAAATTTCGAGTGCATCGTTACTTTGTTATATTTTCATTATACCAGATACCTCAGAATGTAATGTTAGTTCATAAAAATAAGGACGGGGGAGGGACACGGGCGGGGACCGTTGATGGTTGCCTAGGATGAAAATTTCGTCTCTCTACTGCCAACTTTATAAAGAGCATAGTTATTGAATTTGGTGTCTTTGCCTTGTCTAGTCCCGTAAAGTTGAGAATTGAGAAAGCTATTTTACTATGCACACGCAGGAAGAATAAAACCCGGATTTGGGGGCATTCTTTGCACCTTTTCCACACCATGGAAACTAGGAAAAGAAAAAGGCAAAACGTTCATGTATAAAAGTAGTACATATGACTCGTGTTGGAGATAGAAGGCATTTTTCAATCAAGAAATCTGATGATTCGGGACAAATCGTGCCAATATGTCCAGGTCAGGTATAATAGTGAAAGCATGTTTCATTCAAGAATTCTCTGCGTCCTGATGGTACAAGACAACAAACAAGATTCCTAGACAGATGTAGATCGAGAATTCTGAATTCTGATGAATGAATTGGTGCACCTCCAAAATTCAAAACCCCAACCCACCACGTTAGACGTGCCGTTAACGTCGAGTCGGTTCAGGATTTTAATAATCCTGTGATAATGATGTCTCTCTTAACAGGTTTGTTGTTCCTTCATATTCATACCCAACGTTCCACCGAATAACAAAGAATTTGAAGAGTCCCATTATACCTACTTTACCTTCCATGGCACGAATGGCAATTTAAAGTGCATGAATTTTCAACTATAAAGACAACCTCATATGCAAAACTATTAAGAGCCTACCTTCACAAGTAAACCATTATAAACCCATAAAAAAGATACATTTTTAATTATGAAGTATTGTTATTTTACGATCACATATTGTACGTTTACAAAAATTATGTCATCAGTTGAAGCAACAAAAAAAAAATTACGACAATAATGTGAATATTATTAAATAACTTAGTTGAGAGGATGCATTCAAATTAATCAAAAACTAGCTGCTTCTCTCCCCGTCAACTTAAAAATTTGTATTCACACACTTTGTTGTCCGGAAAAAGACATCTTTCCAATTCCCGTCGCTGTTTTATTTTCTCCTC
Source organism: Swietenia macrophylla (assembly GCA_032401905.1). Taxonomy (NCBI): domain Eukaryota; kingdom Viridiplantae; phylum Streptophyta; class Magnoliopsida; order Sapindales; family Meliaceae; genus Swietenia; species Swietenia macrophylla. The sequence continues at coordinate 6,705,873 of CP135585.1, read as the reverse complement.
CATCGTAATTTATAACTTGTAATAAATTAAATCTTATCTTCTTCTCCTACCATAAGTGTAAATGTGTGAACAGCAATCACTTGCCATAGCTTGGTGCGTACAAATATCCATGCCTCATGCATCATTCATCTGCTAACTTTAAAGGCTTTCACATCAAATTATACCAAAAAACCCTATCAAATTCTGACCATTTTTTCCTGCATCTCATCCTCGTATCAACGCTGTTTGTAAATACAGATATCCCAATTTTAAATAAATAAATAAAAATAAAAATTTTGAGATTAGACAGTGAAGAATTTTTCGACAAAACACAAATTCAAAAAGTTGGTGTTGGTAGGCAGCCAATTTACTGCCCAAAGATATTCATAGCTGGCTTCGTTTCTAAGTCATGTCTTTCACTTGTGTTAATTTTTTTACTTAGTTTCTTGTTCAATCGCACATATAATTCGATTAATTATATTTAAGTTATAAAATATTAATTTAATTATTAAAAATTTATTATAAAAAATTAAAAGTTTCCGGCCTTCTCCAGAATATACTACATATTTGCTTAACTCGAACGTCAATGGTCTGAAACTGAAATCCAACCGTCTGTCTGTTCTCACTCTCATTGTTGATATTTCTATTACCTTGTCTCAGTAGTTGGGATTTGGAGGAGTTTTATTTGAAAGTAATTAATTTGCTGCTAATCAATTGGCTAATTAGGATTAAGTTTTCTTCCGCTTGTTGATGATGGTAATGATATTCTTAATTTATCGTTACAGTAAATTTTCGGTCTGACTTTTCAGTTGATTAAATCAACTTTCCCCTCGAGAAACCAGTCCCCTTGCGAAAATGGCTAAACACGGAGAAGGAGAAGCAGAAGCCGAAGCCGAAGCCGAGGCTACTATCCATGGAGATATCTTGCAGGCCATATTCTCGCACGTTCCTCTCGTCGATCTTGTTCCATGTTGCCGAGTCTCAAAGTCATGGAACCGCGCTGTTTTCTCTTCTCTTCGCCATTTCAACAGAATCAAGCCATGGCTTATTGTCCACACGCAGAGAAAGAGATCCCCTCACTTGACAACCACGCACGCTTACGATCCACGTTCGCGCGTGTGGATTGAGATCGAGCAACCTTCCACCGATTACGTTTCGGCCCTCCGATCATCTCATTCTACGCTTCTCTACGTGTTGTCGCCGTCCAAGTTTTCCTTCTCCTTTGACCCTCTACATCTCACGTGGCACCACGTGGACGCACCGCAGGTGTGGAGGACGGACCCGATTGTTGCGGTGGTGGGCCATAACGTCGTCATTGCGGGTGGGGCGTGCGACTTCGAAGATGATCCACTTGCTGTGGACATGTACAACCTTGAAACTCGCTCGTGGGATAGGTACCAGACCATGCCGACAATTCTCAAAGACTCAGCGGCCTCTTCTTGGTTGTCCGTAGCAGTAAATTCTCGTAAACTATACGTAGCCGAGAAATATTCCGGTGTAACATACTCGTTCGATCCACGGACTAAGACCTGGCACGGACCGTACGATTTACGTCCTGATGAAAACGTATTATTCTCAGTGATCACATTTGCCGGCGACCGTCTAATTCTGGTGGGGCTAACTGGGATTTCAGAGGAAGTAAAAAGCGTGAAAGTGTGGCAAGTCAAGGGGGAGTCACTGGAAGAGTTTAAAGAGATGGGAGAGTTGCCGAAATCACTTATGGCGAAGCTGAGCTCAATGAGTTGTGTAACGTCGATAAGTGTGACGGCGATGGGAGATTTTGTGTACATACACAACCCTGCAAATCCTGAAGAGTTGGTAATGTGCGAGCTTATGGTTGAAGGTCATTGTCGATGGAGTAGCATAAAGAACGCGGCGGTGAATGAGGAGACCGGAATCACAGAGAGGATAATTTGGACCTGTTCGAGCTTTTGCATGGCGGAACTGCACAGGGCTTTGATGCATGAAAATCGCAGATTTCTGGTTAAATGAGATTAAACGTGAATCACTTGCATTTGTCTCTCTTAGATTTTGATTAATTCGAGTATTGGCATGTTCCCCTCTTGTCTTTGTCATATTATTCTGTCAATCACCAACACAATATCTGTATCGCCATGGGTATGAACATGATGCATCTGCATCTAAAATAACTAGTTCTTAAAAAATTAATTATCGTTGCAGTATCCGCAGCGTAAGAAGAAAGGCATGATTTTCAATGAAATAATGCAAACAATTAATTCTTCCTGCCAATGGTCTTGGTCTGGCCTGCCCATGAATTTCGAATCAGATTCTTGAGTCCATTATTGAAATCAAGATAAGACCTACCGGATGTTATACTGCAAGTAGTCTTCTTTGACTCTGATCTCACGGATACAGTGTCGTCTACAATCCAATCCCGAAGCCCAAAGTCTTGGCCCATGATTCGTCAAAGGGCAAGGCAAACCAGCTCAAGTCCATGCAGGAAATAACGACATGACCCATACGGTTGGTAGTCCCATTCATGGGGCTTACGAATTACAACAGAGCTTGTAAAGAAATTGAAGAAGACCAAAAGCATGAGCAAAGCGAACCCATGAGTGACGAAATTGTAGAACACCATGTGTGTTAGATTAGCTGGAAGAATGGAATAACAAAATACACAAGTATTGAATTAGGCATAGGATGGTTTAGGTTGTTGGCCCACCAAAGATGGAATTATGACCAAACAAAAGAGGCAATGGCACCAACAATGATGGACCCATATAATATGAAATCATCTCCATTACCTAAACCCCACAAATTTTGTACTTAACTTTCTACTATTCATTTACTTCACCTAACCTTGAACTCAGAACACATGCATTCCCCCTGTTTAAAGCTCATGATTCAAATAAAAAAAGTAGAATTCAAAAAGGCAATAGGGAATCATGAAATGTGTAAACAATGTTAGATACTGGTCTAATAAGGATGGGACATATTACCCAAATGAAAGGTAAAGGTCATTTAGAATGGAAATTAGAGATATTGGACGATGGCAGTCAATCAATCAATCAATCAGACTCTGATCTCCTAGGGTTTTGCGTTGCTAGGCTTGGCCCCATGGGACTTTCTGTCTTTCTTTACTTTGATCACCTTTTAATGACCTTTTACTGGTTGAAATTGAACTAGGCCAAAAGCCCGCCCCTGCCCCTGCCCCTGCCCCTGCCCTTCCCTTGCCTTGCCTGACAGTCCTGTACTATAAACTTAAGCAAACACATGGCTATGGCTGGAATTGCACTGCTCAACCACAGTAAAGAGGAGTGCTACAACATCAAGGCCAAAGCAAAATATGCAGGCAGGCATATTCTATTGACTTCGCTTTTCAGTTTTCCATAAGCGACCAAAATACCCATTTGAAAATAGGGCAAGTCTCGAGCATAGCCATTGAAATACTAATTAATAAATAACAATTAATTAATGAACAAGTTGTAAGTCGGAGAATATTCAGCTTTCCCAAACACGACAGAAATACCCCTTGGTTTTGGGTTTCCATCATCACCGCATCATTCTTATTATTGTATATTTGTTTGTTAGACTAGATGCTCAATCCAAAGGGCAGAATGGTAAAAGCAAATAATTAGAGGAGACCGAAATACCGAGATTGTCCATGCGGGCAAGACATGTACCGGCGGGCGCATTTTAGAGATTCTCTTATCACGGTATCCGATAAAGAATAACCACCACCAGTATTTTCCCACATGACATGACGTGACGTGACGTGCCCATTCTCCTTGTGTTGAAAATTGGGTCAAAATTCACTTTACGTTATTACCAAAACCCCATAATAGAATATTATAATACCCTAATTAATTTACAAAATTATTAAATACGATAGATAGATGATCTGTGAAAACGGCTAACGTGGGTTTTGTCATGGCATCTATAGTTATCATTATTCTCAATTTTTAATTTTTTTAATTATATATATTTAATATTATTTATTATATATTTTAAAATATTTAATTTATTTTAATTTTTTATTATAAATTTAAATATTTATTATATATATTTATTTTTAATTTATAAAAATAATTTTAAATTTAATACATAACTAAATTCAATTAATATATAGATTTTTTTAATAAAACAATTATTTTTATATTTGTAGTTCAAGTAAATAGTATTTTATATTTGAGACTAAATATTTATTGAATAATTATTTTAATTCATATTTTTTAATATTTTTGTCAAAATTTCAATATCTACCAAGATCTTAATAAATTTTATTAAACTTATAATTTTTTAATAAAAATCATCAAAATATTTTAACAAAGACAAAGACAAAATAATTATTGCAACGAATATTTAATTTTAAATATAAATTATTATTTATTTAAGTTATAAATATTAAATAATTTAAATATTAGATCATTTTTATAAACAAACCTAATATATATATATATATATATATATATATATATATATACCTATGCATATATTTTTTAATAAATAACTTAAAATAATAATATAAAATATAAAATATAAAAAAATTACACGTATGGTTACAAACAATCCCAAGATTTATACAAAAGGAAGGGGGGTCATCATTTGGTGACTGTTTCTGATTGCCAATGAAATTATTGCTCCATCGGGCGCATGTTAGTACAACATTCAAGTGTGCTTGAAACGTATATCTAATTTAATAAAAAGATTAAAAATTTAGAAATTAAATATAAAATGAAATTTAAATTAAATAATAAATAGATTGATCTGAAGGTTAATATAATTTAATAAAAAAATTAAAAATTTAGAAATTAAATATGAAATAAAATTTAAATTAAATAATAAATAGATTGATTTGAAGGTTGATAATGTACGTAAACCAAATTTTAAAAAATTCGGCGCATGTTAGCAGTGTCGGACATCATATGCGGAAACTTTTTTTTTTTTTTCTAAATCAAAAAGGGGAATTTTGAAGGCGGAAGCGAACAGAAGACAAGACAAATCCAAGCACGTGACCTGCCGAACGAGCAACTTACAGCGACTGCAAATTTCTTTTGGAAAATCGACAATAGGCATCCCATTGTGCTCTCTGATCAATCCAACACATCCCTTCAGTCCAATCCAATCACACCTTTTTTATATTAATTACTGAGAATTTAACAACTTTTCTTTACTCATTTATAGGAATAATGAAATGTAGTAAGAGCACAATGGTTTCAGATTTTCACTGCTGGTTTTGTTTATGTTTTTGTAAAACATTTTGATAAATCTTTTTAGTTTACCGAGTTGGCAATTGTATTGCATCTGTATCTGTGTGTGTTTGGCATTTTGTTTTCGCTTTTGCGTGGGTCGGTTCTTTGCTTTCTGTACTCGAGTGAGTGAATTTCGTTTGCTTTGTCCTCTTTTTTTTCTTTTTAACGATTTTGGGTGTGTTTAAATGAAGATAATGATGGTGGTGGAATCAACAGCAGAGAAAGAACAATAGCAAAGATAGAAAGCAACAACAAAACCCATATGGAATATGTGCGGATCACACCTAAACATTTTGAAAATCATAATATTTATTCTCAGATCTCTGGGATCTCAGAATTTCAGGCTTGATGCTGGTTTCTTTCTCAAGAAAATTCACCTATTTTCTCAACTGTCAGTTTGTCTGGCTCATTCTATTTGTTGATTCCAGCTCTCTCCTTTATCTCCTGGGGACACTCTTAATACACTGTTTTTATCAGTTGGGTAGTTTGGTTGCTTCTAGTTTCAGTGAGAAGTGATAACAAGTTTCAGTTTAAGTGGGTTCTGACTCCGAGAGGGGCTTCTCTATTTGGATAAAGTAAAGATAAACTTCGAGTGAGAATGGCTAGTGGGCTTGCTCGTTCTAACGGTTATTATGGTGTTTATCGGTAAATGGTAGTTTTGTACAGAAAGTTACTCAACTGAGAATAGCAAATGGAAGAGAAGAATTTCATTTTCTGGAAGGTGGGGTTTCTGGTTTTGGCATTGATAGAGATTTCTTATGCTACTCTTTCTCCTACTGGTATTAACTATGAAGGTTAGTTTCTTGTGGGAGTCTCCATCTCGGCCTGTTTCTCTGTCTCCCTCCTCTTTCACACACACACACACACTGTATATATTTTTTTCTGGTTTTTCGAGTTGTTTTTTTTTTGTTTTTTATGAGTAAATGCTTTGGTGTTCTCCAAGAATAGCTGAACAACTGAAATAGCGGCGTAGTTATGGTTTATAATTACTCTTGTTAGTACCAACAATCCTTTCATTTTTGTCCATGACTGTTTTGGCTGAAATATCCCAGTTTGAGTTTTTTTCACTATATTTTTGGATGATAAAATATGTTATATGTTATGGTGAACAATTTTGCAGCAACGACCCTTTACTTATTAATCTTTTCATTTGAATTGAAGCAGTCGTAGCTTTAGTGGCCATAAAAAACGATCTACATGACCCATACAATGTCCTGGATAACTGGGATATCACTTCTGTAGATCCTTGTAGCTGGAGAATGGTTACTTGTTCTTCCGATGGCTATGTTTCTGTTCTGTAAGTTGCATGAATCTCCTCGTATCATAAAAATTTCTTTATTAGAAGTTGTGCAGAAAATCAATCGCAATTCATCCGCTTTTTATGAGCTCTTGTGCCCTTCCTGTAAACAGGGGACTCCCTAGTCAAAGCTTATCTGGTACCTTATCGCCATGGATTGGGAATCTCACTAACTTGCAATCAGTGTAAGTAATGCCTCCATGTTTTATCCACTGTTTTTAAATTCATGTCTTTATGTTTTTGCTCTTTGTAGTTTCCTTGTGAAAAGTCACTATGCTATTGTAGCTGATTCTTTGCATAAATGTGTAGGTTGCTGCAGAATAATGCCATTTCGGGTTCCATTCCTGCTGCCCTTGGGAAGTTGGAGAAGCTCCAGACTCTTGATCTATCTAACAATGCGTTTACAGGAGAAATACCGGATTCACTGGGAGACCTAAGAAATCTAAACTATTTGTAAGCTTCAAAATCTTTATACTGCTTCCTTATCTTGCATTCCTTAATTTCCATCAAACCTTGTTCAGTGTTTTGCATGTTGCGAATACTTAGTTTTGTTTCCAATTCTTACATGTTTATTGTTGTTGGCTGAGCAAATCAGGCGGTTAAACAACAATAGTCTTACAGGTCGCTGCCCCGCGTCCTTGTCCAAGATTGAAAGTCTAACTCTTGTGTATGTATTTTAACTTCCATATATTATTTGCTTGTGTTGCTTAAAATGATGATATTGAATTTATTGTCTGTTCTGTATTTATAACTCGCACACCACTGAAAGTAAGGCCTGCTTGCAGGGACCTTTCATATAACAATGTAAGTGGTTCTCTGCCAAAAATATCAGCAAGAACGTTCAAGTAAGCCATTCTTCCCCTTTTGTGGGGCTGCTTTGTTCTGTATACTAGTTGTTCTATTAGTAATCTATATAATTCTGATGCTTTTCATTTTCTTCAGAGTCACAGGAAATCCTTTAATTTGTGGACCAAAGGCAACCAATTGCTCTGCAGTCTTTCCAGAACCTCTTTCCCTTCCGCCAAATGGTCGAAAAGGTTTCTGCAATCTAGCTATTTATGATTCTATGTTTTTTAAGAAATCTAGTGAACATTTTGCTAACCTATATGAATTGCTGGGATCTATGATTTCTTAGATCAATCAGATTCTGGAATGAAAAGCCACCGTGTGGCTGTTGCTTTTGGTGCAAGCTTTGGTGCTGTTTTTTTTGTCATAATCGTCATCGCCTTACTTGTGTGGCTGCGGTATCGACACAACCAGCAGATTTTCTTTGATGTTAATGGTTAGTTTTTTTATGCTTTATTATTCAGTATTTTAAATGTGGACGATGCATGGAGTGTCACAAAATTATGGCATGATTATTGAAGTTTTTGAACAAAATTATGATCTTCGCTATTAATTCTACTATCCTAGCAAATTATTTCCATGATTGTGTGATTTGCTGCTGGAGGTGGATATTGTTCAAGTGGTTTTCTTCTGTTTTAAAGTGATCATATTTGGAATAAGCTGTGTATGACTTTACTTGAAGATGTGGGAAATTAAAACATGGTTTTTCGAGAAAAGTCTGCAGAGTTGCTAAACTGAGTGAAGAAAGATAAATCGTTTGCCTTGTAGAAAAATGATGGAGTCGAATTTGGTTATTAAAATGTGGATTTTTAGATCATCTCTACCTCTCAGTTACTGTAATTCTAGTTGAAATCATAACTTAATTATTGTGCCTGTGCATTGGAACTATCCACAAATGCACATGTTGAATGTAATTCATGTAATTAATTGATAATGAAAAGTTTTTCTTTTCACCCAATGATGTTGTGCATGCTTTCTTATCCATCATATGTTTTGTGGCAGATCAATATGATCCGGAAGTGTGTTTGGGTCATTTGAAAAGGTATACATTCAAGGAGCTCCGAGCTGCAACTAACCATTTCAACTCCAAAAACATTTTGGGGAGAGGTGGATTTGGGATTGTGTACAAGGGAAGCTTGAATGATGGAATGCTGGTGGCTGTTAAAAGGCTGAAGGACTATAACATAGCGGGTGGTGAAGTCCAATTTCAGACAGAAGTGGAGACAATCAGTTTAGCTGTCCATCGGAATCTTCTCAGGCTCTGTGGGTTCTGTACTACTGAGAATGAAAGACTCCTTGTTTATCCCTATATGCCGAATGGAAGTGTAGCATCTCGATTAAGAGGTTAGTTCACCCAACTCTCATATGAAATTTAACTTAGCTGGAGTTGATAAAAGTACACGTACACAATAGATTTCAGAAATTGCTAAAGTTGATAATTTGTTAACATATTTAAGGTCTTTGTTAATTGCTTCCTTGAAGTTCAAAAGGGTGTTTGGTATGATAACAACTGGTTTATTTAATTGTTGAAATCCCATTCAGTTTTCTGGGCACAATGTAAGTTCTCAAGCATTGAGCTACTCAGTTTTTGCTGCCTGGAAGTAGAAAGTTATTTGTACAGAACCTTTTTTCAACAACTTCATTAGGCAAAATGTTTTCCGTGGGATTTGGTGTCCACCCTAAAATAATTTTGTGCTGTGGGTTTCAGATCATATTCATGGTCGACCGGCTTTAGATTGGGCTAGACGGAAGAGGATAGCCTTGGGTACAGCAAGGGGTCTACTTTATTTGCATGAACAGTGTGACCCCAAAATTATCCACCGTGATGTCAAAGCAGCCAACATTTTGCTGGATGAAGATTTTGAGGCTGTTGTTGGAGATTTTGGATTAGCAAAGCTTTTAGATCACAGAGATTCCCATGTGACCACGGCTGTGCGTGGCACTGTTGGTCATATTGCTCCAGAGTATTTGTCAACAGGTCAATCTTCTGAAAAGACTGATGTATTTGGGTTCGGGATCTTGCTGCTTGAACTGATCACTGGTCAGAGGGCATTGGATTTTGGACGAGCAGCTAACCAGAGAGGTGTAATGCTTGATTGGGTATGTTCTCGTACTCTCTTTAACATGGTAGTTTTGGTCAATCTTACAAATGATCCAAAATTTAAGTGATAAATTGTTATAAATATCGAAACAGGTGTGTTTCAGCATGCTCTTGCCTGCTGAGTGCCATTGTAAATTGTTCCTGATAGCTCATATCCTCGTATAGTATTTGTGATCTGTTGATCTTCTCTTTCTATTTGTCCAATTAATGGTAGTTTGGTCTTGCTTCAAATATTCACAGTAGTGTTTGAGCAACTTTATTTGTTCTGGGCACCGCAAAATTTTCCAAATATTCCTCTTACCACTAGGGAAGAGTTTATAAAATCCTCGGTCCGAAGAATCATATTCTTTCCTGTAGCTTGTAGATAAATTTCAGATCTTTATCTTTTACATTGTGGATTAATCTCTTGTTCAGGTAAAGAAGCTCCATCAAGAAGGAAAGCTAAAACAAATGGTAGATAAAGATCTAAAGGGAAATTTTGACAGGATTGAGTTGGAAGAAATGGTGCAGGTGGCCCTTCTATGTACTCAATTTAATCCTTCACACCGCCCAAAAATGTCTGAAGTATTAAAGATGTTGGAAGGCGATGGCCTAGCGGAGAAATGGGAGGCCTCACAGAAGGTCGAGACACCAAGATTTCGAACTTGTGAGAAAAGATACTCAGATTTTATAGAAGAATCTTCACTTGTGGTAGAAGCAATGGAACTTTCTGGCCCTAGGTGACGACTGCTTCCATGTGATTGTTGTTGTTGGCTGCTGCATCCCAGTACGCCATGTATTCCTCTGTAAAAAAGGATTAGAAAAAAAAAAAAAAGAAAGGAAATTCATGTATAATCTTCTTCTTCGTTGGAAAGTTAATCAATTTGATTAAGGTTCTTGTCAAGAAATTTTGGAATGCATTAGAAATACATACATTGAAGTTTGTGGGGGCTGGTTGGCTCATTTTAATTCTTTACACTGTCAAGAATGGAGAATTTTTGGATCGATAGACCAAGAAAGTTCAGAATCCTGTTAGGCATGCATGGCGCCAGGATTAGCTGACTGGTGGAAACATCATTTTATACTACCACTCAATTTACCAGCCTGCTGTTCTGCAGTAGTGGGTTGAATTCACGCTGGTGCATGGGACGGCGAAGTTTTCTTTCTTCCTCGGCCCGGGAAGTTAGTCGGACCCACCACGGTATGGGCAGATTTCCGGTGTTGTGAGAGCAGCGTGCTACTGCCACCACAATTGTAACTGTCATCAAGAATGTTCCACCTCTGACTCGATGTCTCCATGTGTCATTTAATCAACGGACCCCAAGTCGCGGTGGACGCAGGCACTTGTGTTTTAAAGGCGAACAGCACCACGTGCCTTGCGAGCGGCCAACATTACAACAGTACTTCCGTAACGCCACCAGTGAAAGCCACGTGTCCCACTAGGTGCTGTATTTGCTTTTGACAGTTAATTGAGAACTACATGTTTTCTCGCAGTGACGAATCTGCCCTTAATATCGGCAGTATTTACAATCAAGAGGGATACTTACCCTCAATTTATTTTGTTCCACATACCAAGCACCTTTAACAAACAATTGGAGCTCCATATTTCCTGCAAGGATAATAAACACTTAGCTATGTCCAAAAGAAGTTAAGTTTGATTTCCGCTTTGCGTTGGCATTAATTCGTATTTTCCGAATGATTCGGGGCGGTTTCTCTGTTTAGGCGTTTAAAATTGATATGATTCGATGACAGTAATCAGTTGCCAGTTTTACAGTAACTCTGGGTTGGTGCCTTTCCATTTGTGTTTGCCAGGGTGCGAAAGCGACAAATACAGGCATGTAAATGGCGTTTACGGCTGTAAAAGTTAACGGAGTTAAGGGTATTTTTTTCTGAGTACATCGAACATCGGGCAGTTTAGCAATATAATGCTGCAATTTCCTTTCTCTTTTACGACTGTTTTTCCCTCTCTGGAACCCAACGCCGACGAATTTGTAGGAAGTATAAACTATTTCCAACGCTGTTACTTCTTTTATTTGTTCCGAGTACAAGCACAACAACAATGTCATTCTCATTCATTTTCTTGCTTTGTATTAATCTGTAAAACAGACAACTTCCTTTTATAATCTTTTTTCTACTTAAGAACTTAAACCAACTAACATTCATCACATTTTATACCCTGTTAGATCCCAACCCTTCAAGTTTTCCTCACCTCATTCCGTCTCTCTGTTTGTAGTCTCAAGTTCCGTTGCTCAAAAGGGTATGTATGCATGCATTTCAGCAAGTAATGGAATCGAAGAAAGGAACGTTTTCTGAACAGCTTTTATCTCCCAGAAGAAAGGTAGTTTCTGGCTTTGGTTTGGGTGTTGCTGCTACTGTCATTGTATTTGTTGTGCTTTTGCTTAGTAACTCTTTGAAGGCTCCTGCGGGTACACATTTATTTCAAGGATTTAATATTGTTAGCGTTAATGCTTCTCGTTCTGTTTCTTGGCCTTTTCCTTTTTCAACTTCTATATCAAATGATAGTAGCACTATTAGTAATAAGCAAGTGAACGGCTCTGTGGATTTGATGGGCAAATCTCAAGAAGCAAATGTGTCAAGGGTTGCTAATGGGGAAACAGATTTGGGGAATTTGACTGAGAAGGTTGGAGATGGAAGTTTTGGCGTTAAAGAAGGAAGTATTCAACAGAAAATCCATGAAGCAAATGGGTCCGTTCTTGCTGAAAATGGAAACATTTTGGATTCTAATGTGGCAGAAGCAGCCCTGGAGAAGACCCGATTGGCAAATCTTTCTGAGATAGCAAACAATGGAAGTTTGCTTAGTGAAAAAGGACAGATTTGTGGGAACTGTGGCCTTGTCAAGGAAGATGTGAACTCAAAGAAAACTATAGAAAGTGAATCTATGAATAATAGTACTGATGTGAATATCAAGGTCTCAGAAAATAGCAACGTTAGCAATTTGTCAAGAGACGGAGGAAATTCAGCTGCGAACAATGATACCAGAATCTCTTATTACGATTCTCAACAGACGAAGATGCGTGGAAGTTCTTATGAGAAGTGTGATATATTTGATGGCAGATGGGTGAGAGATAACTCAAAGCCATATTATGCTGCTGGTTCATGTCCTTGCATTGATAGGGATTTTGATTGTCACCTTAATGGGAGGCCAGACGATGGATTTGTAAAATGGAAATGGCAGCCCAATGGGTGTGACATCCCAAGGTAAAATCTCTGTCTGTTCTTTCTCTAATTCTCTCTCCTTTTTTTCCTATACTTAACTACGTACAGTTCATGAAACTCATAAAAACTGAAAACAAAGTTTTGATTAATTAATTCTTGTTGAGTGCACTCATCATTTCATCTCTCTCAATGATTCTGTAGTCAATGAAAGTAGTTGAAAAGGCTTAATTGATAACAACTACCTCAATTGATTATTAGCTTATTTATTGTTGATGAATTTTTAGGTAGTGAAGAGTATAAAATGGGTTCTGCTTCTTTTTGCGTTAAATGATTAATTTAAACGCTTCTTGGTTACATTTGATTAATTATAAACCTTTTGAAGTGGATAAAAGGCCAGATGTTTGCAATGTTATGATATTTAAATTGTGTCTGGAAAAAGGCAGATATCTAAGTTGTTGATCAAGGTTTGAATGAGATTAAATTCCTTACAGTTTTATTGGGTATATTAGTGGGTCAGTGGACAAAGTACATTGATGATCCTGTAATGCGCCAGCCTCCATTTTTTATGCTGTGCGGTTTGAGTAAAGAATGTGGATCTTGTTTCTTGACTGTTTGTCAATTATTGATCTCATCTAGTTTAAATGCAACTGATTTTCTGGAGAGATTGAGAGGCAATAAACTGGTATTTGTGGGAGATTCGCTGAATAGGAACATGTGGGAGTCTCTGGTGTGCATCCTCCAAAATAGCGTCAGAAACAAGAAGAGAGTCTATGAGATTTCTGGAAGGAGGGAATTCAAAAAGAAAGGTTTTTATGCTTTTAGATTCGAGGCAAGTTTCTGCAGAATCCCTCATTTATGGTAACAAAAACTTTATTTTATATGCTAACAGGCAATTTTCCTGTAATTGTAGGACTACAATTGTACTGTGGACTTTGTTGTTTCTCCATTTCTTGTTAGAGAATCATCTTTTAATGGCAAAAATGGATCGTTTGAGACTCTAAGACTGGATTTGATGGACCGTACGACCTCAATGTATCACGATGCTGACATCATTGTATTCAATACAGGTCATTGGTGGACACATGAGAAAACTTCTAGAGGGTGAGTGCCATCAATCTGTTTTTCATATTGTCTACACCTTCTGTCTGGTATTCCATAATGTTGAGCCCATGAGTTGAGTTAAATATTGTCTGTATTTGGAATAAAGCATTGTGCGACCTTGCTTCTCAATGTTTTACATGGTGTTTTATGCTTCATTCTTTCATTTAACAGTTTGCATTGCCAATTAAGTGACTAAATCTTTTTCATTTTCCTTTTTGTCATTTTATGGCCTCACAGAGAAGACTATTACCAAGAAGGTAATCATGTGCACTCAAGACTGAAAGTATTAGAAGCATATAAGAGGGCGCTCACCACTTGGGCCAGATGGGTTGACAAGAACATTGATAGTAATCGAACGCAGGTGTTCTTCCGAGGATATTCGGTCACCCATTTTAGGTATAGCACTTTCTGCCTCTCCCGTCTGCCTCACTTGTGAATGAACACCATGTTTGCTTTCCATTGTTTTGTTCTTAGAAATTTTTGTTTAATTGACCTTTTTACATGATCTAGATTGGAAAGTATTCTCTGTAAGCTTGACTGTCTTCTCTGTGGATTGCACTCCTTGTCTCACAGCTGAATAAACAATTAATTTTCACTATCATGCACTTTGTCAAGAATACTGAATTTCAATGCCATTTACATGTAGTTCCCTGTATATAGGCATGTCTTGTCTGCTCTGCTTCTTTGAGTTCTCCAAAGGAAAGAAATTTTGCACATGTTGATAATAATTTAGTGCATTATGCTTAAGAGCATACATTATCATCCAAGGACCAAGAGTGTGAAAACAGTAAGTTAATAGGAGGTGTTCCTATTTTCTTTGTCCACTTGATATGCAATGGGAATAAAGTATTTTATGTGCTATATGCGATTGCAGAGGTGGTCCTTGGAACTCAGGAGGACAGTGTCACAAAGAAACTGAGCCAATCGTCAATGAAAAATACTTAGCAAAGTACCCTTCAAAAATGAGAGCTTTGGAGTATGTGCTTAAAGAAATGGAAACTCCGATCATATATCTGAACATTAGTAGGCTTACAGATTACAGGAAAGATGGACATCCTTCCATATACAGGATGGACTACAAGACAGTAACTGAACGAACTGCCTCTGAACACGCTCAAGATTGCAGTCACTGGTGCTTACCTGGAGTCCCAGATACTTGGAATGAATTGTTATATGCTTCACTTCTGAAGGCTGGAAGGGGATCATGGAAAAGCTGAACAGACTTGGATACATACTAGCATTCCACAGTTATTTGTTAACTGTTTTTATTCTTCCAGCCTCCCATTCGCTTGAATTGCAAAATTTTCGGTTACGCTTGTAATGGTATGTTGAGTTTGTGCAAAGAAGCAGATGTAGAATTACAAATCAAATATGTATATTTACACTTCATATTGCAGACAGTACATGAAGTTTTCCATTTTTTTGAATAGTGGCAGTATTTGTGGGCCTGTTTTCAAGTTGCAGTTCTTGTTTGAATTACCACATTGGAGGCTCATAATCATGTTAACATTTCCTGTTGTTGATTTGAAGCCCACTTGGGACTAGGCTACAGTTTGATGCTACTTATGGCAAAACTCAATTATGGAACTGCTATTTGCGTCCTGTTGGTTTCCTTCAGTGTAACGGCGGAAAAAAATGGAACTTAATGTGATGTAAAGAATACATTACTGAACACAATCAGACCAACAAAAAGACGGATCATGGACGCACTCTTGCTCCCCACAAATTGCATAGGAGAAAAACATAGTAAATTTGAAGAATAAGTTCATCTGCCTTTTTTCCAGTCGACGGTGTGGGCTTATGTCCCAGCGGTCTATAAATGGAGCATTAGTGGACACCGGCAGCCTTCAATTATTTCATTATACAGCACGCGTGGGAATGTCTACACAAGATCAGAGATGAGAGAGAGAGAGAGAGAGAGATAAGAGAGACGATGATCACATTACGCAATTATTATAAACTGATTTGCAGAAACTGATCAGCGAACGAACGAATCGAACTTGTTGAGTTTCTGCTTACAGATGTGTTTATATTCTATGTAACACACAACTTTTATTTCCATTCCCATGTAAGAAACTACAATAATAATATTACATGGTAGATTAGAAGAAAGCCATCACAAGACTCAATACCCGAGCCCATTGCCGTTTTTGTGACTTGCCGGTTTGCCATGCATTAGCCAAAACCTCTGCCAGATTTCAAGGTTGCTTCTTTCTGTGTGATAGACTCAGCTGTTAACAAAGCTAAAGGCTAAAGCACATACAAACAGTTATAATTTTTGAGGAGG
This sequence comes from Swietenia macrophylla, assembly GCA_032401905.1. Classification (NCBI taxonomy): domain Eukaryota; kingdom Viridiplantae; phylum Streptophyta; class Magnoliopsida; order Sapindales; family Meliaceae; genus Swietenia; species Swietenia macrophylla. The sequence continues at coordinate 6,689,893 of CP135585.1, read as the reverse complement.
AGAACGAGGATGGAGGATATGATAAATATCCCTCGCACAAAACCTCCAAGCTTTTTAATCTAAGAGCCATGAAATGATTCTTCCCAAAAGACCTCCATCCCAATCAACTTCAAGAAATTGATAGGATGGTTTGTAGGATATCAGATATCCAATGGGGCTCTTATCAAAGCCAAGTGGAGAAGTTAGTGTCTAGCTATTCCCTTTAAATAGCTGATGAACAAATGGTGAATCTCAACTAGAAACAGAACAATGGATAGATCCATCTATTTCCTCACTCATCCAAAATAACCCTAACTTTTTCTTTAAATTTCACCATTAAAAAGTTGCTAACTGGGTAAGGTTGAAAAGGTCTAATTATTTGCTCGTCCCCATTAGATGACAATCTTGCCCTGCACCTCATAGCCAACCATTTTGAGCTTGCTATGCAGATAAATCCTTTGCTTTTGGAGCTTGTTATACATGTATGCAGACAAAACTGGCTGCGTTTGGTTATGAACTTATGCTTCTAATAGATTAGAAAACAATCTTACCCAGTAAGAGATATATTAATAAATCACTCAACGGCCGCACTTCAATTTAGGACAATGAAGTTCAATATTCTGCAACCATTAAAGGATATTAATGTAAATATATCCTAAAGGAATGACAGCCAGACCAGTCTTTGTTGGCGTGTATAACTTTAGATTGTTGGACTCTTCTAACTTTTTGTATTGCTTCAGTGGATCCACTAACTCATTCTCATCTACAACTTTCATTCAACTCCAAATCCTTGTGATTTGTCCACTAATCCCCTTATTTTTGTGGGAGCCAACCCAGCCTAATTTATTTTAAGCCAGCCATTGACATTTTTATTTTATTTGGCTAACGAACAAGCCTCCTTTCATATATGTCAAAAAGGCAAAAACTGAAACATACTGAGCCAATATTTCTCTCCTACACCCAGCCTAGCCGAAGCCAAGCCCAAAACCTTGTTGATCAACTGCGATCTCCTTCACTGCTGGCTTTCTTCATGAAGATGATATTAAAAGCAATATTATACTGTTCCCATTATTTTCAAGAAATAAAGCGTGTCATCAACTCCGTGGCTATCTGTTTTGAAGTGGAAACGTGAAGTTCATAGCTTTAAGCCTTTAATAACTTACAAATCATGCACAGTGAGTCTTTTTCTTTTTCTTTTCTTTTTTTGCTTCTTTTCTCCTTTCTCTTTTTCAAGTTCCTCTACATATCTCTTAGCTTTCTCAGTCGTAATAGATTTTGTGACAAAGGCAGGTGGTTCTCCCCCTCAGAAATGCACCCCATTGTAACAGTTAGACTATCCACTCATACACGCATGCTTTTAATTATTTGCCTGACTGTCTTCCTTTTCTTTGATGCAAACAAATAACTGACTATCACTTTTAATGCTTTACTTTAGACAGCGTATCTCACTTACCCTTTTCTAAATGTTTAATTGTTTATTCTTTTGGCTCTTACCATTGTTGATACTGATATCACCTTATTGTAGTGACATTGATACAGCGATAATAAATAGTTTTCTTTTCTTGAATGATAAACCAAATCCATTGATATAAAAAGAAGAATCCACTTATGGCAAGGTAGGGGAAGAGGTGGAATATGATATCATCCAGTCATTCATATTAGTTTTCATGAAATGAATGAAGAGAACTACAATTGATTATAACTTAGTCTTTTTGGTTAATGACCCTAGTTTTGGACATACACACTTATCCTTGAAAATTGATTCAATTACGCTTCTATTGTCATCAGTGCAATCATCATCGAGACTTATGGCAATTTACAGTACTTGGAATTGATTTCAGTTTTCAATCAATTTCTGGGTCCCCTCTTTATCTTATGAATTTCTCATCTTCTACGCCGTATATAAATCATATGCAGGCTTTGAAAAACCACAAGAGTAACCATTGCCTGAATTGTTTGACACGAATCTCGCGTATTAAGTGAAGATATTGCCAATAAAGTATTGTGATGTAGCATCCGGAAATTAAGCTTATCTTCACTTACCCTTGCTCAACGATGATCAGTAACTCCAGAAACTCATTGCCAATAAAAGGTTCTTGTTTAAATATGCAAGAACTTTCTTTACTTCTCCTCCAGCTTTCATCTTCTTCTCGTGATTAATTTTACTTCCAATCTCTCTTCTAACTGTTTTCCTTAAATTTTCACAAGCGACAACCACACCACTTTTCAAAAGGGTTCATCTCATCCGCAGGCCTATACAACTGTCCTTCATGTCATTGGACTCAAAGTGGGGGTTATTTAGCATATGTGAACTTTTTCATTTGTAAAATGAGCAGTGTGGTATGGTTGGAAACGGGATTCGGTTAGATAAGTAAAGGGGTGCAAATAGCACCACCCTTAGCACCATAGGACTTGGCCTGCTATGGCCCTGTCCAACATACATTAGACGACGTGTGGCAAAGCTTTCGGTTTAAGGCTAAGAGGGATTAATACCTCTTAACAATCGGATCAGTGTATTATTTTGTTTTGACTTGTTAGTAAAGCACCTTTTTAAAATATAAGATTATACTCCCTATTAGTTATTTAATTATATCATGGGCTAGGTCAAAAGATTCATGGAATTGGAATTTGAAGTTGGAATGTTGTTCCTCCACCTAATTAATAAAGAAGAGAAACATGTAACAAAGAGCAGGCCTCCAAGTATGATGATACTACCATATTTGTCTCCCAGATTGCTATAGAAAAGGTTATCCTTCGCCCGAAATGGACATGGGAATCTTTCTTCCTTTTGACCACTAAAGCCTTCCTTCCCTCTCTTCAGTCTCCTTGGACCAGCTGCTGCTTTCAATTTGTTGCTAATTAGTGTTTAAAGTTTATGATCTTAGTTAATTAACTAAATCTAAGGCCGTTCATTTACAATTACAAATCACATGTTCAGTGTATTACAAGAAAATTAAAGAAAGGCAAACTTTTTACTGAAAGAAAGCTGGTGCCTTTTTTTTTTAATCTTGCTATAAAGAGGATCGCCGTCCTCGTAATCATTTAAACATAAACAAACACAAAGCTTTGCATTTTGACCATTCAAGATCCATGTCAAACCCAGATCATCCAATCCTCTTCGGAATCAACATAAAATCTTTAATTTAGATCGTAGTGCATGAACAAAGTCAAGAGTAACATGCAGAAGATCAGCATTAACTTTTGTGGATGCCTTGCTTTCTTTGGACAATCCCTCAAAAAGAGGATTTAAAGTCGCAGCACTCACAAATTAAGCAAATGGTAGTCTCCATAATTGCAGAACTTCGCATTACGCTATGATTATGGGATTGTGGGCTACTACAAGCATTTTTACGTGGCCTGAATGAACCAATAGGTTCAGAACGTGTAAAATTTTTCAACACAAAGCACAACATTTTGTCTGGTTGATATCTTCACTTTGTCTAATGATGATAAGCTAAAATTTGAACTTTCCTGGGTCTTGCTTTTGTTCAAACGTGGCTTAAGGTTAATCACAAAGTCAATAGTTAATACTTTACATTTGATATTGGTGTTGTCTTCGCATGGTTATCTCCTGAAAACGACTTGGGTTTTAAAGGAAACTAATGGGTTCTTGACACGTATGTTTGACTTGCATTGTTCGAGATGATTGTTTCTAAACAAATGCACCATTTAAGGTTGTGGTGGTGAACCTTTTCTCTGGCTTATAGCCAACAATCTCAATTTGACTAATTGATTAAGATATTGATCATGACTGTTACTAGTGTTAAAGTTCTTTCCATCTTTCAGTTACGAGGATTCTTCTGTCATTGACAATATAACAAGTTACGCGAGTAAGGGCTGTGGACAGATACAAATCAAATCCAGAATGAATGAATGGGAGAGAGTTAATAATTGCCTGTGTTTAACCTGCGAAAGAAAAGACCATGTATGGGAAAAAGGGAAAGGAGATTGGTTGGGATTTCACAGATGAAGGGATGGGAAAGGAAATGAATTGATGGAAGAAAACTTATGGCTGCCTCGGCATTTATGTGATAAAGCAGAAGTTTAAGAAACATGAGTAAAATGGTCCACATGATCAACACGACAATCTCTGTCATTGATTCATGGTTTAGTTTCATAAATTGGGCGGGATAGCCGCAAACTTTTTGTTATTTTCGGGCACTGCAGATTCTGATTATAAAATAGATCAATACAGTAAGTAGAAGAACATGGTGCCATTTCTGGACTGGAATGGACCACACTTGGACGAATCAGTGATTTCATTACATAAAAGAAAATCTGACAAAGAAATACACACACGTGGAAATGCATATATTGAGAAAGTTCCTGGTGCAAACACCTTGATTAATTAAAATTATATGGTCCAAGATTTGATCAAGCGTCACACCATGATCAATGACAACGAGGCTAGACACAATAGCAATAGCAAAAGCTCTATCTGGGTTGGGATTGGTGTCTTTTTGGAATTGCATATGCCTATGCTTGCCAATTTATCACAGCTACTTACTGGTGGGGGCTCAGCCTCCCTCACTTACCATTCTCGATCAACGAACACGAATGACATCTATATATATCTTTACATATATAGAAGAAGGAAAACACAAGGTTCGTGCGGAGAACCAAATGGCCATGTCTTATGGGCTATAGTTTTCTTCTGCCACTTCCCATTTACTGTCTTTCCCACGTACTGATACTCGATTCTAGTTAGCCTCCGTACACGTTTGCACTTCTTTCGCGGTGTTCTCGCTGTGAATCCAGACAGTAGAGTACAGTAATAGATCCTTGCGTGCGGCGCTGCAAGCCTGATAAGCTTGCAAACAAGTCATCAGTTTCATTTCATTACCTGCTGCGGCTTTCCCTGGTACGTTTTAATTCCCCGCCGTTCTATATTTTATATGGGTGTTTCATATTTGTCTCCTCCTGCTAGTTGTTGGTAAGCGTTGTTGAATTGTAAAACTAGACAAGTTAAGGGTAGTTGCCATAAGCGGGGTAAACTTAGATTTCGACGGTCTCATTGTGTTCTTCGAGGATAGTCCAACGGTGTAGATCGACAATGTCAGAGGTCAAAAACTATTGTTTTTCCCTATGTGAAAAGGAGTGGAAAGGAAAGGGGGAGCGGTTTGCTTTCCTACAGAAAATTGATAAGTCAGTCAATCAATCAATCAATCACATCACATCAACAAGACCCAAACAGTTGATAACAAGCAACAGATACGACCCGAAGGCCAAAAAATTTCAAAGCTTATGTTGCCCTTGCATGCACCGATGGTAGACTGCAGGTTCTGGGCTTGAAGGGTTCATGCTCCAGGTGGGGCATGCATCCTGGACTGACCCGTTTGGAATTTGGCCTAGTTCCCGTCACCATTAATTAAGCTTTTAGTTCATAATTAATTTGACCCAGAGAGTGCTCCAAAACATTAAAATATGTTATCTTCAATTATAAATTTGATCGAGTGTTCTAAGTAAACAATCCAATTTATTAAAGTATGATTGAAACATTCCTCTCTAATCATTGCTCGTATAATATTTGAAGGCACTTGCTTAAATGATTTTGCTTCCAATTGTCTTGTGTTTAATAAAATATAAACAAAGGGAGAAGATCGGATCCAAATAGAAATTAAAGTATCTAACAAAATAAATTTATGATATGATTATTGAATTATAAGATGTTCTTCCAATTAGATTAAATTTTATAGTATGAAAAATCTAATTAAATGTATTTTGACTAAAAATATTGTAATATAATATAAATACAACGTAATAATTTAAATTATTATTCTTAGATAATATATAATAAATTTATATTACTCAAAACTTAGAATTGAGTTAGGTCCATGTAATTTATAAATTATTTAAATTTTAACAATAAAATAAAACACAAAAGATAAACCCTTGTGTGATTAAAAGTATGTATATTTAAAGTAAGAAAACAACGTTGAGCTTAAAAAATGGGTTATGGACTTAATGAACTGGTCAGATGAACCCACAAAATCAATTTTGAGTTGGTGATGGAATCACCCGACCTATCATTTTTAACCACATGTGTAATTGTATTTGGCTTATATAGACTTCTAGATCGGAATGTCAAGAGAATACCAAAGCTAACCGGTATGTTCTAAATTTAAACAAGCATGTGGTTGGAACTTTATGTGCTAGTATTTTGTCAGAGTTAATTGCATCAAATTCCATACATACATACATATGTATTAGGTGGCATATGAATGGAAAATATAGTCCTTGTTTTGTTTGTTAAGTTATCACTTGATCTCCAAAAGAGCAAGCTAGTAGGGAAGGGTATGTTTAATAATATAAACTATAAAAGAATCTATTGTGTCAAATATTGCTATTAAATATACTTGTTATGTAAATCAAGTCAAACAATGATAAAAGAAGAAAATAAGTCTAAATTTATTTAGAAGATTAAAAAAAATACAAATACATAATACGTACATAATTATAAATAATTTTGATTAATTTTTTTGAATTTTTTTAAATTTTAAACTAAATTTTTGAAATATAATCTCTATAAAATTTAATGTTAGACTAAATCTTATCAGCTATGCAAATAAACTATATTAGATGGGTTTGCCACATGTACCAAGCCAAATAAAAACACTGAGAGATTTTATAAATTTTTGAGAAGGGTTTTATACGAATTTTTAATATGTGATTCTTATCAAATTAATGTTGAATTAAAAAATAAGTTAAGTTTTAAGAAATAAGTGAACCAATCATATGAAAACTCGATATTAAATTGTTTTGCTACATAAATCAAGGCAAACAAAGACATAATAAAGAAGTAAGAGTTTGAAAATTTTAAACAAAATTTTCAAGTGCAATTCTAATCAGACTTAATTTTTGACAGAAAAAAAAATTAAAATTTAAGAGCGAACTCAATCAACTACATAAAAAAACTCAATATTAAACGAGTTACGGTGTATATATCAAATTGAACAAATCATAAGAGATTTTTAAAATTTTTGAGAGTTTTAGATGAGATTTTAAAATATAATTCTAAGAAAGTTCTTAAAAAGTAGCATCTTAGACTGAAAAATTAACTAAATTCAAGGGACAGGCCCAACCAGTCACACAAAAAACTCAATATTAAATGACTTTCCCTCTAGGACAAGTCAAACAAAAGCACAAGAGACAAATAAGTTGAAATATATTCACAAGAGACATAAAAAAAAATAATAATACAAATTCACAATACATGAAAAGATTGGAACATATAACCACTTGACTAACCAATTCAGACACCGTTTTATGTTAATTTACCACAAAATCTAAAACTTTTATGTAAATGTCTAAACATGAGGTCTATCATACTAGATACAGTTTTGATTCAATAAGCAACGTTTAGTAAATGCGAGTCCCATATCGTTTCTGTTCAGCATATTGTCTTGATTACAAACTCTCTTTTTGGCTCTTAAATTGACGGTCAAGATTATGTAATCCCCACCTAGATTAGAGGCCATAATCCCACTTGTTTCGGCATCTTCCACGGGTCCCACACCTGATAATGTCCAACAATCGTGTTTTATTTTGGAGAATAAACAGCTATGGGATGGTGTCCCACACCCATAACAACATTTTCACCGTTTGATCCGGGTTCAATTCGAGCAATCTAGGGCTCAAAAAACGACACATACAAATTGCATTCCTTTCTTCCAAGGTTGTATCGTTACATATGCCTAGCCTAACGTGATGGGATTGTTCATAATGTCAAACGATGATGCATTTGTTTCTTAATACGAACTTGTTGCCTTTGGGTAAAAAAAAAAGAACATGTTGAGGAAGAAAAGAGAAGAATGTTCAATGAAATTAAAAACAAGGTAAACCCTAAAGTAATTATATATCCAGATGAAGAGAATGAGATGAATAGTTGGTCGTAGGATTGAGTTGGTAGGAGTGGGAGCAGCATACAAGCAGCTTCCGAATTAATCAAATGAATTCGGAGCTTTGAGTTGAGACAGGCAGAATCGTGTCGGCCACCGTTAAAAGGTAAGGTGATATACCGGCTTTATTATATTAGTAAACATGTTTCCTTTTTCTGTGTTGATTGCCCAACTCTTTCATGTAATAAACACATTAACATGAACATGACACGTTGTTAGTTGAGCGGAATTATGTTAGATGTCAATTTTGCTATTTGATAGGTGTGGTATTAGCTGACCATCAGAATTCAAAACGACGGTCTCGAGGAAATTAAAGCTAAAACAACCTTAATGAACGCTTTTAAAAAGCTTAAAACCAACAACCCACATGGTAATTATTATATTTTATAAAAGAAAAACGTAAAACTGTGTGCAAAAAGTTATGCCTAAATTAAATAGAAGAAATAAACAAAGATGAAAATTTGATTGGGCAGGGGGGAGCATTGGCCTATCCTGTTATTTGGTCCAGGAGACATTAATCCCTTGGCCATCTGTTAAATCAACATTCCATAATCCGGATTTCAAGAAGATTTGTCTCAATACGGGGCGTAAACCAACAGCCCATCAAGGGCAAAGACGATAATTGCAGAGGCAGAAGCTTTAACGAGACGACTGCAAATTTATTTATCCAAAAAACAGAAGAAGAAGAAGAAGAAGAAGGAAGGAATGGATGTAAAAATAACAAGACATGCAAGTGGGCAAGTGGCAATGGTAAGCTGTTTGTGTTTGTCGTGTAAGAGACATCCATTTTTAGAAAAGGGCCAAGGCCAAGGCCAACTCGCGTGGTAGGTGTACAAAACTTAGCGTAGACCTGCGGGACTTTTCTTTAAAATTAATAATACTATTCATGTATAATATAAAAATAATAATTGAATTAAAATTTCAGGAAAATGGAAAGAAGAAAATAAATGATAAACATAAGTACAGAACAAAAGGGCCTCTACAGCAAATTAGCTTGAAGCACAGCATATTATCGCTCCTTCTTTGTTTTTCGCCAAGAATCACACTCCCCAAGACCACTATCAGTTCTTTTCTGTCACTCCCAATTCCAGCAAATCCAATCTTCCTGTTAAAAAACTATAATTATGAACTAGCTAGTGTTAACCCTTCTTTTGTTACCTGCGATTGAAAACAAAGGGCAGCAGTTACCCATTTATCATTTTGTAGGTGTTGTTGCTTGCGTTAATCATTCGTTTTTGTTCTTACAAGGCTAAGCAACCTATTTTCATGGATGAAATGTGTGGCTTTAACTCAACTGGGGAATACTCGGATAAGCCCTGGATGTCACCGGAGAATCTGATATTCCCTTCTGACGATGACTACTCCACTCTTCTTTATCCGGGTCGGATTCCCACGTTCGGATCCGATGAGTTGTTGTCTGCCGCCTCTGTTGTATCCGAAGCTGCTCCACTTACTACGCCTGAGATTCAACGACAGCTAGACATGTCAACTATCATCAAAGCCAAAATCGCTTCTCACCCTTGTTACCCCAGGCTTCTTGAAGCTTATATTGATTGCCAGAAGGTGAATTATAATCTTCTTTGACTGTGGAACTTCTTTTTTGAGAGGTTTTAATTGAGGACTTTTCTTCGTTTCCCTTCTTCTAGCGTCATAAATTTGATTTATTACGCTTCTGCTTTAAAGCTATTCATGTGTCAGGTTTGGTCTTGTACGCAGGAGCTAGAAGAGGAAAATTGAAGTACTCTTCGTTTGCTTGTGCTTTTGATTCCAACCTAATGAGAGTTTCATATTTTTCTGATGCTTATCAGATACTCTCTTTTTCACAGTTTGCTCGGACTGTGAGCTTTTACCTGCGGGCTTTGTGGAGGATTTCTCTTTTTGTTTCCCCGTTTTGATCTCTAAGATCTAGGATTTCATTTTCTTTTTCTCAGGGTAAAAAACTCCAACATATTTTCGTTGCTTCGTTGAGACAAACTTTCTCATGGAAAAAGCTTTGGGTGAACAAAGTTTTGAGCTTATTGAATCACAGTGAAACTTCGATTCTTATGCCTACCATCTTCTAAATTTTTAATTGGCAACTAAAACTCCATAATTCATGTGTAATATGTTTCTTAAGTTTTGGTTTAGTTTCGCTCGTTCCTCTACGTTTAAGCACTCATCAGCTTTCTCTGATGTGTTGTTAGGTCGGAGCACCTCCCGAAATAGCCTATCTGTTAGATGAAATCCGGGGAGAAAACGATTTCAAGCGAGACATTGTGCCTACGTGCTTGGGAGCTGATCCTGAGCTTGACGAGTTCATGGTTTCATTCTTTCTTCTTCCCTGTCGCCGTAGAAGTACACTACATAAGATTATGTAGAGTTTGTTATGACTCTCTAAAATTTCTTTCTACTCAGGACACCTATTGTGACATGTTGGTGAAGTATAAATCTGATCTTGCTAGGCCTTTTGACGAAGCAACAACGTTTTTGAACAAAGTTGAAATGCAGCTTCGCAATCTCTGCACCAGTGCCTCCGTTAGAAGCCTTTCTGGTTAGTCTCTCTCGCTTTCTTCTATGTTTTAATGGTGTTTTTAAAAGAAATCTTTCTTTCTTTTTCTTCTTCTTCTTAAGATCCATTGAATTTTGCGCTATACACAGTATTCTTTAAAGTACTTTTACTCTGCGTGATTGCATTTTATCTACACCAATTACACAAATATGCCTGAAAGCAAAAGAAACAAAATCATCTCTGACCAGGAACCTCCAACTATCATCAAAGAGGCTAGCAAGCAAATTCTTGTGTGGTTGTTCATGGTGTAAGATAGCGTGAATCATGGCTCACGATAGCACATGAATCCACGAGAAGCGACAACCATTGCTGTCCCTAGTCTTAGTCTCTAGCACTACCCATCTGTTATTTCTGTGTCTTCAAAGTACCCACTAATTGAGAACAGTAATACTTAAAGAATAATCAAAGGTTTCGGGTATGACTCATGAAAACAACAAAAACCCTAGAGACGAAAGAGACCTTGGTCTTAGATTAGTGGTTGTTTCTCTCACTGCTGTCACTTTGTAGTCTGAAGATGGTTTATTTTGCACATAGTTGGTGTGGTTATCGTTGTGTGTTTTCATCTCTCTCCTTGTTTATACATGAAAGAGTAAGCGTAAAAGGTCAAGGTTTCTGCAGTAATGGACCGTATTACAGTGTTTTTTCTTTCCTTCTTTCTCTTCAGTTCATTTTAATTTGAACCTGAGAGTTTTGCCATTCATTTTGTTTCTTGTGTTTGTTTCTTTAAATTCTTTTTCTCTTTGCTTCAAAGTGAAACCTTTTCGTGTTAGAAATTCTGATTTTGACGTTTCGGAGGTCAGTGATGACATACTAAATAGTGTTTGTGATTTATCTGAATACTGTGACCTTGGACTGTAATTCATTTCTGAAAACTACCAAAATGCTGGAGAAATCTGGACAATGCATGTTACAGTAATGGGTTCTATTCTTAATTTCCCAAGTTTCCTAATTATAAATCAACATGGGAGTAGGATTATTTTTCTCACTCTTGGGTATTTTCAGCATAAAATATATATGTATACTGCTCTAACATGGAACCGGGTATAAAATACGTATACCATCATCATGGTTATAGATTCTTCTTCAACGTGATCCTTTTGACGTTTGAATAACATCTCTTTGTATGATTACACTGCCTATTTTCTTTTGTCGTTATGAGATTCTAGATCAACACCGTGATAATCAATTTTCCTTTGTTGATAATTTGCTTTAACTTGGTTGTGATTTGTATTCACTGGCTTTGGAAATGATGAGTTTTTGCCTCTAGTACACGATATAGGACATGTTATGGGAATTTGGCATAAATTTGAAAGAATAAAACATTTATGTTGCTGCAGGGAAGTCACAACATTAAGGAACTTGGGATAGAGGTCATATAATGTGTAGTAGGCTCAAATTTGTTAGGACAATGCTTCATTAATAGGTTAAGACTTAATTATAGGCTACTTTCCCTACTCTATGATGTTGCAAACTGTTATCATGTATGATTACACGTTCTAATTATTTCTTAGATTCTCTAGCATGCTAGCTGCTCTAAGGTTACTCTCAAATGCAGTTATAATTTTCAATAGAAATATACAAAGAATTCTCCGATTTTGTTTGGTTATTAGCTTGTAAGTTGATTTCTTTAATTGGATACATATTATTCAAGTTCCATGGTGGAATTTCTTCGCCATTTCTTTTCTACTGGAAAAATTAAATATTGTATGCTTTTTCAAAGTTGTCAAATAAATAGGCCTGTTAATTTCTAGTGTGGCGATGGTCTTTAATTATGTATGATTCTTGCTTTAAAGGACTCAAGTTCCAACCTATGAGTAGTGTGTGTTTGTCTCTCTTTCTCTCTCTAGTACATATATTTGGTGTTTGATTAAAAATTTTGCATCGGGAATTGTCTGAGGCTGACTGTTTTGTCTGCTGCTAAAGTGTTATTTCTTGTTATCTTCTTGAAAGTCGCTTTGGGTGACTTAAGAATATTAAATAGTTCAACTTATCCTAAGTATATGTATGCATGTAGTTGGTCTTTCACAGTCAACATCCTTATCATCAACTAGTCTAGATTCGCATGGTCACATGAGCATAAATCACAGTGGCTTTATGAAAGAACTCACTTTGGCTGGCTTAATGGTATGCTGCTTTGCTGAGTACTGCCTTTTGTTCTCTTAAAATCTTAGATCTTTTTTCCTCCAACGAGATATGTTTGCTGAGTTCTCAAATTCTTTTTTCATGTCAATGTAGCTAGCTGTTCATCCATTAAAATATTAGCTTAAAACAGGATCGTCCTGGAACAAATCGCATTTGTTGATTGTGCTTTTTCATTAGTTATTGCTTTATTTTGTATAAAACTATATATAAATCTACGGAAATAGCATGGATTTGTTCTTCTTTAACAAATAACATGTCAGAGAGAAGCTGAAGTTGTTTCCATTTGCTCAGGATTGAAAGTTGTGCAAATGAAATGGGTATAGCAGCCTTAGATACATTAAGGAAGATCATTAATTATAATGGTTGTTGCATAAAAAATTAGTTGTACTTCACAGTACTCTTGCTGGTAATGGTTGGCAACTATAGTTGTTTACTTGAAAGTACAGATTACCTTTTCAGTTATAGATGTTCTTAACATTTTTAATTAGTTTTTATGTTGTCTTTGTTATCTCCCGTGCTTCGGTGGGTCCTCCTTAATAATTTGTTGTCAAACTCAGTTTTTTTTTTCACTTAATTGAAGAAGAAAAGGGCTTCTAGGATTCTTTAAGTATGCCACCATTGTATATATCCATTTGAGACATCTACAGCATTATATTGGCATAAATTCATGTAGTTAGATTGAGTTAAGGGTGGCTAGCGATCTGCCCGCTTGCCATTCTTACATGACATTTTTGTTCTGTCTCGTAAGCTGTTGTGGTCTTTGCTGGTTTTTGGTCATTTTGTTTACATTTTATAGTTGCCAGATTCTTGGATAATTTTAGTGATATTTCACTCTTATTAAATTAATGTTTCTTTTTAGTTCAAGCTCCTCATTTTGATTTCAGATCATTCTAGATGGGTTGGTTGTATCTTTAGGGTAGAAAGAGCATATAGGTAATTGCAAATTGCTTACCAGATTTTCACAATTCTGAGTTTCATCGGACTTCTCTTTTAGCTTTCATTATAGGTGTTTCATAGAAGCTTGGCTGTAGATTGCAAGAAATGTTGTTAATTGAATTCTTTTTTGTGACATTAGAACTTTTTAAGTATTTCTGCTGTTGTCATAGTTTACTTAACAAATCAAAAGAGAAAAGGACTCGGGAATATCTATCATATGAAATTGTTATTTGGTTTGCTTTAGCACTGTTGTGCATTGTGTTCTTTATTTGATTTGATTTGCTTTAGATGATATGTTGTTAAATTCTGCTTGAAACATAAGGTTTGCTCTAGACCATTCATTATACTTTATAAAGTTGTGGCTTTGAATTTGGGGATGCCAGCAAACAGAAAATCAATCATCTGAAGTGATGCTTTGAATGAATTTGATCTTCCTGGCCTGATTTATTTTTCCCTTCTAATGGGTGCATTGGTGCACATCCTTGTTAAATGTGGATCATAGCTCAGTGACTACTAAACCCTTGGTCTGTAACTAGGATTAGATTATCCTAAACCATGCAAATAAACATTCATAACATCGGGTTTAATATTTGTTCCAATCCCAATTGTTTGTAAAGTCTTTCTCATAATTTATTTTTAACCTATAGGACAGACTTCCAACCCACCTTGGTTCAAATCAAGTTATTAACTAATTCCACTTTTCTTAGGAAAGGGGTCATGGTTAGACTCTTGGTCCGAAGGCCATTGGCTTGATGTTTTGAGAGTTAACAGTCCATGTGATAACATGGGTTTTGGTTGAACAAGTTTCAGAGCAAAGCCTGGACTTCGGCTGACCCTTTTGACCATAAAGAAAGAAATTTCTGAAGGACCTACGTAACGGGGCATATATATATATATATATTTATGAACGACACAGTCGCGGGTAGAGCGGGTGGTCGGAGTTCACATGGACTCCCGCAGTTCTCGCTGTGAACCCATCAGCTTTTTAAGACAAATGTAAGAGAAAACGATCCTTCGTTCTGATTCATTAAACGTTACTTTTAATATTTTTCGGTCTTTAATATTCTTCTTCCTCGCCGATCTCCAGTCTTCAGGCTCAGTTGGTTGCTTAGTGGCGCCTGTCATTTCCATACGCCTTTGTTTCCTGCTGACCGTTGTTGGTGGGTCCTTTATTCTTTATTTGAATTGGCTATCCATCGCACTCACACTGGCACTCACACGTGTCTGATAACATATCAGAATGCCTCAACTTTTATTATTATGGGTCCCAATTTGTATCTTTTTGGTTCACTCAACCCATGTCCCTTTCCCGTGGCCCACTCATTCGTAGCTCGTGGCTTCGGCCTTCTTCTTGTAAGCAATAATTTTTATTGTTCATACCCCAGGCTCTACAGTGCATTCTCATGATAATATCGACTGCTTCAATTTGTTAATCATAAACCCCACCTCATTATTGAATTTCTCAACTATTTTCAACTCTCAAGTGGAAGTAATTCTATCTTTTGGTTCAAATAAGCTAGGATTAGAATGATTTTAATATTTATGATATTGCGAGAAACCTTCATGGAGATTCAGTTGCTGGTCCGCGGTTCTATCCATTGGACTTTGGTAGGGGTTGGCGCGGGGAAACGAAACTTGCTATAAGATTTGCTGGGGACTAATCGGTCTGTGGTTGGGGCGTGGGCTTGAGTACCGGGCGTCATTAATGTTAAGCTGTACTGTTTCTCTGTGTGTAAACTTTTCCCTTTTTCTCTGGCAAACCTGATTTGATGGCCGTACTGTCATGTCCACTCGGATTTGTAGTCTTGACTGACAATCGACATTACCACACACTGAGCATTTTGCCTCCCATTTGCCATATCTGCTCCTTTGTCCAAGCTTTGCAGTGTGGGTGTGGCACTGTGCACTGCTATAACACTTTTTTTTTTTTGGGTCCCTCCACCTTTGTTTGCCATTTGCTTAAATGTCCCTACATTTGCTTTTCCCTGTCTTCCTTGTTCGTAGTGTGGTTGTTTCTGCCTAGCTTAAGCTAGTTTACTGATTTAACCCATTATTCCTTACCTCCACTAAATTTATATGAGCACAGCTAGAATTCTGTATCATCTGGGTTGCACTGTACCCTTGCTGGTCCTCTTGTGCTCTTTCCCGACTGTTCACGCAGAAAAGTATCTTTATTGACCATACATTATTTCACTTCTTCGGTAAAAACTTTAGGAACCCCTAGATCAAGAGCTGTGGCAACCATAACACACAAGCATTTATGACATTGTTTATACTTTAACCCCCCATAATATTTATATGTTGTATGATGCCGAAACCCAGTTACGACATTAATCTTTTTGTTTCTTCGATTTCTGTGAGACATAGTACTGCCCGGAAATGAAATGGTTTTATACCATTTATCTTAGATTTATTTGGTTTTTTTCAATGATTATTCATTGATGCTAACTAGAAACAGCCTGACGAATGTGTTCTAAAATGTCCAGCTGTAGTTTGTGCATATAACAATCCAATAATTTCTTGTGATAACTTGGTGTAATCAATCATCTGGACAGAGGATGGTGCGTCGTCAGATGAGGACTATAGTGGAGGGGAGATAGATCCGCAAGAAGCTCAAGCAAGGGATGAAGATCGAGATCTTAAAGATAGGCTCTTACGTAAGTTTGGTAGTCGCATTGGTTCATTGAAGCTGGAATTCTCAAAGAAGAAGAAGAAAGGAAAGCTGCCAAAGGAAGCTCGGCAAACACTACTCGACTGGTGGAATGTTCACTACAAATGGCCATACCCGACGGTAATTCTCTATTCCCGCCTGCTTTTATGTGCCCATTAACCACAGTCAGTGACACACAATCCCATTGATCTGGAAGCTCCCCTTAGAAGACAGCTATATAAGCCAATGAATCTATTATGGTACTTCATTGATTGGAAGTAATATTGAACAGTTTTAATCCCGTTTTGGTTAACCATTCAGGAGGCTGATAAGCTGACACTGGCGGAATCAACGGGCCTGGATCAGAAGCAAATCAATAATTGGTTTATAAATCAAAGAAAGCGTCACTGGAAACCATCGGAGAACATGCAGTTTGCTGTAATGGATAACCTTTCAGGGCCATTGCTTACAGATGACTGAATATTGGAATTTGTCTGTAAATCCGTATCTTCTGATAAATTAATATGCTTGTGTTGGCTAAGCTGGCTTCGTGTATATTTCTAATATTCGAACATCTTCTGGCACTGTCTGAAATGCGTATTTTCGGTAGAAAGGAAGGAAAAATATTCTTATTTTGCTTATTTTACACTTCCCTTTCATCAATATTCATAATGAATTGCTAAAGCGAAACTTGGTTTTGGTTAACTAATACATATTATGGACATGGCATACCATCATTTTACATTATTTATTTACTGTACCTGTACGGATAGTTTAAGTGAGTTTTTAAATGTGAACGGGTTAATTAATAAATAATAAAATTATATTATTTTATTATTTAATTAAAATTAAATTTATTTTTTTATTCATTTATGTTTAAATAAAAATGTTCAATGAATTAATTTATTAAAATTTAATAATAAAAATAAAATACAGTTAAAAAAATAAATTTTTTAATTTTTAATTAAAAATTACTAATAAAAGTCTTCTTTATTTTAAATTTAAAAATTTTAACGAACTGTTTGTGTCGGTTGTCCCCGTTCCCAGACAACACAGACAATCATAAGTATTAATATTTGTTGTGTTAATTAATTAAATAGGGGTTAGGTAAGCATATAAAGTAATTAAAAATTTGTCTCAAAGATATCAAACTATCTTTTAGGTGGGGGAGAACATAGGTACATGGGGATTCTCTTACCACTAAGTGATGTTTACTTGTTACCTGCAAGTAAACACTACAGAGAAAGGAAGAAAAAGCGAGCACATTTCATAGTTATTCTTCCCTTCAGTACTTGATTGGAGTCCAGAAGTTAACAATTATCAGCAATAAAATATACCACATATGCTGGGATGGATGTACCCTCCCCTTCTAGTCTCCTCCTAATTCAAAAGAGATTCTATTAACTCTTATCTTTGCCTGTAAAGATGTTGGATTAGAGTGTGAACTCAATCTAATCTTGTTAAAAAAGGCAAACAATTTACTTAATTAATGAACCTTAAAGTAATGGAATGAGATTCTAATGCTGTTTGCTTGATTAGATTCATCGGCTCTTGCTTTGCTCCCTCTTATTCAGAATAAGATAGGCCCATTGCCAATCCCTTATTCCTTATCCCCATGCACGAGAAGAAGTTTGGCAAAGTCATTTGATTCACACGAGCATAATTTTATGTGATCTGGGTTAGTTTGGCTGGTATAGATTAATCCAGTTATTGATAATTTGCCATCGTCATTAACCCTTAGAATCTAATCTAATTGATTAGTGGGATATAGAGATTAAATATATTAATGATTTTCTTACTGTGAGATTAAGCTTTTAGTCATATCACCCATGGGAATGGGATACAACTTGCAACCATAATTTCCACGGCAATCAAATCAGCCATGGCTTTGGCTTGCAACTTATTACCACCACTCCCTCCTGTCTCCCAGCAGTCAGCTGTACGTACTCTGTTTTATGAACCCTCCCCGAGTTAAAACCTCATGCAAAAATGGGTGGTTGAACGGATTTTTTGTAACGTGGGTGCGGTTGGAATATTAGGGAATGTGTTTGGCAATGGTCATATGTTAATGGGTTTGTACAAAATGGGCTTCTTCCGATTGAGCTGAGCCCAAACTAGATTGGACCAATGTGCTTGCCTAAAATAACCATGCCATGGTTAATTAACTAAGGACATAAGGGCATGATTGTTGTCACTGTTAGCTTGTACTAGTCTGCATTACGTTATAATAACTGTTTAGCAATAAAATGAAATGACAGTTAAAATTATTTATTATTTATTTTATTAATAAAATATAATAATTATTTTATATTTTATTATAAATTATTTTTAATATAATATAATATAACATATTATATTTAAATAAGAATATAATAACATAAATATATATAATAGTGTTCTATATTATACTAATATAATATATTATAATATTATGATAATAAAATAATGCAACTTAATATTTATTATATTAAATATAATATAAAATTTAATTTAATTTAATAAATTTAAAATAATACAGTTCAATTCTGTTGCCTAATCGAACGCAACTACGTCTAACGTCCGGTCAGTTTTGTCATGAATACGTATCAATATCGAAGTACAACCAGCGAAGAGATAAAAGTGAGCTGACATGGAGGGGATGGCTTCTCTTCAGCTGTATCTTCCATTTTCATCGACAAGCGGGTTCAGAAGTCGGGTGGTTCGATGTGCTTGGGAGCGCCAGGAGCTTTTTAGCCGCATCGCTCCTGTCTAAGATAACGTAAACTAACCCCAGTAGTCCTTTTTTTTTTTTTTTTTTTGCAATCGTTACTTTTTCATCTACTGATGTCTTTGATTTTCCCTTTTTGGTGGTGGTTGTTGTTTGCTTTCTTTATCTGTGGAAATTATAGTTGAATGATTTGTTGCGTTTGGGTCAGCATCGAATATGGAAAAGAATGGCTGTATCCTGGAGTCGGTATATTTGTCTTTTTATTTTTTCTTTTAATTTACATATCTTTCTTTTAGTTTATCCTGACTAGTGGGATTTTGTGTCAGTGCGAAAACTGGAGACAATGTGTTGGATTTGTGTTGTGGAAGTGGGGATTTAGCATTTCTTTTGTCCGAGAAAGTTGGGCTTGTTGGCAAGGTCGTTCTCTATCTTTCCCACGAAATCCTTCATGGTTTATTTAACAATTGTCTACTCAAGTCCGTTTATTTTCTCTTAATATTGTGTTGAATGCTTGAGTTTGTTCTTTTATATTTAATAAAAGCCGTGAATGCTGCATGTTTTTACCACAATAGTTATTACTTTTGGTCTTTGTTTTGTTCCTTTAGTGGAGACGAAGATGCATTGCGTGTGACACTTGTTTTCTCTTATACTGCTGTTTACTTGATGATGAAAGTATGAATGTAAGGCACATTTTCTTGTTTAGTCTTACAATCTTTGTACTAAAACTTTTGTGCATGCATTGTGAAATATTTTAACTAGAACTCAACTATCAACACCTACTACTTTGTATCCAAGTTAACGTTTGGCACGAATAGTGGTCTATGATGTGTTGCTATGTGGCATCCTGTAAGTTCTGTCCATGCTACACTTAAGGCACTGTCAATTTACATGGCCAAAATTAGTTGTCTGATTTTCCTTTTTTAATCATGATTTGCAGGTGATAGGTCTTGATTTCTCCAAGGACCAATTGTCAATGGCTTCACCTTGGCAGGACTTAACTTTTAAAGGCTTGCTACAAGAATATAGAGTGAGCACTGGTAAATCTAGTTGTTAAAGCATTCAGTCACTCTCCTCCAATAGTTAAAATAGGAAAAGATATTTCATGGCTGTCAACATTCAAGGACCCACTTATTGCATCTGGAGCAATTAAATTTTATTTTGTGTTAGGAGTAATGGATAAAGTAATTCTTCTGATGAAGGCAAATATTCTGATTACATGTAGGTAGGTTGAAGGAGATGCTCTTACTTTGCCATTTTCTGATTGCATCTTTGATGGCATTACCATGGGCTATGGGCTACGCAATGTGGTTGATAAACGCAAAGCTTTCGAGGAGATGTTTCGAGTTCTAAAACCAGGTGTTGTCTTGTCTCCCTCTACACAAATAAAAAAACAGTGACATTAAAACGGTAACATGATCAATATTTTACATTCTTGCTTGAATTTTCAGGCTCTAAAGTATCTGTCCTAGACTTCAATAAAAGCACACTACCATTTACTACAGCAATTCAGGTAGGAAAGTGGTTTTGATAACAGGGGCCTTTTCTAATGATGGTTTTTTTTTAATTCTCTTTCTTGTTTGAGATAGCAATCTGTAGTCTGCATTTACAGATATTGTTGAATATTATTAAATATTATGCTAGTATTTTCATTGGATCTTATGGTTATTGGATAGACCTGTACTAATTTCTAAAAGTTGCAAATGGGTCAAATTATTTATTTATTTTTCCTTTTTTTCCCTCAAGGAATGGATGATCGATAATGTTGTAGTGCCAGTGGCAACTAGCTATGGTCTTGCTAAAAGTACCAATATCTGAAGAGTTCGATTGGGAAATTTTTAATGGGCCCATCAAAAAATATTGGTGAAACTTGCTTTGTTTGATTGGTTGTGAAATATTTTGGTCTTAATCTCCAATATAAATGCAATCTTGATGTTAGCAATAAACTCTCTTAGAGATACATAAAGTTTTTCTCCTAGCTTTTCTTTTGTTGGACGATGGTAGGTAGGTGGTGTCCTGATGAAGAATTTTCCTTCCTAAACCATGTGTAGGCATTGTAATAAAAACACAGACCATTGCATTTTTAATTTTATCAAACTTCTTGGAACTCTATCAAAGCTTTCTGCTGTAAATCATTCTTCGTCAGTTGTAGTTTTTTTGTCTAAGAGGATGAATAATAGAGCATCCAATTGGTACATTACCACCATCATTTTCCTTCTGATTAGCTGATGGTCGTGTTTCTTGTTATACAGGGAAGGAGTTGGAAAAACTTGCTCTTGAGGTAGTATTTTCTAGAGCCAAACATTATGAGAGTAGTGGAGGTCTCATGGGGAACTTAGTAGCCACACGCTAGGTATGTGTTCTGCTTGGTCTTTTCCGGCAAGTTTTCTAAATTTTTCTTGAACTTTCCAATTGTTCAAGGTTCAATAATTATGTATTTTATATGTACACTTTTAGGCTTCTACTATTTATATCGTAGATTTTTCGTGGAATTTGTGAACCAATTTTATCAACAACACTACTGGCTCTGTTACTTCGCACTGAATATTGATAAAACTAAGAAGGATCACATAATTAAGGGTCATCAATTTTCCAAAGAATAAAAATGGTCTGTCAATGTAATCTAAAAATCAAAATAAGGAATCAAACCATCAAGGTAAATCATCACTGGCTTTCTATTGAAGACCAAAAAATTATTGGTAACAGAGCTGGTATGTTACGAATGCAGTGAGAAGTAATCGACCTGTCCCCTAACGCATTTTAAAAATGGAGATGTGTCACTCATCGTTTCTATTGGTAGATGATGACATGATAAACCTTGGGTTTCAGTCTGCCTAAAATATGATTTGTTTGAGGTTCTTCCTTTCTTTTTCTTCATTTTCATTTCTATTTAGTGTTCCTTCATCTAACTCAAATTTGTTGACACCCTAACTGCCAATCATGGAGTATATTTCTAGGTTAGTAGAACTTCTATCGACAGCAATCCAGGCATCAAGTGTTGGATGGACGAATCGAGATTTATAACAAAAGAATTCGTGATTCTCTTTCACAATACAAATTTACAGTGGACACTGTTTAATATCTGCAATTCCTTTATTGCCAAACTTTAATTTATTGATAATTCCTCGTATGCTGTAATCAGCATACCCCTATGCAATGCACACTGATTCTGAATACCAGCACAAGGCCACTGAGATGCATGCATAAGGCCTGATTATTGTCTTGAGATTCTGGGGGCTTCACTTTAAATCGATATATCCAATTCACTTGAAGTTCCCTTTTATCATATCATCATTCTTTTGATCATCTAGGGTGGAACGAACTTTCTGATATGTTGGCAATTGATGCTAAAGCACCAGAACTCATGGAAAAACATGATTCCTTGCAATTGTTGTGGAGTTGCATGGTTTTTTCATCCATAAATGGGGGATTAGTTGGTGCAGGTAGTGGTTCTTCCTTTGTTAGCATCTGCAGCACTTTGGACATTGTTGGCCGTAAGGACGGAATCTCTTGAATGCATAAAAGTCCTATTTGCACCACTCTTAACACTTCATTCTTGACATTGCTGTTATGATGGTTGTGCAACGCTAGATTTTTGTCATAGAGTTCTTCCACTGCCCCAGCTTGGAAATGCTTCCATGTCTGTTTTGCCATCAGAAAATGAAGAGAAGGTATTGTTGTCAATTTAGTAACCAAGGAACTGAGAAATAAAAAATATAAAGCCTTTTGGGATATAGAAATTTTTTCAACTTACAGTGGTCAGTAGACTGTCTGTGAATTCAGACGTTTTGCTTCTGTTGTTTTGTCTTCCTGTAACAATCTCAAGCAAAAGCACCCCAAAGCCGTAGACATCTGCCTTTTCTGTCAACTGGCCATGGGCTAGGTACTCAGGAGCCATGTATCCTCTAAAATCATAAAATAATATTATAGTTGGCTTTTAATATACGTGGCTATGTTGCACCATTCATCTTTGTTAGTGACTCTATACTTACAAAGTTCCTGCTATTGCTGTGCTAATGTGACTCTTTATCTTCTTGGAAAGTCCTGGCCAACCCAAAATCGGCAATTTTAGCTCGCAGTCTAGAATCCAACAAGAGATTACTTGCTTTTATATCTCTGTGAATGATTCTGATCTTGGACTGCTCATGAAGGTAGACTAATCCTTCTACAGTCCCCAGAATAATTTCATATCTCTTCTTCAGTTAAGTGTTTTACCTTTAGCCGAATCTGTCATGGCAATAGAAAACCAAGATATGATTATAATTAATCTGCAGCTATCAAGTCATACGATACTATTTCTGTCAGGTTCAGAATTGAGCTACTAAAAACTTGGATGAACTTGGCAGAATTCATAGACAAGAAGACTTTCAGGTCAAATGTTTTAATAATTGACCCTCAAATGTTTTAATAATTACCAAAAATGAAGCGATCAAGGCTCTGGTTAGGTAGGAATTAATAGACAAGAAGGCTTTCAGGTCCTGAACAACTGCATCCCAGTAATCTGACCAGATTTTTGTGTTCCACAGTGCTTATAATGTTAACTTCATTGTAGAAATCTGCTGCTCTATGTCTGTTGTTAAAAAAAAGCCTCTTGACAGCAATTTCTCTTCCATCAGGCAGAACACCCTGCAATGAAGGAACCAATAAGTCTTCGAAAATACAAATCGGTGGTTTTCATAATTTGTTTAAAACTAAACTTATAAACTAGAATAAAAATCAGCATTGGGAAAAACCAACCTTATAGACAGTTCCAAATCCTCCCTGGCCAAGCTTGTTTGCTTCTTTAAAAGATTCTGTAGCCTTCTCAAGTGTAGAGTACTTGAAGTTCAGGCTACTGTCATTAAGTGTTTTCACCAATTTTTCGGCATCATTTGAATCTACGAGGCCAGGACAACAGCAATAAAGAGAGATGAGGAAGAATTCGAAGGCAACTAGTTGTGCATTCCAACGCTGCAGTATCCTCCTAAATTTTTTCTTACCGCAATATTAAGAACATAAAATTTTAGGAATTATAGGAGTTTTTACGAATTATATGTATGTGAAGTATAAGAACTCCATTGGACCAATATGTTTTAAAATCTGATCAAAGTGGAAGAATCGTTGTAGCATCAACTTCCATGTGCTTGATGTTTGATTTTTGAGATGCAAAATTGAATATAAAACAAGCTTTTTACCTCTTCTTTTTTTTTTGTATATATCTCTTCTTCCAGATATGGGCTCCGGCAACTATTCCAACAACTAAAACCACGAAGGAACTGACTACTGAAACTACTACCAGGATGATGATCCCTGAAAAAGCATTGAATACAGTCTGTGACCGAGCAGATTATCAACGAAAGAAGTGGGGTTCTGTAACTTTACAACTGCAATCTTCATTAGCGGATTAGATGATCTCTATCAATAAAATTATACACATAGGAACTAACAAAGTTGTGTAAATCAATTTTACAAAGTAGCAAAATATGTAGATAAACTCCTTTTACCTCTTGATCTTCCTTTCCCTGGTTCCTTGTTGAGGAAATTTCTATCAGAGTACTTCATGAAACAACCAGTATTCAGTGCTCGTCCCTCTGACCAAGGCAAGCACCCCAATATAGATGCAGAGGCATTCTCCAAGCATGCCTCACAAGAACTTGAATTCAAGGCTTTCCAACAATCAGCCAACACATATGCCGACTCATTTGATGTCCCTGCAACCTGTACTTGAGCTCGGGCATAGCCTCTATTGTTTGGTGCAGAGGCAACTGCACGCATCACAGCCTTTCTAGCTGACTGTTGAAAGCTTGAACTTTTTTGAGTTGTATTCCCACAAACTGCATGGTCTCCAGGTCCTTTATACTCTCCAAAGAAGCTATAATTCTCGGCTCTCATGAAGCATCCATCAAGGAAAATGCGACCCCCATTGTGTGGATAGCATTGGGGAAGAACTGTGCGTGCCTCAGCATAGCATAGTACACAGTCTAGCAAAGAGAGGTCCCCGTAGCATTGTGCAAGGCCATAGTTAATATCTGGTCCTGAACCTATGACTGCCACTCCAAAACCTGATGTTCGCATTTGTTCACTGATGTTTTCCATTGTAGCAACAAAATTTGGGACAAAAATAGTTGCGTTGTGCTCTGGTTGCTTTCCACAAATAATTTCGACTGTGTGAGCTCTTGGATGACCCCCTACTTTCACTGACAGCAACAGAGATCCCATGATGAAGGAGAGAATATATTGAAATTGGACCCACAGGATTGCTTTCTCCATTTTTTTTTCCTTTTGGGGCGACTCTGGATGGATCCTGGTTATAGCACTGTTCAAGATGGGGATCCACAGACAAGAAGTTCAAGTACCATAGAATGCCAACAACTTATGAACCCAAAAGAAAATCACGACAGGGAAACAGACCTGGTTTGAAAATTATGGTACATTGCAATAAACACTAGAACAGGGAAAGAAAACAAAAAAAATTATTAAAAAAAAAGAGATTTTAACATTAGATACCGAAACAACTTCTTCCAGAAGATCAGACCAAATTTGTCAAGCCATTATCATGGCATCTGCCATGTTTTTTTCTGACATCACAGCATCTTCATACACAAATGGCAAGCAAAGTCAATAAAATCAACTCTGGATATAAAATAGAATCAGAAACCAGAAAGAATGTAAACGACTGACAGAAATTTTGGCACCGTGTTTGAACAGATGGGTTGTTCATTTTGTGCTCCCACAAGTCAAAAAGGGAATCCCCGGATTATTACTTGAGGTCTTCTTTTTCACACTTAAACAAGTCGCTCACAACTTCTTTTCAATTTTACGGCCAAGCCGTCAAATATCACACGTTCTGATCCAAACTAGATGGTACGATTACAGTATATAATGAATTCTTTGTTCTAATATTAGCTTTCGCGATGAATGCTATAACCGACCACCTTACCACAGATTAAAGTGCTTTCTTCCTGCACTTAAAATTGACATCAAGCCATAAATGCAAGGGACCTCATACACAGGCCACAGTTGCAACATTGGGGCAAGGCAATTGGTCTACCCGACGATGAAGTTTTGGTTAAAAAGAATAGTTTCTAGCTCGTTGCCGTCATCGATGATCCACTTATGAATGCTTCCACACACCCTCACCGTCCTTAATTAATTGTCCACAGGAATTGGGCTCCACCCGGTGGATGTCATGACAGAGTCAGTAGCACCTCCAGAAGCAGAACGATAATTACACCAAACCCAACTACAAACTTTCAAAATAAACTCTAGTCTCGAACTACAAGTTTTGGTTAACCCATCATCTCTGAAATTTCGAACAAGTGGTCCAGTTAGTTTGTTCTTTCTGTTATACACTGGGTGAGCGCATGGGATAAGAACTAAAGACATTTTCTGTAATAATATCTAGATCTAGATATCAAATTCAAAGCCTGCATTACTTACTTTTTCCTTCAATGTTCCACTCATAATCCTAAATGAATCGGATACTGAAACAAGCTCCTGCATATGCACGTTCCCATTACAGAGATTTCAATTGGGCAAAACTACGTCGGACGTTCTCAACAATACTTCGTAAATAATTATTTGGGCTTCTTCTTTCCGAGAATCCACTTCCATAAATCATTAACTAAGCTACCATGCAAATGGAAATACAAGTTACTGGGCATGAGGTTAGTGGAGAGTTGTCACCTTGTAGCTCTGCACGGCTGTACTTGCTGAAACTCTGAATTCTGAGGGAGATCGCGAGCATTCGGAGATCGTAATTGAAAGTGAAAAGAAATTTAGGAAATGAAGAAAATAGTGGAGGGTTGTGTTGTGTGAAGATGTAACACAAGTCAAGGTTGAGGATTGGAGTGAAGGGATTTGCTCTTATTAAAAATATGAAAGCAAAAGTCGATCAAGTCAATTCAGTTCTCAACAAATACGCGGTATCCAAACTGATTTCTTTCTAATATGCGTATAGATTTGTGTGTATAAAACGTAGGTAAAAGCAGGCAAACAAGCATGTTCCAGGTTTTTCAATTATCCAATCAAACGTTAGCAGCTGGGATGCTACCTTTGTCAGCAGGTTGACAAACAAGCACCCTTTGTCTCAACAATCAACAATGGCTGCTCC
Organism: Swietenia macrophylla; assembly: GCA_032401905.1. Classification (NCBI taxonomy): domain Eukaryota; kingdom Viridiplantae; phylum Streptophyta; class Magnoliopsida; order Sapindales; family Meliaceae; genus Swietenia; species Swietenia macrophylla. The sequence continues at coordinate 6,662,944 of CP135585.1, read as the reverse complement.
AGAAAGAGCCCATGTTGCCGCAATTGGCACCGCTGAGACTAAGAGGGCTATTTATTTTTGTCATCATACCAATCAAAGAAAATATTAACTAGTTTAACTTCTTGGCTTGGTTCGGCTGAGACGCATCACTTTCTTTTTTCTTACATGATTTTCAACGGCGTGGAGACTGATGAATGAGTGATTGATGGACTTGAAAGTCCTCTGGCGCAGAAGCAGTCCTGTTGCTGCATATTAGATCTGCCTTTTGCTCTTGGATCACAAAGCGAAGGTTTTCCAAAGACACGGAAGACCAGAAGTGAAAGTGCAAGATAGTTACTCGTTGAAGTTGGGTTGAAGGTGGTAAAGATTTAATTACAAGAAAATTTTATACGAAGAAAAAATTTTTGCAAGAAAGTGAGGGAAAAGAGTTGACAAAGATCTGTCTAGTGTGTGATGATGTCACGTTTATTTGCATTTCTAAGTTCATTGTCGATGTTCTGAGCGTGACAGTATACTTAAAAAAAAAAAAGAAGTGCATATTTACATGAAGATTGCTTCAGATTTTCAGGCTTCTTAAGCGATTGCTAAGGCTATGCCTATGTTAACTGGGCCTAGAGTTTGTACCAACAGGTGATCTTAAATTTGCTTAACACAAGTGTCAAAGACAAATTGCAGGCCCACTTTTTTGTGTTAGAGGATTAGTAAATGCACCGAACACCCAGGGGGAAGCAGATTATTTGTTTAGTGACCTTAAATCTCAATCTGAGAAGTACCATTAATTAAAAAAGAAGCAAGTCGTTTTTCCTTTTCGAGTAAAATAAAGGAAGATTCTGATTTCTTTTTCTTCTTTTAGTGGGTTGATTAAAACCGAGGGCTCGTTAATCAAGTTTTAAACATGCTTGGGAGATAAAATTAAAGAACAGAGACAACCAGGCTGACCAGCTAGGTTAGGATCCAAAAGAAATATCGAAATATCTTTGGTCTTATGCCACAAGCAAAGCGCACACACAGTCACCTGAAACTTTCGTCTAGAATTCTCTCCAAAGCTTGAGAATTGAGATGAATAGATCAAACGAAAAATTATCTTTTATATTTGATCTGGTTTTTCTGCTTGTTGTCTCGGTGACATTTTCTATAATGTCGGTCGAGGCAAGAAAGCATCACACCAGAAAGAGCAAACCTCACAAGCATCAGAAAGTTCGCCCTGATTCAGGATTTCCAGGACCTGCACCTGCCCCTCTTCCTCGTTATGGTTCTCATCACACCCAGTCGAGCAATTTCCTGTAGAAATTCCATCAGAGTTGAAGATCCTCGTCAAGCCCAAAACTCTTCGAGGTCCATGCATGCCAAATTTTGTTCTTCATGTTTGCTTTCTCTTCTTTTTTACCTGATCTCTCATTGATGCCCAAACGGCAATTTCATGTTATATCTATATATAGACAAGGGGTATATTCTTTGCCAATTTTTTATATTGTATCCTTACAGTAAAATGCATAATACACAAACACAAAGCTGATCTAAGTGGAATTCCTGCAGATTGATTTGATGGAACCCTTTTAGCCCCTCTAAAAGTAGGTTCGCGGGAAAAATCCAGTTTGTTTCAATGATAAATTTCAAATGGCTGCACAACGTCACCATTCAAGGTTCTGGAATTGTTGATGGACAAGGCTCCGAATGATCGAGCGCCTCTCAAATCTACTCTATTCACATAGGAACCTATCCAGTGCTGCCAATTCATCTAGCATGTAGTAATGACATTCCATGCACTGATGTTGACCTAATTGATATTCAGTGTATCGCAGTTTTCAATAAATCCTGTGTTGGAACTCTTATGGAAAATCACGGGCTCCCTTGGTACCTTCAAGCGTAGACCACTGCTTGACAAGGAAAAGTGGTTCAGTCAAGAGAGTTGCAAGATCTCCGAGCATGTGTTTAGGTCAGGTGACTGTACTGCATGCTTCCTTTATCATTTTTTTTTAATTAGTTGTGCGCTTGGGCGACTGCGTACTGTGGGAAGGTGATGGTTTATTGTAAATTAGAATATTCAAGTTGGTGTTTTCTACTTTATTAATCGCTAATCTCGTCTAGATTATATATTTGACATGGCATGGATGATAAAGGGATTATATCTTTTCAAAAGAGGCGCATGATACTTTTTCCTCTAATACATGTCTTAATATTACATATCACAATTATTACGATCAAGAAGATCTCCTCTCAGCCTTCGTAGTTGATTTTGCAGCTACGCTAACTGCATCAGCCGTCACCACACTGCGTTTGTGAGAGAGAGAGTGAGTGTGTGTGTGTTCATTGTTCCTCAAAAGAACTAAAGAAAGCACAAAGTAGGCTAGCGGAGAAGCCCAAAATAGGATTGTGGGAGGCACAGGCACAGGCGCAGGCGCAGCCATCCATTCCTTTTGACAGAAAAAGAATGGCAAAACTGTTCCAATTAAAGTTGAACTCAAAACACTAGGCTTCAACGTCATCAATCCCATGCAGTCAACGAATGCCATATGACAAAGCAATGAATAGGAAATTCGCCAGCATATATCTGGGCTTCGATACTCCATGAATCAGATGCAACGGCAGCACAAATCTCTTCTCAATAAAAAAAATATAACATTACGTTGACCAAGGCAAAATTTTAAAAGTTTATCAATTTTAGCTCGATTTTTAATTTTTAATTTTAGGATTTTAAACCAAAAATTGAATGGTATTGTTCAAAATTTCAATTTTAAGAATAAAAAATTGAATCTAAATCAATTCATTTGGTTCAACTAACCTTCGATTGTCCATTTTCGATAAGGTACAAATCGAGGCAGGAGAGTGGATTAAATATGAGTTGTGTCGTTGCACTAACAACTTAGAGCTTTTGAAATAAATGACCCCATTTGGCAGTGTCAGAATTGAATTCTTTGAACATAAGATTTGCAATTAATGAAGATATGCCTCTAATAAATGGAGGCTGGTTTTCCTGTGCTGATAGTTTTCTTGCCTTCTCACTTGTGCTTGTCGATGAATGGCAAATTCTGAAGAAACGTGTAAAAGTTTTCTCCAGCACTTGGATTGCTTGTTATAACCATTAAAACTTACTAAACGACAACCAGAACATTACAAATATAAAGGGACAGAAGATGTAGACAGAATTTGTACATTCTTAAACTTGGGGTGGTGTCCTCTCAGTGGGGGACACAGTTGTGGAGGCGACTTTTGATCTTCCCCTTTCCTTTCTGCTATTATCAGCAAATTTCAAGCTTGCTTGGTGCAGACCCTTCTCCTTCTCTCTGGAACTCCACTCGGACAAGTAATAGTCTTCTTCTGTTGCTGTCTTTTTAGATGGACCGCACAACATACCGCCCCATTGTGGGAAGTAAATGAACATCATTGGGAGTGTGCAGCATATTATCATCACGCCCATGAGAGTTATCCCTGTTTCTTTTGAGTATTTGGACCCTTTGAAGAATATTAGTTGAGTCAGAACAGCTCCCACATTTCCTCCACCTCCTGTCATTCCGGATATTAACCCCAGTGACCTGAAAATAACACATTCATTCCGTCAACATCGACATAATATCAAACTTAATTTGTTATCCTTCAATGATTACAAAACTTGGGTGTCGTTAGTTTCTGTCAATCATCCATCAATTTCTTTTTCGCTATCCTCCTTCTATTTGATTGGTGATCGATCGATTAATTCATAGTTATATCCTCGTTTAGAGACAAACAGAGTAATATTTGAATAAATTATTATCAACGCAAGAGTTTCAATACTTGATACGAACTTTCAGAAGTAAATCAGTTCACCTCTTCGTTTTGGTCTGTATTGATCCAACTAGATTATTGCTGCGTTGTAGAAGTTCTTACCTCCGGGAGACGAAAGGGACTACTCCAAATGTAAGCCCACAAGCAGCTTGGACAAACACAGAGAAGATGATCATTACTACGATGGAAGCAGTCAAAGATCCCACCTTCCCCAGAATGATGCAGAAAACACCTCCCAGGGTTTGAACCACCCATAAAGCCCATAGTCTTCCCCTCATTCCAAACCTCTCTGCCATTATATCGGATATCAATCCTCCAGATGGGCGAGAAATTATGTTTGCTAATCCGAAACTTGCTGCTATAATTCCCGCTGTATGGAGTTCAAGGTTGAATCTATCATAAAAGTATTCTGCAATTATGTTGTCCACAGTTAGCTCTATCCCAAAACAATACCCATAAGTCAATGCCAAAATCCACCCTCTGTAGTTTGTAATCCCGTTATAAAAGACCCGTGAGAACTCGTCTTTCTGTTTATCTCCGGATTTCTTCAGCGCCGCGAAGTTTCCGTCGGGTAAATCCTGGCCAAAGATAAAGATAGCAAACGCTGATAGAGTTTGAAACAGGGCGGGTATGAAAAACGCTATTCGCCAAGCTGTGAATTTGATTGCACCAATGTCACGAATAACCCCAAACACAAGGGGCATGATAAGTTGTGTTGCACCCCCTCCGAGATTTCCCCAGCCGCCTGCAACACCGTTAGCGGTGCCAACTACCGGACCAGAAAACATAGAGCTCATCCAGAATTGAGTAGAGACAAAAGTGGCAAGAGAGAAGCCTGTGAAAAAACGTACAAGGAGGAAGGAAACAGGCGACGCGGCAATAGAAGTGAAGTAAACTGCTGGTGCAGTGAGCAGAATCAGTGAAGCGGATGCAATACGGGGTCCAAACAGGTCACAAGCAGTTCCCATGGCAATACGGGCAAAGACTGCGCCAGAGACAGATGCAATTCCCGCATTGCCGATGTCAGTTGATGTGAGATTGAGGTTGTCTCTTATGACGGGAAGGAGTGGTGGAGCAGCAAAAGTGGACACAAAGCAAGCAAAGAATGAAACCCACGACAGATGAAATGCCCTCATGTGGGGTGCTGCCGCTGAGAATAGCCGGAACTCGGTGGCCTTGTGTTCTGAGTCCACCGGAAGAGCAAAATTTGGAGTTTCAGAATCTCTTATAGTGTCTTGCGCTTCCATGTTGTATTCTTTGGGTAGGAGTGATCGAACCAGAAACCAACAAAATATTTATTACGAGATTGGAGAGATTTTGATTGCGCTGCTAACTGCCAAGTGTTTCTTGTAGCCTCTGTTTCTCTCTCGGTGTGCTATTAGGCGTTGTTGGCTGAACCTATATGTAGTGCCAAAGTTCCTGCAGGTTGCTGATGTATCTCGTTACCTTCTTGTCCTGCGAATAATTTATATTTGTAGAACCTTTGGGATTATTAAATAAGGCAGAGGGCTGGCTTGTTGAAAATACTGAAGTCGTTGTTCACGCCCTTTGAAGGTTGGCATGTTTGAAACTGACGGTGTGTATGGTTTTTTCTGCGACTTGGAGGATTGTGTCGAGGACTCGTGTGGCCTTCTATTTGGTTAAAAAGGCAAGTCAGAATTTCAGAATTCTTCACTTGCGCCGAGTCTCATAGTTCTACAGCTTTTCAACTTACGAGGCACAAATTAAAAAGCATCTCGAAAGTGGCTGGTTTGTGCCTTGTGGGGAGGGTGTTCCAAGGTTGTTATTAATGGGCAGCGGTAAGGACTGCTAAGCTTTCCGTTCCAGGAGAGACAAGGAGATGTGAAAAAGCTGTCAGTGGCGTTTATTGACTTTGGAGTTTAATATTTCGGACTGGAGAGCAGGCCCTGGAACTGATGGAGTAGCTAACGCTAGTCCTCTGACTCGGCCAGAGATGGCGCAAAAAGACCACTGCGCCCTGACGATCTTTAGCAGAAAAAAAATGGGTTAACTTAAACACACGATCACAAACTGTTGCAGGCGGGGTGAGACTTCAGGTTAGTCGTTGTTATCACTAATTCAAGATTTTGACATGAATGTAAAGCCAGATGAATTAGCAAAGCAAAATTATGGATTAAAAGGGTGATATTTGATCATTCCAGGGCTTAATCTGTAACGCGTGAGAAACAATTAAGGCAACTAAATGCTGGTTGATTGTGAAATTGGCTACCGAGTGTACAGTGGTCAATTAATGTTGTTTTTTCCTTTTGAAGTTTTGGCAGAATATAAAATTTCACTCGTGGATTGATTGGTTTCAACGTCTCTATCTTAAGAAGATGATATTGAAGTTGGCCACCATGTTGTATTAAATATTTGAACTTTAGATTTGACCTCGAAGAGTGCGGAAGAATCCCAAAAACTGAGGGACTTGCACGAGATTCCTTCAAAGTAGAAAGACCACCGGGTCCCCATCTTCTGCTGACTTTACTAAGTAGGGGAGGATACTTTGGTCATTTAATTCCACAATCATTCAGCTATGTCCTTGTTGATGGTGCTGAGGAATGGCAACCTTTGCACGAGGATGAGCCTGATTCGTGCTAAAAGTCAAGCTAATAATGCCGCCCCACATGCACGTTATTAATTTGCATTTTCTTAGGGTTACTCGGAAAAAAGAAAAACGGTGAATCAAGGGAAACCATATGCTAAATTGTTTGTAATAATCAATCAATGAAAGGATTACTCGGAAGTACTGATTGGCATTCATGCCTATTCAAGCTGTATTCTTACATTATTTGTAGGGCTACAATTCCTCCGTGAATGTGTTGAGCGCAGTTGCTGTTCTTGTTAAATAACTGGCAAGCACTGTCGAATAGTAGTAATACATGAAGCCATGGCATGATTGTCAGTTTGAACTACAGGGCATTGGAGCTGCTCGTGCTTCTCCAAATGTGCTATTTAGTCTTACGTCAATACAAATTCTACCGTAAAAAATGCCTAAACTCAGGCAAAAACTCACCGTTGAGAGTGGCCATACAAAGTTGGGTGTCACAAAAAGTTCAAAATAAATGTAGTATTGAGTGGTCTCAAAATGATGGCCCAATATACCTAATTTGTTGGTTGTAGAAATTATTTGGTCGTTTGAAAATCGAGAGCTCTTGTTTGTTCTATTTCCTAGTTTCCTAATTGTTTTTAATTGACCAAGTGCGGCTTGCATTTAGAAATTTGAGGCGAATTTTTCAATTATTGGTTTTTTTTTTTCCACTAATCTGTAGTGGAAAAGAGAGAACTTTCTATAGCTGTACACTACAAGGTGAAAACTCACTTGCAAATATCTTCAGGCTGGGGGTAGCTGGTGCAGCTTCTTCCAAGGAAGAAGACAAATTATGTAATCTGATTCTAGACAAGAGGAAGTGGGGTTCGGTGCGCGCCTACTATCATATGATAATGGTAATGACGTAAAGCTGCTGCCGCAAGCTCCCTCAAAAACGGAGAATTAATGCCAACGCCCACACAACGCCTGGTTCATTCTGTAAGATCGGCGCTTCGATTATTCTGGGGTAAGCTGAAAGCATCTGCCCGCTGTCAATTCCGCATCTTTTATGCAATGAAATGGAATTATTTTCTGAAGATTTTTAATTTAGCGATTATGTGTAATATTTTAAGTTTATAAAAATTAAAATATATTTATAAAAGCATGCAAACGGGCTTTGCTAAGAGAAAGAAGTTCACGATTTGGGCTTCCCACGAAAAACTTAAAAGAACATTACCACTGACGCACACCGTTTTCATGCTCATAATACCTCTTTTCCGAACGAGTCATAGGCTTTAATCGCATTAAAAGGGGTGTTCAGAAACACAAGGTTAATCCAGCTTGGGCTTGTTTGGTTTTACTGTAGTGTTTATGCAAAATTTATATAAATTCACATGTTTGGCTACAATTTGTGAACGAAGTGATCTTCATTCTCTAGTGAATCATAGTTATACAATACAAGTTGTATTAACAATCTTGATTAGCAAGCTTAATTCATTTGATAACAAATGTTTATCTGTTGATAACTAAGATTAAGAGTACGTGATGATCATAAATATTATTAAAATTCAAAAAATTATATAATAAAAAGGTAATTTGACCTTTTATTTGATAATCTATCACGAACTTATATATTTACATGGGTCGATAAGAAAATTAATATAAATTAAGGTTTTGAATTAGTATCTTTTTATTATTTTAAATATACATTTAATTCATATATGTGGTTGCTAATTCCATGTAATATCGTAAAGTATATATACATTTAATTACTTCCTAATTCCTTTATGTTTCCTTTAGTGAATTTATTAATTAATTACCGAATTTAGAGTAATTAGAATAGAATAATCACTTTCTTGATGCAATTACTTGAATTTTTTTTATTAATGAATTTAATTGGAGACCCACTTCGTTAATGGCTCCACAAAATTTGTTTAATCCCAGGCCGGGAGGGCTAAGAAAAAACATCCATTGCTGTCATTTAAGGGGAAAGCATATGAAAAGCTTAAATTAATCAGCCTACTGCCAAAGCCCAAAACTGATTAAAGAGAGGCACTGCCTAACAACCTTAAACCTCTATATCTACAAAGCCCGAGTCCAGTAGTTTTATAGAGCCAACAGAAGAGAAAATAGAAGACGACATTAGATGTGGCTTTCAAGAACAGCAACTCTTCGTCATTGCTCTTCTTGCAGCGGCCGCCGCCTTCGTATTCATCGCTGGAAAAACCCAATGCTGCCGTCGTGGCACGTGATTTATTCACAGACATGGACTATCAGCCACTTGTAGGTCAGTTGTGAAGGGAATAACCAATCCCGAGCAAGCTACACAAGCTGCCATTAAAGCAGTGATCTACGCAACGGCAAACGTAAAAGAAGTGGCTAAAAGGCTTGGCAAGTCAAAAGGAACTCCATATCTGCCACGATAGCGTTGTTTATATGCAGCTCGCAACGCTGCGTTGCTTAAGCACAACTTGGTAAAATATCTCCTCTCGCCAACAATACTAAGACATTGCGTTAAATGGCCAGCAACTGCATGGCGTTGACCACCCGAGTTGATTAGCCAAAGAGCTCGAAGCAGATCATAACTGCTGAACGCTGAGTGAGTCTTTCCTTAAGCAGTAACTTAAATCTGACAACAACTCCTATCCAGAGGTGGCTCTAGAAGATGCGACAGAAGCGTCTGGCAAACCCTAAAATTTGGCTCAATGTTAGTTCAATATAAATTAGGATTCTAAAATTTAGATTAAAATTAGATCATAAGCCTTGGAGTTCTACAACGCATGCCCTTCTTTGCCAAAAACTACTGCTTTTTCTTTTTTTTTTTTATAGAGTTTTATAAATTTTACGAAGTGCCATGTGAAATGTTACAAAATTAATTAATTTGGAGAGATATAACGATTCATCAACGGTCCGATAATAAGTCTAAAATAAAATATTTACAATTATTTATATTTTATTTATCATTAAATTTAATAAAAGTTATATTTAAAGGATTTTGGATAAGACACTTAAAGATATAAGAGTATGAGTACTCTTGACAGCCTTGACATATGTTTGGTTGATTCAATCCAATCCGATTCCAAATAAATATGAAATCAAGAATCTGACTTTGAGTTATCTGTCAAATGACTTAACAGAATCCTCCCGTATTCGTTTGATTTAAGACTTGTAGAATGATCAGACGGCTACAAACATGCATCAAACACCGAAAGAAAAATATCGGGTTCGTTTTATGAGAAAGCAAGCATATCTTTATCCTCCCTACAGCTTGGCCGAAAGGAAAGGAAGCATTGCTTGCTTGATCGGGTAAGTGTCGTCTTCGCAGAGATGGTCGGGTAAGTGTCGACCTTTTGTCTCCACTTTGCTTGTGAGTTTCTATTGATGTCCTAATGAGGCCCAAGGCAATAATTAATTAGTTTATAAGAATTAACTGCGTGTATCCCAGAGACATGAAAATGGAAGGGCAATCTCGAAATATCCCTAGAAAACAAGGGCAATAAACTACTCTGATTTTGAAATATCATAGTACTCAATATCAAGCTTCTAGTCCCGGCTTTTTTGCATCGTGGACTTATTGCAATGTGCCACGCGTCCGTCGACGGAGACAAATCGCATCTCGCTTTTGAGTTTCGCTCCAGATTTCCATAGTTCTATTACTATCGGTATTAAGAAGAGCCAATCAATACTAGCCAAAATGCTTCACAGCTTCATTATCTCTTAACATGAATCTATTCGTATATTCGTTGGAGTAACCATTTAGATTTCAAATTATCAGAGGTAGATTTATTTATCTGTGAATTTGATATTTCGATTTATTTTTTGCAGTTTTCTGTTTGATGTAAGGTTTCAGTTACAACTCTGTTTGGTTGGCTGGAAAATTTTGATTGTTCGGTTTTTCGCTTTTTCCTAGTTGAGAAATCGCAAATGTATTTATGTTTACGAAGCTGGTGGCAATTGTGAAGTGAGTTCTTCAATATTATGATCAACAAAATTTTGTTTAATTTTTCGCGGCAACCAAAGAGGAGCTTTGTGGTTCAGCTGATTGTAAACTGATAGTCATGCTTATGGATGAGGTCATCCTCTGATTAAATTTAATATTTCTGATTCATGCGAGTTTTTGCATTCTTTGCCTTTTCTTTTCTTTTTATGTTTTATTTATTTTCTTTTTTGAAATAGTATTGACACTGTAGTCTGATGATTGGATTTCTTCAGAGCTAAGCAGCGTGTTATTTACAAATGAATATGAGCAATAGCGTAGGCCTTAATTTACTCCAACAGAGTTTTCTTTGTTCCACGGTTTCAGAACATCAAAGCAAACTCAATTTTTTGGGCATTCCTGCGAACTCTTTGTTTCGAGCTGCCTCTATAAATCAAGCGGCACGCAATTCATCTACATGTACAAAATTTTATGGGACCGGTTTGAACTTTAGAAAACCAAATTTAGCCGTGGGAAGGCATCGTCGTGTTTTGATTACTCCACGAGCTGTATTAGCCATGGATCCGGCTTTGCAGGTAATCTTTCGCATGCTGAAAATTGGTGCATGTACTTTTCAGTTTCAGATTTTATTAATGTGATTTGTGTAGCTCGCTTTCATATTATTGGCTTTTTGGTTTAGTCTACTGCAAGAATTGTAGCCAAACAGCTCCTGGATCCATAACCGTCTTTTGTACTTTACCATTATGCTAGGAAATGTTAGCAATCATGGTTTCAAAGTTGATTTGTCTCCTTTTAATTTTGATGAAGTCTAAAATTCAATTCTATTGACTGACCTTGTTGGAAATGGAAGAACTAGGATATTGTAAGACCAGGACCTTGGAGTTGTAACACAGAATGTAAATGCTATGCGATATTCTTTCATCAAAGGACTTGAAGAATTGAGGGCTTTATTACCACTTGGTAACATATCCAATGATTTTAAAACTGTGACCATAATAGTTCCTAAGTTGGAATAACCTAATGTTACAAGGGCCACCTTTTGTATGGTTGGAAGCATAGTGAAGTTATTGAAAAAATTGATGGCCTTGTTAATGGTTAATCAATTTTTTTTTTCCCAAGCTGCAATGAGTGACTTCCATGTACTTGTCCCTCTTCAACAATCATCTTGAGAAGTTTTCATGATAGCAACATCTACAGCCAGGTTAAAACAAAGACTTTTTCATGTCCTATAAGTACCAAACTTTTGTCAAACTATGTTTATTCATGTATTCTTATCTCCCAGCAGTTCAATGATTCTCCTCAAGCTTTACAAATTAGAATTTTCTATTCTCAGATTCCTGTGAGTTGTTTCACGCCGTGTCATGCAAAGATCTCTTATGATATCTTTAGACAAGGATATATCTTGCATTAAATAGGCATGCTAGACTTGCTCCAACGCTTTGATAAAGCATTAACTGATAGTTGACAAAGCATTAAGTCAACATTAAATCATATTTATCTTAGTTAATACTACTTTTATGAAAATGCTTGTGGCTGTCTGTGTCTGTTGTACATGCGAGAGATATTGCAAGTGCATATGAGTTGTTCGTTCAGATATTTCATTGAATTTGACCGACTGTTGCCTTGCAGCTTGCTGGAAAATTCAACCTTGATGGAAATATTGAATTGCAGGTAGTGTGTTTTATCCAACCTCAAAGGTTGAGCTAAGTTTTGGTATTTGTAGCTCATAGCAAGTAATAACTCACACAAGTTTCACACATTAAATTGAGCAGGTTACTGTCAGTGCTCCCACTCCAGGGTCTATCACACAAGTAAATATTGAGGTCTCCCATGGTAGCAACTCTTTGCTTCTGCACTGGGGTGGAATACGTGAAAGAAAAGAGTAAGTTTATATGTAGATGTGGCTGATTTATATTAGTGTCATTTTTTTTTTGTCTTAGCTTCTTCTATTTATTGAAGTCTCTAATTTTACTACTACAGTCTGACAACCTTCTTTTATGGGTTTTTTTTTTTAAAAGACTTCTTTCTTATGATGTTTTTTATTTCTGCTTTCTTTCTGCCAGAAAGTGGGTACTTCCTTCTCGTCAGCCAGATGGAACCAAAATTTATAAAAACAGAGCCCTTAGAACTCCCTTTGTGCGTGTAAGTGCCAAAAAACAACAACATTCACGAAATTAAAATTCTTTGACTGATCCTTAAAGATAATTAGCTGCTTATATGTATATTTATATTTTTAATTTTTTTCTCCATAGTCTGGTTCCAAATCCTTTCTTACAATAGAGATTGATGATCCTTCAATCCAAGCAATAGAATTTCTCCTTTTCAGTGAAGTGCAAAATAAGTGGTGAGATTGCATTACAGTTGTTTTTGATATCTTCATTAGTTGGCTATGAGCTAGATGCCTGATTTTCTTTTTTCTGAAAATATATATATATATTGCAGGTTCAAAAACAATGGTGCAAACTTTCATGTAAAGTTACCCATGAGAAAGCAGTTGATTCAAAATGTTTCAGTTCCTGAAGATCTTGTACAGATTCAAGCATATGTAAGGTGGGAAAGAAGGGGTAAACGGATATATACCCCACAACAAGAGAGGGTAAGTACTAAAGCATGTACTCTGCTCTTTTTTTGTGCTTTTTCTACTTTTGGGTTGCATGTGCCACTCAACTCCCTTGAGATAGATCTGTCCCTACTAATAGGTTTTGTGGACATCGCAAGATCATTCAGTTAAATATTTATTTTCAGTGGGTAGCGGCAATTACTATGCAACATGTGATAATATATCACTCCTCGTCCTTTTAATGTACTATATTGATATTTGCACAATTAACATTTCATCTTTATATTTGCAGCTTTACCCTCATATGTAATATGTCAACCATAATTTCTTGGATTTTTCTTCTAAGCTTTGTCTATGTTGTCTCTTCCTGATGCACAAATATTCATTATCATAGGAGGAATATGAAGCAGCTCGCACTGAGCTGTTAAGAGAAATTGCTAGGGGTACTTCTGTGGAGGACCTACGAGCAAATCTAACAAAAAGAAATAATAAACATGAAGTTAAGGAACCTTCTTTCTGTGAAATGAAGAACAAGATACCTGATGATCTTGTGCAGTTACAAGCTTATATACGGTGGGAGAAAGCTGGGAAACCCAATTTTTCTGCAGACCAACAACTTGTAACTTTCCAATCTCTTTTTGGCTATTTTGTATTGCCTGTTCTTTCATACCTACAGTGAAGCCACTGCAAGTATTTCTTTTCTCATTTATGATATTTGTGGGATTAAAGATGTTAGTCATTGCCTGTACTTGATCTTATAGAAATATTTTTTCCTTCCGTGATTAGAGGGAATTTGAGGAAGCAAGAAAAGAATTGCAATCTGAACTAGATAAAGGCATCTCTCTTCATGAAATGCGGAAGGAGATTACCAAAGGACAGATACAGACTAAGGTCTCAAATCAACTTAAAACCAAAAAGTATTCAAGTGTTCAAAGGATTCAGCGGAAGAAGAGGGACCTAATGCAGATTCTCAATAAATATGCAGCTGAACCTGTGGAGGAAAAGAATATTTTAGTTGAACCAAAAGCCTTGTCGGCAATTGAACTTTTTGCCAAGCTGAAGGAAGAACGGGATGGCGGTTTTATTCTCAAGAAGAAAATCTACAAGCTTGCTGATAAGGAACTTCTGGTGAGATGAATTTTCTGATATTAGTCATCTGCTTCTCCTCTTCTTCAAGGATATTCCACCTTGCAAGAAGTATTCTAATGCTCAATTTTTTTTACACATTTTCAAGGTACTTGTAAACAAGCCTGGTGGCAAGACCAAAATTCACCTAGCTACTGATCTCAAAGAACCACTCACCCTTCACTGGGCTTTATCTAGAAAGGCAGGAGAATGGTTGGTAAGATTCTTTGTTCCCCTTTTTTTAATAATGAGCAACAAGTTTTAAAGAAGTGAGTCGACCACTAGAACTACTGGTCTTACAACCAGAAAAAAATAGGCTTACTCTTAAACTTATAAAATTAAGTGTTTACATGGTCCTCTAGTAGATATTGGACCTTGGAATCAGTTTAGCATCAAAAAAAAAAAAAAAAAGGCTTACTCTTTAACTGAATCTAAATTAAGTATTTACATGGTCCTTTAGTAGATAATGGACTCGGGATTCAGTTTTACTGTTTTCTGCACGTGTAAATCATTGTCATCTCTTTCGTGCATTAGTTACATGAGATGTATGGATTGCAGGCTCCATCCCCAAGTGTACTGCCTGCGGGTTCAGTTTCGCTGAATGGGGCAGTTGAAACACAATTCACAACTAGCTCACTTGCTGATCTTCCTTATCAGGTGTGCACAATGAAATTTGATTTTACTTTTACATGCCTTTGGACTATGAAAACTTGCATTAGTGAAACTTATGTTGGGGTTAACATATTATTTGATCTTTAGACAACCCTTGAATCCTATTTTTTAGGTCCAATCCATTGAGGTAGAGATTGAAGAAGACAATTATGTAGGAATGCCATTTGTCCTTCTATCTGGTGGAAATTGGATAAAGAATAAAGGCCGTGACTTCTATGTTGACTTTGGCTATGAATCTAAGCAAGTTCAAAAGGTGACAATAGATTTTTCTTTTGGTGGTCAATCCCTCTCATTGCATACCTCCTTTCATGATAATTAAAGGACTTTTCTTGATCAAAGGATGCTGGTGATGGCAAGGGTACTGCCAAGGCTTTGTTGGATAAAATAGCAAAGAAGGAGAGCGAGGCACAGAAATCTTTTATGCATCGGTGAGTGATCTGTTGGGTTCAATCACTCTGAATTTATTGACATGAGGAAAGCTTTTGATCAATTTATTACTCTCTCTCTCTCTCTCTCTCTATATATATATATATATATATTCTAACTTTGACATGAGACATAATCAGGTTTTGGAGAAACACCTGACTTCAAAAATGTTCTATTGGGTATAATTTTTAGATTTAAATTGGGTTAATGCATGTTGTCCTTCTATTCTGGACCTGTTTTCACTTCATGCTTGTAGCCAACATGATAATAGAACATACCTCATGGTGGCAAAGGTTACTTTTGCTAATAATAAATCGTGAAAGCAGAAGGAATGAAGCGAAAGATTAATTACAAAAGCTTGTTGTATCTCAGCCATAGATCTTGAATTTGTATGAACCTTAAGATTCATTTTTTTGAATTGTTTTTCTTTGGGAATGATCACAACAATTTCACATTGATTCTGGTGTCTTTCAACATTAGTACCATAAGATGTATGAAGCCTATGTCTCTCTACTCTCTTGTTTGGTTTCCTTTCCGTTGATGCTTCAGTGGATGTTGAAGTATCAATCTGTTATCTGACTGATTAGCATATCATATAGGTCTAGCATCTGCTAAATATACAAAAATGGATCTTATTATCACATCTCTGCTTTAAACGTGACTTATATCATGGTTTCTGTTAAAATTTTCCGTGGCCGTTGTTCTTGAAGCAATAAATCATCTTTTCCATTTTGTCATCTTTTAGGTTTAACATTGCTGCGGACCTAATAGAACAAACCAAAGATGCCGGTGAGCTGGGCTTTGCAGCAATCTTGGTGTGGATGAGGTTTATGGCCACAAGGCAGCTGATATGGAATAAAAACTACAATGTCAAACCACGGTAGGGATGACATAAACTGATATTTGAGTGTTCTAGTTTCCTTATGTACTGTGTACTCTTTTACTTTCGTGTCAAATTTAGCATCATAAATTGATGGTCAAATTGGATTATTAATCAATTTGCCAACTGAACTCTAGTCTTTCAAATATTGAAATCTGTTTACACATTTTACTCAGAAATAGAATTGGGGTTCCCCTTCATTAACAAGTTTCATTTTCTCAATGTGACTTGAGTCTCTGTGATTGTTGTACAAATAAAATGTGATTCTTATTCACCTACTCGATGCAGTGAGATCAGTAGAGCCCAGGAGAGGCTTACAGATTTACTCCAGAATATCTACAGTGTTCATCTGGAGTACAGGGAAATTTTGCGTTTGATTATGTCTACTGTTGGTCGCGGGGGTGAAGGAGATGTGGGACAGCGAATTCGTGATGAAATCCTGGTTATCCAGGTCAAAATAGGACCTTTTATTCCTTTCCGTTCTTTTTGTATTCCTATTATTTTTGTCCATTGCTTTGAAAGGTTGGGATTTTCTGAATTGTTGTTTATGATTTTAGAGGAAAAATGATTGCAAGGGTGGAATGATGGAGGAATGGCATCAGAAGTTGCATAATAACACCAGTCCTGATGATGTTGTAATCTGTCAGGTATCAGAAATGTGAATTTGATTTTATTTTTTTGGTAGGTTTCATATCCTGAATTTCTCTTAAAAATGAACTTTCTCACAGGCATTGATTGATTATATTAAAAGTGACTTTGACATCAATGTTTACTGGAAGATTTTGAATGACAATGGCATTACAAAAGAGCGTCTTCTAAGTTATGATCGCGCGATCCATTCTGAGCCAAGTTTCAGGGGAGATCAGAAGGACGGTCTTTTGCGTGATCTTGGAAACTACATGAGAACCTTGAAGGTTGGCTTTCTAAACAATTGTAGACAATGTTTATGTTCTGTTTGGTTTTATATAAAATCCTTTTTATTTTAACAGTGCAGCTGATTCATTTTCAGTCTTTGAGATCTTCTTGTGCAGCACATGATATTCTAAATATACACATGTTCATGCATTTGCTTCTTATAGAAGATGAAGGATTCTTGAGTATTGCTTGAATTGATGCTTTTAGTTTGCTAGTGATGATTGAGAAATATGTGAAAGAACTGAATTGTTCACATGTATATATGCATTCCTGATGATTGAACTGGAGTGGTTAGTATTCCCTTGTTTTGTCATTTAAGAGAGTTTATATTCAAATGTACTCTTTATATCAAATAAATTTTATTTGATTCCTTTCTCTTTTGTTATAAAATAAAGTTGGCATAATTCACAATTGGGGCCTATTTTAATTTATATCCAGGCAGTTCATTCAGGTGCAGATCTGGAGTCTGCCGTTGCAAATTGCATGGGCTACAGATCTGAGGTACTGTTAGACTTCTGCTGAAGTTACCCAACAAAATGCCTCTTTCCAGAATTTGATAGGACTTTTAATTCTCTTCAGGGTCAAGGGTTCATGGTCGGGGTGCAAATAAATCCTATATCAAGCTTGCCAATGGGATTTCCCGTAATATTTTTAACTTCTTTTGCCTATTTGTGATTCAAAGTGTAATCATGCAAATTTGTTAAAAGCAATTCTAAATTTGACATACCTTCAATATATAGGAATTGCTTCAATTTGTCTTAGACCATGTTGAAGATAGAAATGTAGAGCCTCTGCTTGAGGTAAGTGAAATTTATATTTTGAAATTGTTAATTACTATTTTCAGCCATGCTCTAGCTTTGCATTGTTTCTATTCATTCTTGAATGCAGGGTTTGCTGGAGGCTCGTCAAGAGATTCGGCCGTTGCTGTTCAAGACCAAATATCGTCTGAAGGATCTACTATTTTTGGACATTGCACTTGAGTCTACCGTTAGGACAGCTATTGAAAGAGGATATGAGGAATTGAACAATGCTGGACCACAGGTAATGCCAGTCATCAGCACAGCATCATAAGCTTAATTCAATCATTGAATCTCAAATATTTTTGTTACGATTATGTACTGGTGGTGTCTGGTGCGGTATGTGTATGGGTGGTGATTTTAGCTTATCTTATGATATAATCTTGATTAGTATTTTTGTGCACTTTGCAGAAAATTATGTACTTCATTGCTCTGGTTCTTGAAAATATTGCACTTTCATCAGATGACAATGAGGATCTCATCTACTGCTTGAAGGTAAACTTTTTCTCATTTACATTGAAAATGTATCAAAAGATTTTTCTCATTTCTTTGTGGGAACTATTTGGTTCAATTGGTAAAACCTTTTGGGTGGCACTAAGGGTTTGGGGTTCGAATCCCCCCACCACACATTCGGATTACGAAGAGATCTATATTAATGTAATATTTTAAAACAGTAAGAAAAACTTGAAAAATAAAAATTAAGGCAGTATCAAAATATCTACTTCTCAAATCAGCTTAATTTTTTAGTGCTGAAATTGTAATATCAAACTTTGGTGCTACCTTTGCCAACGTATATATTTTTTAATACAAAATATAGATCATATTACCTGAGACGAGTTTAACATTCCATTTGATGCTGTCATGGTTGAACTTCTTTTTACTAAATCAAAATGGCGGACTCAAGCTGTTAGCAATGATAAATGTATTTTGGTCCAGTGTTCTTCGGATGGGTGGAATCATCAATTAATACATTAAAAGTAGAAAAAGAAAATTTTTAGGTGATCTGTTTGTGCATTAGAAAATTTGTAAGTGATCTGTTAGCATATTACTTTGATTTGTTTTTCTATATGATAAATACTTAACCATTTTCTGTCATCACTTCATGTATGCAGGGATGGGATAATGCTTTAAGTATGTGCAATAGTATAAGTGATAACTGGGCATTATATGCAAAGTCAGTTCTTGATAGAACTCGTCTTGCGCTTTCCAGCAAGGCAGATTGGTACCAGAAAGTTTTGCAGCCATCGGCAGAGTATCTTGGATCTCTGCTGAGTGTTGATAATTGGGCTGTATGTCATTTAGAACTAAAACCAAAAATTTCTCTGATATTATGTTTCATATAGTGACCTTAATTTTGACCTCATTAGCTAATAGTAAAGAGAAAATGCTCTGGATGAATTACTTCTTGCAGGTGGACATATTTACAGAGGAAATTGTCCGTGCTGGATCAGCTGCAGCTTTATCGTTGCTCCTTAATCACCTTGATCCCATTCTTCGCAAACAAGCTAACCTTGGAAGGTTGGTACATTATGCTTGGCCATTTAACTGACTCCTGTTGAAAACATTAGAAAGTTAAAGATTCAATTTCAGTTATTGAAAATGGAATAAATTGAATTGATGTCCTTGTTATATAACAAGCATTGAAAATAGGATTTTGTATCAACATTTGGCAGTTCTGGTAATCCTCTAACACAGCTCTGCCTTGGAATAGTTGGCAGGTTATTAGCCCTGTTGAAGTTGTTGGATATGTTGCAGTTGTGGATGAGTTGCTAGCCGTGCAGGATAAATCTTATGATCGGCCTACAATTTTAGTAGCAACATTTGTAAAAGGAGAGGAAGAAATTCCAGATGGTACAGTTGCTGTGCTGACACCCAATATGCCAGATGTCCTATCACATGTTTCAGTACGAGCAAGAAATTGCAAGGTAATTATCTACTGCTTTTTCAATTTTCTGTATGCTTTGTAAGTGGTGACTGTTTCTTGTGGATGGTGAATTATTACTTACAGGTTTGCTTCGCTACGTGCTTTGATCCCAATATTTTGGCCGACTTGCAAGCAAATGAGGGAAACCTTTTGTGCTTAAAACCGTCATCTGCTGATCTAGCATATAGGTAATTTTATCTGCAACTTAATGCTGGAAATGATTATATGTTATGAAATGTATTCCAGGAAAGAAGCAGAATATTGGTGAAGTTGGATGTGGACCTGAAGAGACTACAAAGACAAATATTGCTAGGCCAGACCAAGTATCAATGAGACCACCTGTCCAGCTAGTATATGAGAGAACAAAGAAAATGGGTACACATGAAGACAAGAAGGATTCAACAGGTCAACCAAACCTCCAGCAGCCGCTGGGTTTTTCCCCACCCTTGCAATCTTTTCCCAATACAAGATAAAGTGAAAAAAGATCCCACTCTCTCACAGTTTGCCCAAATATATATCTTTCCCGTACAATACCTTTCCCCACACAATATTCCCTCTAACCAACTTCTCCCCAGGACTTCACCATGTCAGCTCCCATTTCTTCTATTGCCCTCCTTGTCTTCATGTGTCCCCATCTTCTTTCTTCTCTCATATACTAGTTGGACTGGTGGTCTTATTGATACTTGGGCTGGCCTGGCAATATTTGTCTTCGAAGTCTCTTCAGGTCCAGGTCCAGGTCCAACTCCACCAGTATTCTGCTTCTTTCCTGGAATACAGTTCGTAACATTATACACCATGTCATGCACTAGACAAATTGGGCAAATAAAAATTCTGTAGTTCAGAACTTTCACATGCTAAATTTTCTTTTCATAAGCTGGAATAAATGAAATCTAATCTTGCTTCTCTTCTTTTTATTTCAGCATGGTGGAGGACAGTGTGCTAGTAGATTCAAGTTCAACTAATTTGAACGAAACTGGTCCTCCACCTTCTCTAACTTTGGTCAAAAAGCAATTTGCTGGTAGATACGCCATAACATCTGAGGAGTTCACTGGTGAAATGGTTAGGATTCATAATCAGATTTGTTTATTTTGAAGGATCTTCTTTCTTTTAATTCTTTTTTTTTCACATCTTGAATATTTTCACATCTAAATTCCTAAAAATTTGCATACTTTGCATGGGACCATTTTCACAGGTTGGGGCTAAATCATGTAATATTGCATACCTAAAAGGAAAGGTACCGGCTTGGGTTGGGATTCCGACATCAGTTGCCCTACCATTTGGAGTATTTGAGAAGGTTCTTTTGTTTAATTTAAATCAGGTTATTGACGTCTCTGAAACTTGATGAATTTTTAACGTTCTGAGCAGTTATAATTTTCTGCTCTCTTTCATCATAACCCTTTTTAGTTATCTTTTTAGGGTTTACTTTATATTTGTATCTAGCAATAAGAAATTTTATTTCCGAAATTTGACTGTTATCATAACATGCCTCCTGGATATTTCCTCAGATGCTTAATTGATTGTGATTTTGTACCTGCAGAAGAATATTGTGTTAGCTAAGTTTAGATAAAGTGAAGAGGACATTTTGATCAAACTGTGGGGTGGGTGAACATAAACACTGCATTTTTTGGATTGTAGATCTGTTAATCTGGATGATTGAGAGGGTGATCTATAAGAGCTCAGGCTGGAGATGTATCTTCATGGTTTAATAACATAGCAAACAAGTTAAAGTTCTACTAGGAAAATATTGTGCTACTCTCTTCAGACGTACACCATTCTTATCCACTAGAAAATGATGAAAGTTGTTTTTTCCAAGTAATTTTATGCCTTTGTGTTGCTCTAGGTTATATGGTTTCTCTTGTCTAACTTGTTCTTTGTATCTGTCTCTTCTATAATTGGCAGGAAGTAGCTGAGAGGTTGCAAATGTTGAAGAAAAAGTTAGGAGAAGACGACTATAGAGCTCTTAGGGAGATTCGTGAAACAGTGTTACAGCTTAAAGCACCAACCCAGTTGGTATGTTCTTATTATTATTGTTGTTGTTGTTTAGGGATAAGATAATTTTTATCTCAGATACATTAATTTATAAGATAATATAATTCTCTACCAGCATATATTTTCCCTTGAC
This sequence comes from Swietenia macrophylla, assembly GCA_032401905.1. Lineage (NCBI taxonomy): Eukaryota > Viridiplantae > Streptophyta > Magnoliopsida > Sapindales > Meliaceae > Swietenia > Swietenia macrophylla. The sequence goes on along the minus strand of CP135585.1, from coordinate 6,641,315 downwards.
CTATAACTGCATATGAAATAATAATGATGGGTAGGCAATGTGCATCTGAAGAGTTGTATTGTTTGGGCAGATTTTCCTTGATCAGGTCCTCCCTCCCCTCCCTCTTCTTACAAGTTAGAGTTGGAATGCTAGTTTCCCCTGTTTTGCTATTATTTTCATGTGTAAGTTTAAACTTAATACTTAAGTTGCCGAAGCCCCTGGGTTGAGCAAACTGGAGGAAAGGGAACTACCTTGTGATTGAGACATAGTTCATTTGACATTCAATGCTTCTGTCTCACAGCAGCTGTGACCACTGCACCTGAATACCAATTGAACCCTTAGATCTTCCACATGAAGCAGACAATGTCCAAAATATATTACCTTCGTGTTATGAAAATTATGTACATACATTAAGGAACTCCATGGGGTTCTTTTGAAAGATTTACTTCAAATTTGTAACTTATGATCATGAGCTTATTCAGGTTCAAGAACTGAAGACCAAGATGAAAAGTTCTGGAATGCCTTGGCCAGGTGATGAAGGTGAGCAGCGATGGGAGCAAGCATGGATGGCTATAAAGAAGGTAGACTGCTTTGCCTGCATGAGAGAATAGGAAATCACCTATATTTTGATATTTTTGTTAATGCAAAACCAGCCCTCTTGGCAAAATAATACACATGCACCGAACAGGATTGAACCTGTGTGACCTTTCTCTTTTCTCTTTTTTACCATGGGGAGGAGATGCCAATGGGATGGTAGGCCATTTGTAGCCTGTTCATTCTATTTCGAGGAGGATTCTTAATTTTAATGGTTGTTGAGTATTAAACAAATCTGCCCATGGACCTGGCTCTAAGGTACTAACATTGGTGGTGGGTAAGCAACCTCTTTTTGTTATCATGAGGCTTCCCAGAAGTGAATAATGTATTTGAGCTAGTTTCTACATCATCCTGCCAATTAGACTACTACTAAATCTATGGTTGTTTTTCTCCATCCTGCTTGTCATTGATGTCGTGAGGAAGTATACCCAATTTGTTGCTTCTGAAAAGCTGATAACTTAATAGTGGTGGGTAAGCAACCTTTTTCCTTTTTTTTAATCATGAGGCTTCCCAGAAGAGAATAATATATTTTAGCTATTTTCTACATCATCTGCCAATTAGACTGCTACTAAATCTATGGTTGTTTTGCTCCATCCTGCTCGTCATTAATGTTCTGAGGAAGTATACCCAATTTGTTGCTTTTGAAAAGCTGATAACTTAATATTTCTCTAATAGAGCATAATATGCTTTTAAAATGTATTTAATTTCAGGATTTTTTATTTTTTGAGGGGCTGAAGGAGTCCTCTCTTTCAAAATTTATTTGTTGTTTGGCCTGTTCTCCTGAATTTAATTTCCATATACATATTTAATTCAGTTAAAGAATTATATTTTATATATTATAGTATTGATATGTTATATACTTGCAATCCAGGTCTGGGCTTCAAAATGGAATGAAAGAGCGTACTTCAGCACAAGGAAAGTGAAACTAGATCATGATTATCTGTGCATGGCTGTGCTGGTTCAGGAAATAATTAATGCTGATTATGCATTTGTTATCCACACTACTAATCCATCTTCGGGAGACTCATCAGAGATATATGCTGAGGTGTTTGTATTTTCATTTATTTTGCTCTACTTCCTGCTGGTATTTAAATTAATTTGTCAGGGGGAAGCAAAAGCATTAAATTAGTGCTATTTCCTGGATTAGGTGGTGAAGGGACTTGGAGAAACTCTAGTTGGAGCTTATCCAGGCCGGGCGTTAAGTTTTGTCTGCAAGAAAAGTGATATGGACTCTCCTCAGGTAAAATGTCTTCATTTGGTTGACTGAGGGTTATTATTAAAATGAACATGAAGGATACATGAATGTAAGAGTTATTAATAAAAATGAACATGGAGGATACATGAACGCAAGACTAATTGCTTGGTTTGTTTTAATCCTCTAAAAAGTGTTCATGTGCCTAATTCAAAATATAAGAATTGTTGCATGAAGAACCCTCAATCTAACCATTTGCACGGATGAATTTCTATGATTTTTCAGGTTTTGGGTTATCCAAGCAAACCCATTGGACTTTTTATAAGACGATCTATCATCTTTCGATCTGATTCAAATGGTGAAGATCTGGAAGGCTATGCTGGTGCTGGCCTTTATGATAGGTAAACCCCTTACAAGTTCTCTGAACGCTAGGAAAGGCATATTGGATTTAGGAACAGTTTGGCATTGAGGTGATTCCGACTCTGAAAGATGTTTAGTGACATTAACTTTTAGTGGGACCCACTCATTCCACAATAGTTGTGGCTTAAAAGCCACTACACCTCAATACCAAAAGGACCATTAATTTGGATTGTGTTCAATACAGGGTTATCTATTAAATAGTTCATACCAAGGCAATTTATTTTGTACATATTGCCTTGGTGGTCTATGTTATAAGCACTCATCATTTACAATAAAAATTTTGCTGGATCTTCTGTTTTCCATTTTGTTTTCATATGCTTCCTGGCTCATTTTGAAGTTCTCTCCTTATACAGTGTGCCAATGGATGAAGAGGAGAAAGTTGTGATTGATTACTCATCTGACCCTCTGATCATTGACGGAAACTTCCGAAAATCAATCCTCTCTTCCATTGCTCGTGCTGGAAGCGCAATCGAGGAGCTCTATGGATCTCCACAAGACATTGAAGGTGTGGTTAGAGATGGGAAAATTTATGTTGTACAAACAAGACCCCAGATGTGAGACCGCTCATTATTTTCTTCCTTGTGGAAATTTGTTAATGAAAGGAAAATAATTTTACCTAGGAAAAAAAAATGAATGATAGAGGGCAAACTGAGAAAGGAGAAAAGGGGAGAGAGAATATTTATTTAGAAGAAAGTGAGGAAAAGAATAAAGTTACAACTTACAATAGAACCACAGCATGTAAAATTCGCTTTGAAATCATACATCCTGGATGATTTGCTTTCCAGGAAGTCCTTTATATATACTAGGATCCAATTGGCCTAGTACTTTGTTAAAATCACAAATTTCTTTGTTGTAGGGAAGGGTATTGCAATCATCCTAATACCAAATCCCTAAGTTCACTGTTTGAACTTTAGTGTAACAGCATCTTCATTTTTTAAAATTTAATTGTGTCATTTTTGTATAGCCTTCAATAGGGAATTTCTTCTGAGATAGATATTATTTCCACCTCTTTTTTTTAATTTGTTTTTCGGTAGAGGTAATACTGAGTTACTGATACAGTTAACATTATAGTACTTGAAGCAAGTTTCTAGGTATTCTTATACACCTTATTATACAGCAATATTATACAATAAGATGTTATCATTTAAGCACTTGGGTTTTCACTTTTTTATTTAAATTTTTTTCCCCATAATTAGGTCTGTTATTTTTTTTTCCCATTTTATTGTGTATCATTATTATAATACTACTCTTGTATAGGGGTATTATATACATCTAATATTACATCTCATCGTAGAATAATATTATACGGTACCTGGATCGTAGAATAATTTATAATTCATTGTAAGATATTACAGCGCTGCATATATGGTAACACCATATTTCATCTCTCCCAATCTTGATGAAGAGATGTATATCTACATCCAGGGCATCTTTATTTTTTATTGTCCACATGATGCATCCCATGTTAATGTCGCTTGACATCACAGAACAGCCAAATCAATCATCTCCTTGATGATACGGGCATCCCTCCACAGTAAATTCTGAAATGTTCATCCATACTTAATTCAGACGTCCAGTCAGGAATTGCTGTCTTTCCCCTTAAGTGCTTATTTAAGCTACTCAAAAGAGCTTCCACTTCTTTGAGTAGTGTTATTGTCTCAAGCAAATACAAGATACATTAGCCAATACAGAGATTTCTAGCTTCAATAAGGGAGCCTGTGAAAGCCTGCTTTGGTTGGGGAGTTTCCAAATGAACTTCCTCTGACAAGAGCGGATACCCACAAGAATCCTCTACAGAGTCCAATCTCAAAATCCGATTCAGAGTGGACAACCGAGTGCGGCGATTCGATTGGGTGACCTGACAGTACATAATTACTTATCCTCAGATAGCAATAACATACTGGCAGAACCATTGGCACCAAATGTGACCCAATCTTGGTTTTCTTCTTTTCCGTGTGATGAAAACAAATTGCCTCCTGCTCCGGTTTATGTCACAGACGCTGGTGCGTTGTGTTCAAGCAGCAACAAATGGTGAGCTTCCTACTACGATGAGCTCACAAGACCAGTAAATCATCAATAATACGGTGACACTTGATGATATGGAATATTTGGTAAATCCAAGAGCTGATGCCAATATCAGAAACAATCTGGTGTTTTATTTTTTTTTATTCAGATGTCAGAGACTATTGCAATCTGCAAAGTGGATCCAAATGCAGCTGCAATACTGTCTATTAATCAAAGCTATTGTGGTTCTAGTCCTGTCAACTTCAGCTTTGTTTACTAATCAAAGCTATATTATAATTATTTTCCACTTCAGGTAGTGCAATTGAGAATTGCATTGCCTTTACATCGTCTTCGTCAATAAATGGTAGCCCACTCTGTGGGGCTGTTTACCAACCTTAGTTGACTAAATTGATCGATCAACAAGATTAAAGTGAGATCAATTCAAAGATATAAAGAATTTTACTCGTCAATTATCTAATGTATAGAAATCAAGTTCAATATCAGCAGCAGAAGTTTCAACCAAGGCCTATCATGAAGAAGATAAAACACGTCCACTAAACACTCTTCTCTAAGGATCCATACAACAGATTCAGCCATCGAGCCCAAGACTTTTAAATAGTCTAAGTACACCTATGGAGCCCACTCCAAATATATTTGTCAGAACAAGGGCTTAGACTAGACAAAAATCTGATATTTGGCTCAGACAACTCGTAGGCGATAATTTTTCTGAAGAGATAATGACCAAAAACCACGAAGAAAGATTATCTAAGCTAAAATTTGCATGTCGTCAGATAATACAACCACGATAGTATTGCATGTCCAGGTAACGGATCAAGATCAACGACAATGTGTCATTGATCATCATATGTCGTCCCCATACCATACCATACCAAGCATTATGAAGAGACTCTTACTTCAGAATATGTACTTAATTTGCTCAACATCATCATCATGCACAAGATCATGCATGATAGACTCGGGCCATCACTCAGACGATATCATATTCATACCCGAGCATGCATGCCACATGCAAAAAAAAAAAAAAAACAGAGATTGATCACAGAACATTCTTTGTCTAACAAATGCAACCCTCATAAATCATGGTTTTATAGGCAATTATGCAGTGTGCGAGGAAAGGGGTTGTCTCTGGTCTCAGCTGCTACATTTTCGCAAAGATATAATTTCTCTTTTGCAAAACCCTTTTGAGGATTGACTACTGCCACATATCTTGAATTAACCAGGGAAAGCTGACCATGCATAGACAAAATCATTGCTCAACATCACCATTCCATGCTAAAAAGCTTTTGCTACAATCCTTTTTCCCACTTTTAAGAAACCTTTCTTTATTTAAATACACACACACACACATAATAGAGGGAAGTGTATCAATTATATATATATAATAGAGGGAGGGAAGTGTGTCAATTATCTAAATGTCATGTATCTCAGATTATACAATAACTAACAACATACTTTCTGTCCAATGGTTATAACTCATAATTTAAGCTCTAAACAACTACCATTCTTTCTAATGATGATTCCATTCTCTTCTTTTCATGTGGGTCTAATGGGAATTTTGTCGCTTTACTGTTATTTCACTTTTTAAGTACTTAACCCCAAACTTATAGATGCTTTGATGCCATGCTTCTTCTACCAAGAAATTTCATTTTGTCTATCCAATATGTTAAATATTTGATTCCAGATAACTTGTTTAACTTTACTTTCACTTTATGTGCTTTGGTTGCTTTACAAAGATGAAGGAATATGATAAGAATGTTTAGAATTTACATTCTGTGTCTCATCTTTTTTAATTTTTCTGGCTGCTAGGAATTAATCCTATAGAAAGCTCGCCTTTAGTTTTTTGTGGGGTTCTCAATGGATCAGAAGGAGAACTGGGACTTTGTCATGCTGTCTCTAAGTCCAAGCCATTGATACTCAAAGGTCTTGGTCAACCAGTTTCTAAAATCACTTAGAGAAAAGCACTTTTGATTACCTGGAGTTCAACTTTTAGATTTGGGGTTAGGCGCAGGACCCATTTGGCTACATGGACTTATCATCAAATCAAATGTCTAATGGCCTCTTTTTGCCAACAAAAACAACTGTAGAACTACCAACTTTTGAGCTTTAACTTCTGATTTTCTGTTAAAAATTTGCTCCATGCGTATCACGATGGACTGTACAAATTTACAATGACATATCAAACTAAAACGGAGAAGAAAGATAACATTGGATGAACAAAGGGAACTCCTATGAAGTGACTTTACATTCATTGGTTCAACTCATATTTGGAAAATAGCCATCTTTATTAACAAATTTACTATACTAATCATATTATTTGTTACTTTATTAAATAAGTTAAATAATATGCATTTATATAAAAATATTATTCAATAACCAAAATTAACAGAAGATTGTACGAAAATAGATAAAATTTTTAGTTAATTATGCACAAAAATAAAATTTTTTATTTCGATTAATTTTAATTATTGAAAAATATTTTTTTACAAGTAGATATTATTTAAATATTTTAATAAAATAATTTGTAACATGATTAATTTGATAAATTCATTAATAAAAATAACTATTTTTAAAAAATTTCCTTGCATAAAACTCTAACTGGATCCTTGTCTAAATAGCTAGCATGTTTGTTTCCTTTTCCTGATGCTTCAAGAGCACCCCATACTTCAAGTTGAAGACATAATCATCATGCCTAGGTATAAATTTAATCAAAATTAAGCCCTAGATATATAGGACTTACCTTGAAAGATATTATACCTTCTAACAGTTGGCTTACGAAGAGGTACATAGAAAAATAAACAGTCATTCATCCATATAAAATAACGCGGACACTGCAAAGTAGGCTTATTACTCTCTCATTTTTGGTAGCAGCTCGCGGAGCTGCGATGATGAATGGGTGCATTGCGCAGACATTAGAATCTTAGGGTTAGGTCTAATATTTTGAATACCATGACAAACACTGGTGAATACAGTCCCTCAGGTTTCAGCTTTTTCTTTCTCTCAGGATGACGAAAAGGGAAACACTGAATTTACTTACTATAAAAGATAACATCACATGCATGGTTTCGATTCCAAACAGCATCACCCATCGGCCTCTTCTCCCTCAAAAGAGAGGCAATCAAGAGATTATATCAAAGCTCAAATAATTAATGGCCATGAATCCCATACAGGAGCTTGAAAAGTTTTGTATTTTTATGTGCCATCAAATGAGAATTGCACATTTCATTGCATATTATATACAGTGAGGCACTTTTGTGCTCAACTGCGCACGCATTGTCTGATCTCTCCATGAGTGCTAACGTTTTGTTTTAGTTTCTAATTTTCAATTAATTCCCCATCTAATTATGAATCCTAACTTTTCCTTTTGAAAATGAATTTCATTTTTAATATGGACCGAAAGTGATAGTGGTCTCCCCCAACGGCTGTGAGGCTGGTTGCTGCAGGATCAACTTGTCGACATATATATATATATATATCTCATATCATAAAGTGACGAAATTAGTTAATAAATATGATGAATTCTGAGGGCTCACTACCATTTAATCAACCACAGAAATGAGCCAATTTCGCAGCCATTTGGAGACACTGCATAGCAGGAGTCTTGACGGTCTGGTCCCATGCAATTTAGAGATCACCGGCCTATATGTATTATATAATATGCAGCTTTTGTGATGTTATCAGTAGGCTGGTTTCCAGATTATCAGCAAAAGCAAGCTAAAATTTACTCAGATTCGTTTCTAATCATATACAACTAATAAACACAGTGAAATCTCTAGCTTGTTTACATATTCAAATTCAATCAAAATATTAGAAGAGATATTAGGCATACAGAAATGGGGTGTGTAGTAGAAAACCAAGGTAGAGGAATGGTTACTTACACTTACACTGCACTGAGATACCTTAAATTATATCTGCCAGTTTCATGGGCCAATTTCATTCCTGAATACTTTTTCTATTTAATTTGTTGCGGAGTTGGCTGAGTCAGAGTTTTCATAATATGCCCGAGTAGTAGAGAAATAGAATATTAACGAATCAAAGTAAAGAAATTAAAAGAAACTGCTGGGTAAGTGGCAGGCATCATTGCCAGGCCTCTAAAAAGGCACCTAGTTATTAACAATAGATATTTGGTAGTCAAGAAAAAGTAACCCCGCCCTTGCTGCCCTCTAAATAGTGTTTTCTTAACCTCACTGACTATTTACAAATTTGGTAACTAACGAATAGTAATAAATAAACAAATAGAAAAGAAAAATTTTCTAAGAGATGAATCGAAAGCTGAGAGCTGGGAAATGGGAATGCACCATGCAGAGGAAAAAATAGAGAAATCATAGGAGGCGTCTCAGGTTTTTGGACTAACAAATCAAGATTAAGCCCCCAAAAGAAACATAAACGAAGCACTGAGCCGTAAAATGTAATGGCCATAGGCATGGTGTGTGCAAAGCAGAATAAGCATGCGATGAGTGCAGATAACCAGGTGCGCGTGCCAATGCATACAGCAGGCTCAACACAAATTGAAAAATAATAATAAAAAAAAATTAGTTCATGTATGCAGAAAAAAGAAAGTCCAAAAGGATTTACTGCTTCTAAGAGAAACTCTATGAAGTCAGAAAATTAATAAGACCGTAGATATTGCTGGCTTGGTTTGAAAATTTGATAATTGAAGAGGTGGCCCACAGAATTTTACAACTAAGAACCAATGTGCAAGTTAACTGCTGTAGTTCTGGGAACAAGCCATAAATTCTCTTTTTGGTCAATTTATCCAAACCTAAATTGATCATGTAAACAAATTAAGGAAAAACCAAAGTGGGTTTGCTTTATTTATTTTATTGGTTAAATAAAATTTATAATAAAAATCTATTTTATAACTCAATTTTACATTCAAATTCTCGATTAAAAATTAAAATTTATAATATATTTAATTAATTTTTAATTATTTTAAATAAATATAAATATTTAATTTTTTAGTCAGATATAAATACAGATATTAAATATATAATTTTAACGGTTATGAATAAAATATAGGTATTAAGTATTGTAATTTGACACGAATATAAATATCTTAAATTTTGTAAATATTTTATATTTAAATATAATAAAATTATTTAATTATAAACTTTTATTTGTATTAATTAATAATTAAAATTAAAATTTTATTTTTATTTATTTTTTAAAATTTTTTATTTCAATTATTTTTTTTCAATGTAATTTTTTAATTAATGTATATTATTATTTTTAATAATTTTTATTAAATTATAGTTATTAATTATATTAATACAATAATAATTATTATTCTGTTTAAAATTTTTTAAAAAATAAACATAAGATGATAATAATAATAATAATAATAATAATAATAATAATAATAATAACTGACACAAAGAACATCTAGGAAAGTGAGAAAGAGATCCACCCAAAGCAAAGAACTTCGGTAACCCAGACTCGAGTGTAATTCCAATCTGTCCTCAGAACCGAAGTAAAGAATAACAGAAATCAGCGACATTTTGCCTTATAAAATTAACACAAAAGCTGAAGTTTCAGTCCTTGTAATGGAGACTGGAAACACAACCCCTCACCTCTCTCTCTCTCTCTCTCTCTCTCTCTCTCTCTCAACCTCATTCCTTTCAAAAGTTTAAAATATTAGGCACGATTTCATCGCTACCCAGTATTTAATCACCGCATCTACATGGTTAAAACTTTAAGAAAGCCCAACTCATTTCTGAGTTTTTTATTTAGGTCCTCCTTGGAAGTTCAAGGTGTCAGAACATAAAACCAAGGTATATTAGAAGCTGTGAGATAATAGAGAGATTCTGGAGCGGTTTTTATTATTTGGAGTTCAATTGCTTTGGAAATGGTGAGAAGAGTGAATTGAGTTTCTTAGAATAGTCATTTTGTGTTAGATGGATTCGGTGGGGATTGATAGTGTGTTTCTTTGGACAAAAACTAGGCATAAATGGTGCCATTTTGATCGCAGAAGAAGACAACATCAATGTACACAAACACAAACAGATTTACCAAACACAAACATGACTTCTAGTTGCCGTAAGATCCCCCCCATCACTTCGATTTTTGTGTTCTATCTCCTTGTTTCTTCTTCAGTTTGTCTTGTTCATTCTTTGGAAACCGGCAATCAACATGCAACCAATCAAACTCTCCGGCCAGAGGAAGAGTTACAGAAGTTGAAGATTATAAGAGCTCATCTCAACAAAATCAACAAGCTTGCTGTGAAGACAATTCAGGCATTTTACTCTGTCTCTAATATTTCCTCACCTAAGAATTTGACTTTCATTTCCCCCATGTGTTTGCTCTGTTTTTGGACTAAATGTGTTAGCTTTCTTGTTTGTTGCTGCAGAGTCCCGATGGTGATATTATAGATTGTGTCGAAACTCATCTACAGCCAGCTTTTGATCATCCTAAATTGGAAGGGCAGAGACCATTGGTAGTTGAATTTACTTTTGTTATATTTCTCTACTCTTTAATAAACTTAAACAAGTGAATTTATGAAAATTTCAACCTCTAAATATTTTTTGACGATGCTGCAGGCTCCACCTTCAAGAGCAAATGGCCATAACCCAAGTGGTGTGATAACAGAAGACTTTCAGTTGTGGAGTCTGTCTGGTGAAACATGTCCAGAAGGAACAATTCCAGTCCGAAGAACAACTGAACAAGACATGTTAAGAGCTAGTTCCTTTCGAAGATTTGGAAGAAAAAGAATAAGACGTGTTAGAAGAGACACAAACAGCAATGGCCATGAGGTAAGTACACAAAATAAAATAAAATGTACAGTAATATCATTATATTCCCCACAGTCTTGCCCGTAATCAACTAAACAACTCAAAAGAAAGTGGTCAAAGAAAATGGCACATGAGGCCTGGTAATTGTCTCCCTGCTTTAGGTCTCTTTTTGAAGAGGACCATTATCTTAAAACGCAGCTTTTTCAACTTTTTACAATAGTTTTTTTAATAAGAAAAACATGTTATAGAGGACAAAAATAGTGATTTACTACTATTTTCTGCTTTCTTTTTTTTTCTTCCATGGTGAGTTTAAGGTGCAATTTTATCAATTGATCCAGAGATTGCTGGTCTTCCATGGGAAAGAGAATTCTCCCGATCAAAATCCTGAGGGCTATAATGTCTAGTAGTCTAGTTTTCATCAACAACAAGTGTTGTTACTTTCCTTTCTGGCAAATAAAGAATTTTGGTAGCTTGGTGTTCTTTCTTTCAATCGGTAAACACAAGCAGCTTCCTGGTTTTAGTAAATCTTTCATTTTTTCTATCCTGAAACGGAGTTACACTTATTTCAGTGCATACAGAATTTTTCATTAATGAGTCTCTTGTAATTGTATATAATGGCTCTGTCCATCTTAATCTTCCTTTTCAGAAACTTTATTGTCATGTATAATTAAACATCCATCAGAAATTCAACTCCCTGAAACTCAGTGTTATTTTGATATTAATACATACAATTGACATAGAAGTATGGTTTACAGCATGCAGTTGGGTATGTGAGTGGAGATCAGTACTATGGAGCAAAAGCAAGCATCAATGTGTGGGCACCTAGGGTCGCTAATCAGTATGAATTCAGCTTATCGCAAATGTGGGTCATCTCTGGTTCATTCGGGGACGATCTTAACACCATTGAAGCTGGCTGGCAGGCATGTCATAATTAACTTAACTACTTAGCATTAAATTTTCCCCAAATTGAACAAGCATGTTTTAAAAGAGTTACTACACTAAAACATCAAGCATATTATTGATATCATTCATGGCTGATAATGCTAAGCACTCAACACTCTAGGACTATGGTTTAGCCCTACCAAATCAATGTAATTAAAACAGAATGAACAACTATTACAAATCCAGGAAAAAAAAATCTTCTGCAATGTTAGAATTTTAATTTCTTGACTGCACAGTGTTACAGTCCAATAACTAGTACCAACATTTGTTCTAACATTTAAAGCAGCAATAACAGTTCAACTACCTCTCATTTCCATCAATTTTGCATTGTAGCCATGGTTGCTAATTCATTTATATTTTTGCAGGTAAGCCCAGAGTTGTACGGAGACAACTATCCCAGGTTCTTCACCTACTGGACTGTAAGTAACAATACAATACAAAATTTGGCTTTATCTTGCGTAAAACATGGCTTATCTGAGATCAAACAGTAATTAATAATGCAATATTTATGTTGCAGACTGATGCATATCAAGCAACAGGATGCTACAATTTGCTATGCTCAGGGTTCGTTCAGACAAACAATCGAATCGCAATTGGGGCTGCAATCTCTCCAACATCATCATACGCCGGTGGTCAATTCGATATCAGTTTGCTGGTTTGGAAGGTAATCATATTGAACTTCAATCATAACATTAAAGCTTTCTCTTTAATTATTTTTCTCGACAATATGGGCTGGTTTTCTCGTTTTCGAGTAAAGTTGATGAACACAGAAAAAGACATAATAGGAATCCTGAGTAGTTGAATACATGTAAATACCCAAGACATCTTTAGTATATACACGCATAAACACGTCGAGTAGATTTATAATCTCACTGCCAGGGAATGCTCGGTTCAATTTGCACAAGGAGAAATTCATGTGACAGCCTACGCTGGGCCATCCGATGTAAATGCTTCTCTTCACAGCCGATGGCGGCCTGGAATGCTTAGGTTTAGTGCTAGACCCCATCAAAAAGTAGATTAAAGGAATAAATAATGTGCTGCCAGATTACAGTGTTAATGGCATGAGGTGCAGAGCATAGACATAATTATTTCCTCACAACCACTTGCTTTTATTTTTATTTTTTAAATGCGTGGACCAGATTGGTATGTTGTTCGCGTGCACTGAACTTCAAATAATGTCTTACAGAATCTCTTCCTTTCTTAAGAAAAAGAGCTTCCAGTACCGACCCCTCCAGTATATATGTCTTTACTTTTTCATTATCTGATAAAATACTCCACAAAATAACTCAACAGTGAACAAAGAGTCATCTTTTTCGCCATTTTTGCAGGATCCGAAGCATGGACATTGGTGGTTAGAATTCGGATCAGGGGTTCTAGTCGGATACTGGCCGTCATTCTTGTTTACCCACCTGAGGGATCATGCAAGCATGGTGCAATTTGGTGGAGAAATTGTAAATTCCAGGCCAAACGGTTTCCACACATCAACAAAAATGGGAAGTGGACATTTTGCTGGAGAAGGGTTTGGCAAAGCATCTTATTTTAGAAATTTACAAGTTGTTGATTGGGATAATAACTTAATCCCATTATCAAATCTAAGAGTCGTAGCTGATCACCCCAATTGCTATGATATTCGAGGAGGTATTAACAGGGTTTGGGGTAATTATTTTTACTACGGTGGACCTGGAAGAAATGCAAGATGCTCCTGAAATGAGGAGTGCACGGTGGGGAGGAGGTCATTTCCTTTATCAATATAATTCTTTTTTCCCTGTATATTTCTCTTGGTGGGTGATTTGGGTTTCTTCTCGAGATCGTTTGAGGTATTCCTATAATTATTTTTCTATGTTAATTCATTTTTTATTTTCGCCAACCAACAGGCGAAAAAGTGATCCATTTATCATACCAGTTTTAGTGTTCTTTGGTGTAAATTTGGAAAGGACGGAATAGTGAATAAACCGTGGTTTGTGATTACTTCATCAAAGATATTTCAATAGTGCTAAGGTTGCATTTGAATGTATAACGTCCGAAAAAAGACTGAAAGAGGAAGAAGTTGAATTGTGGCGTTAAATCAAGGGACCCCTAAATGGCCAAAATCTAACCACTATCATTATAAATGGATTAATCCTGCACATACCTGTCCTTTATTTATTACTGTCATGGAGTCCCTTCCCTTCCTTAACTAAGTCCCTACCTTTTCTTTTGAGTATTTCCAGGGACAATGAATTATCACTTCTAATTTCGGGCATACATTTGCAGGAAGTTTACAATGAAATAGATAATGAAAGTAAGCATCCTTCAGATGTTTTACTTAAAAGGCTAACACTTGTTGGCAATTAATGCTTATGCACTGTCGAGACATTCATGATTAAGTATTTCTCTGTGTTCTTCTAGTATTGTGTTCCCACATGAATCTGTTTGAATTTGTATGATTTGCCAACTAGCTTTCTCTTGAAGTTCACGTTACCATTTATTGCTCATTATTCAATTAGCAAAGAGACATTATCATATATGATGTGCGCAGCTGAGACGTAGCCATGAACAACGTTGATTAAACTAGATCTTTAAAATTTTCAGGACCTGTGAAGCAGTAAGTTATTATATATCTTCAAACACCAAGTACAGAAATGGAAAGAATTGACTTTGACGCCAGTTGGCGATACTAATACTCTCGATCTTTACTTGAGCCACAAGCGAATCGTAGAAATTGGATTGCAGTAGCAAGCGGTTTAAAGTGCTGACTTTAGTAAAGCTAGCAGATTGTAGAATTGAAATCTATGATGGATCCCAGAATCTGCTCTCTGCACTATCTTAATTTTGCCAACCAACCACCACGGATGACAGCCTGACAAACAATGAATGTCAGATTGAAACCGCTCGGCAATATGTTAAGCTGACATGTAATGTAGTATTATTAAACCTACAAGTGTAAAACCGATCAATATTTCAGAATCAGACTCATGGGTACGCGGACTCGGTCCTGACGATTCTGTACAAAAAAAAAATGCTTTTGTCTGTCATTAGTTGTGATTTATGATATGCAACTGCACGAATGTAATCGATCAGTAGAGCACATATATGCAGAGGAGCACGAATAGCCAACCGTAGAATGATGTCTTGAAATTGGTATCTCATGCCTCAAAACTATAATGAATGGTCACAACTCAGAAAATGTATAGGCCAAGGACCACAAGGCTTGATCTGCAAAAGGATAACTCGAAACATCAACCTGATGAGTTGTTGTGTATGTTCACGACTTGTTTTGCTTTTATTCCCTTTTCTGAACTGTAGATCAGAAGGCTGTGGCATTCATAAGCTGAAAATTCGGTGGTCCAGCAGCAATTACGCGGTCGATTGAGGTAAACTTCTACCTACTTATTTATCTCCCAATCCTAGACAATGGTATGAAAAGGGTGAATTCATCCCGGCTTTCTTGTACGAATCTGTCTTCAAGATCGATGACTCCAAGGAAAATATTTCAGAAAGCTGTCTTTCATGAGTTGAAAAGTTTGGTGGTCCAAAGACGACAATGAGCTTAATTGCAGCAGTAGATATCAGCCTCAGGCCGCATTTCACTTTCGATCACATGGTAGGTATAAAAATTGATTGTTAAAGGTTTTAAGCGAGCTAGCGGATTCACAGCTTTCGGTGTCATTCATTCATTTATTTTGCGAGCTAAGTTAGCACAGATGAGAACCAGATAGCAGCAAAGAAGCTTCTTAAACCAATATGGTAATGCATCTGATGAGACCACGGCCCACAGGTGCAGAGCCAGCCTCTGGTACCTACATTACAGGCCTTGTAACAATGAAAGCAATGTACCGTGGAAAGTTCAAATCAGAAAACAGAGCTTATCCACCCAAATATAGGGACCTAATGTCACCAATACATCTCTCTTTTGGGGAAGGAGAGGGAACAAGAGCAAATACTCTTTTACTTCACCCAGATAGACACCGGGAATGAACAGAGTAACAATTTCTACAATCAAATAAATACATCCACAAAAAGCAACATACAAACCATTGAATTATAGCCATCTCGAGTGCTAAAAAGGTATCCCAGATTAAACCAGAAATTCTTCTACATTGCTGCCTTTAGTTAAAGTTATCAACCTTTATGCCCTAAGCTCAATGGAGTCGTACATTAGAATTGTATTTTAGTTGAACAATACAAAAGACCAGATCAGCACATCATCCTTGATTAACAAATCTCTTCAATTTTGGAAACAAATGAAGAGCACATGTTATTATCTGAACACAATAATGATTCAAAATCTATCCCACAGCGGAATTGTAATTCAAACAATTGAATTGGCAGACGAAAAAAGAAAGTTCACGCCACACAGATCACCTCAATCAACTTCTTACTTGCCTCGCTTACCTCCATGTTTTCCATCTTCAAACGGTGACGCATCATAGGGGTTGTTCTTCCAGCCGCTGCATAAGTTCTTATTAATGATTCAAATACCTCCACCCCTAAATCATCTACAGACTTCTTCAAGATCTCTACAAAAGCTTCAGCACCATCAACATCCTTCTCTTGCTCAAAGTGCCCCATCAAAGTCCTGATAGTCTCAGATGAAGGGACCCACTTTCCACCATCCCCTCTACCGGTATTTATCGCCTTCTCCAAACAATCAACTGCTAATTTCATATCCCCATTTTTCAAATAATAATCTGAAAATATTTCCCAGGTTTTAGCATTAGGCTTGATGCCTCTCCTTAGGGCCCTATCCTTAAGCTCTTTGGCCTTTTCCAAGCAACCGTCCTTGGCGTGTGCCCCAATCAGAGCATTTGCGATTCGGATATCATAACTAGAGCAGCCAGATTCCCATTCCCTGAAACATTTCTCTGCACCTGGTAAATCTTTCAAGTTAACCAACACCTGTATCATATTCAGGTAGCTTATGTTTCCAGTTTTCGGAAAAGCCAGCCTCAATGAACGCCATATTCGATAAACTTCAAGCAAGTTACCTGTTCGTCCGTACAAGGTGATTAAAAATTGGTAAGCAGAATGATCTCGATGGCTATTTCTCTTCTCCAACTCCTTAAGTGCATTTTCTGCCTTCTCAAACAATCCAGCATCAACATAAATTGAAGCTAAGTTACTGTATGTTGTCCAATCAGCAGCAACCCGACCATCCCTCTTCATCTCATCAATGACTCTTTCAACCCCAGAGGTATCCTTGACAGCAGCCAAAGACCTCATCCAGACATTGTATGTATAAGAATCTGGCATGATACTACAGGCCTTCATTTCTTGTATGATGGCTGGTACTTTTTCTGGTTGGCCAATTTTTGTGTAAAGGGTCATAAGGCTGTTAAAAGGCATGGAGCTCAAACCAATGTTGAGTTCCTTCATCTTTCCCATCAGTGCTTCTGCTTTTTCAGTCATCAATTCCTTGCAGTAACAATTGAGAAGAGCACCATATGTAAGATGGTTCTTTGATGATTCAGGAAGATCAACAAAATAGTTTTCTGCAGCATCAATGCCTTGAACTTTGGCAACTAGATCAAGATGGATAGCTTGATCACTGACTGTCTTGTTCATGCCCCTCATGTCCATGGTTTCCGATAACTGTAAATTAAAATTTAAGTTATTTGCAGCTGCAAGTTACTTTGAAACCAGCAAACAAAGAGAAAAGAAGCACAAATATGATAAGGAAGGATTTTTAGACCAAATAACTGTAACCACCAAAACCAAAGAAAAAAGAAGACCACCGTAAGGTCTGAATTTTGCAAACAAGACAACAATCAACAGTGCACAGACAAACTAAGAACAAATTTCATTATTGAGTTGAGTTCAATCATGCCACAATTTGGCAAAAGATGACGTATTGTTAACTGCCAGCCACAATAACTGAGAAAGCATGGAAGTTAATGACCATTGATATCAATATTATTCAAGATGCTTAGCTTCTATATTGAAGAAAAAAGCTTCCATGCTTAGCTGTACCAGAAACCAACCCAACTGGGTAACAATTTCGATCAAAATTTCATGTTACAAAATATGAGTCCCTTTCATCATTTTGTACAGTAACTTACAACCCAAGAAACTGAGATAAAAACCAGCATTTTATGGACAGAAGGGAGACGGAAGCCAATATCATAACCTAAGGCCAATTTTACTAGTCTGTCCCCCTTTGTGCTTCATGAAGTAGGTAGCTTTTATTTCTGCATCTCAAAGAAATTTAAACCACCAATGTTTCAGAATCGTCTTTACAGATCTACTACAAGTTTCTTTCCATTCGTTAAAAAAAAAAACTCTATAAAATTTCCAAACTAATCAAATTGTCAATGTTTCAGTGAGACTAATTGCCTAAACTACTGAAACAACTTGTAACCATTCAGAAAGCCAACAATTTGGAAATTCATTGAGTTACAATGTAGCCAACTTACCTTTTTTATGATTTGCGCACAGTTATGTCAATAGAGATTTATAATACTAATCTTTGCCCCCGCAACGAAGTGAGTTACTGAAATTGGCTTAAACCTCTAATATAATAGACTATAATATATGAGAAACAAGCAGAAACTTAGAATTGACACCGAATAAGTAAACGCATTACCCAGATCACTTTAATTAACGCGTAAAAAGAAGGATGAAACCTTGAGAGCAGGGTAATAGAGCTTGCGGTCGCGAAGGTTCTTGAGAGTGTCGCCGACTTCCCATTTGAAGACGCGTTTGGAGCTCTTGATAAACTGGTTCAGCTGCTGCCGAACGCTAACTTCTGAACTGCCTTCTTTGAAGAGCCGATCATAAAGCGCTTCTTCCAAATGCTTCTTTGACCGCCTTGTTATGTTCTTAGTTCGTCCAAATCGTTGCAGCATCGCCATTTTAGAGCCTTTCCTCAGTCTGGTATGGGTGTCTAAACAGTAGACCCTTTCGTGTACTTTCTTCTCGTTCAACAATAGCTGGGTATACTCCATAGGGTTTTTGGCGGTGGAAGAGAACGAGGGACTTTGAATTGGGCTCATTTTGCGTCGTGATGCTAAATACCACCCAATGATATTCATTTGCACCCATAGTAAAGCCAGACAGATTCGGCTCACCCAGGTCGGCCCACAGGCCCTTTTTAAATTTAAATTATAAAAAATTTTACAGTCTCGTGGGTTGGATTGGGAACAAATCTATTACAACCTATACTGTTCTTATCCAATCTAAGCTCCACACGAATCCAAATCAAACCGAAATTTTACTGTTTGAGGTCGGCTCGAACTGGTCGAGTTCACTGCAAATTGAGTTGGAAAGCCCAAAAGAATTCAATGTTCATGTTATGGCAGCAAGCAAAGCACAACTACTAGACATGTTGCTAGATTTCAATTCAACCTTGTGGAAATTGGTATCTTCTGGTAGGTGCTTATTTCAATTGAATGGAGTAGTTTCTGTTATAAATAGAGCAATTGGAGATCCACCCACACATTGCCATCTTACTTTCGTAATTTTGTCCTGACTTCCCGTTGATGGCAAGCCTAATCTCCCGCACGCTTATCTAATACCACACTAAGAAATTCTAAATCTTTCAATGGCGTTGTCACGTTATGGAGGTGGTTGGCAGCTTTGTCTGCACCGTACGATTGTCCAGAAATTAACACGTGATAATCACGAAATTAGTGATTAATCAAGGCACATAAAAGGCCACTAAGAAGAAGTCAAACCAAATTTGGTTGTGAAACATAAATGACGAAAAGCAGTCACATCAAGTGCACGGGGCAAAAAGGGCAAACCAAAATAACTCTGCGCCGCAACCAATCTATGTCTAGGCATTAGTTTGAGTGAGCCAACACCCAATGTGCATGTGCCAAACTCACTGGCTATATTCCCTAGGCTACGAGTCTTGACCAGCGCCTCTTTTTCAACGCGCTTCATTCATCATTGACTTTGATATTGGGGCCCAAAATTTCTAACATTTGTTAAATTAGTAATTAAATTAGTAAATAAAGTATAATAGAGGGGTACGAGTGATATATGACATTTTTGCCTTTAACTAACATTTCGTTGTTCAAGCAAAAAAGAGGTGAATTTAGCCCGTGAAAATAAAGCAAACGGTGAAATTAATTTTTTTGTTATTAATTTATTATTTAAAAATAATTTATAATTTATACAATTTAGTAACCAATCATTCATCATTTAACAGATCGGTGATATAAATAATATCTCAATCCCAAATTCAATTTCTATATAACCTTTAAAAAATAGACAAAGTAATTACAAAAATTAAATAAAAAAGAACTCATTCTTCTTATGTAAAAAAATTGTTTTAAAAATTTTAAATTTTACCCTTTTAAAAAAATTTATTGAGTATTTTTATATTTAAAAATTAAACTGTGAACATAAAAAATTAAAATATATATTTTATTTGATACAATTTTTATTTTTAAAAAAATTGTAGTAATAAGAGGGATTTTTGTGTGTACAAAAAAAATCAGTTGATAATATAATAATATGCAAAAAAATCGGTCGATAATACAAGAATATGCAAAATCGTCCTCCATTAGTTGTAATTTAACGGATGCAATAGGATTTTTATTTTATTATTATATTTATAAAAAAATGTGATCGTGGTAGCACATCCTATTAAAAGCGAGTGGGCGACAGAATTTGAAAGGAAAATGGCACAAGTGGATAAGGGTAATACAGATGGTGGTTGACCAGATGGGAAACCTTCCAGCGCTGATCCAGTGCACTGGACCTGGAAAGAAACGCTGACGAACGAATCCTATCGCATGCCCAATTGCATAAGTTATGTCGCCAAACAGATTTGGTTTTTTCAAGGAGATTTGTAAATATTAGGCCTCTACTTCTTCTAATTCCTCTATTTTTGGTGCAGAGCTTGTACAATTTGTGGTAGCGGTTGGCACTAAGACACATGTCACCAACCCAAACCAAACTTTTTTTCCAGGACAAAAGCCAATGAATGAACAGCAACCTTTCTGATTGGTCCTGTTGTGTTGTGTGTCTTTTGTGTGATTCTGAAGGTAGAAAATGAGAAATTTGAGGGAAACCTTTTTTCAAAGTTGGGAGCTGAGAAAGGACAAAAACTGAAAGGAGTATAAGAAACAATTTCTCTCTTCCTTCTATGACAAGAATTATCATACAAGGTCTTGACGAGAAGAGAAGTTTAGGTTTTCATTTTGTTATTGCAGAAAGAGCCTTCTTTGTTCGGTTTTTTTTTAAAGGTTCAGAGAGGGCTCTGTTTTGAATTTTTCTTTTTTTTTTTTTTACGTTGGGTGGTTTTGACAAGATGATGAGATGGTGGATATCTGCTCTGCAATTGACGGAGTTGTTTGTGAGTTCTGTCGTGCATTTGTTATATGGGTTTTACATCTTTAGCACCGCTGTGGCTGTTGATCTCTCGCAAGTTTTGAATGTAATTTTTTTCAAGTCTGATGTAAATGTTGTCGAGGTAAAACAAAGAGAGCCAAATGTAAGCACGACAGCAGAAGCAATCGATGTTAATACTCTGCCTCCTATTGTTTTAGTCCACGGAATCTTTGGATTTGGCAAAGGGGTATGCCATTAATTTTTCCTTCTTTTCCTTTGTCGTTTTAATGTGATTATGCAATTGACTGATATCGTTATAATTCTTCAACTGGTTCTTTTTTCATATTAGAAATTGGGAGGTTTATCGTATTTTGCTGGCGCAGAGAAGAAAGATGAAAGGGTTCTTGTGCCAGATTTGGGGTCTTTAACCAGCATATACGACAGGTTGCTTCCAAGTTTATGGTTTAAATCTTGATATATTCTCTGTTTCTTTTGCTGCCATTTGTCATTTGTCTTGTTTATGTCTTCATTCATGTTTCTGTAATTAAAAAGTGGTTTTGGGTTTCAGGGCTCGTGAGTTGTTCTATTATTTGAAAGGTGGACAAGTTGATTATGGTGAAGAACACAGCAAGGCTTGTGGCCACTCGCAGTTTGGACGGGTTTATGAACAAGGTTGACAATTCTACCCTCTTCTCTTTCCCTCACTTGTTTTTGCAATTTGTGAGCTTGTTTGTATTAGACAAATTAACCCGTTCTATCAGGCCTAATTTGAAGTTTGTTTTGCATCTTGTAACTGGAATGCAGGGAATTACCCTGAATGGGACGAGGACCATCCTATTCACTTCGTTGGGCACTCAGCAGGTGCTCAGGTTGTTCGTGTTTTGCAGCAAATGCTTGCGGACAAGGTTAGTTCCGTTTGTTCATGTGATCAGCAAATGATAATTAATGGATCTTCTCTGTAATTTATTTCGTCGGTATGTTTAATCATTTGCTTATGGTGATTTTAGGCATTCAAAGGACATGAGAACACTTCAGAGAACTGGGTATTGAGCATAACATCCTTGTCTGGAGCGTTTAACGGGACTACAAGAACCTACTTTGATGGGATGCAGTAAGTTCCATTCAAACTGGTTTCTTAATTTAAAACAACAATTTTATCTAGGAACCTTTGAGTTGCAAATATTGCTGTGAATCTCCTGAGTGTTGACGGTAATTGAGTAAATTTTGAGACAAGAAATACAGACTCTGAACGAATAGTAGAGCATCAACTTACTAGTATTGATGATTTATCGCTGCAGAACACAAATAAGTAGCTTAAGTAATCTGAATTGCTATTCACTCATAAGGTCATGCATCAAAGATTGTTTTTGTTTTTTATTTTAGATATTTTCCCAAATGATTATTGGTAGTGCTTGCAACTTTTACCATTTCATCTGTTTTATCAATACTAATTTTTATTTGACTAATATAGCAAATAATGTCAAATTCCTAACTTTGCTGCCATGGTTCCATACTTCTACAGACCAGAAGATGGGGAAACCTTGAAACCTATATGTCTGCTTCAGCTGTGCCGCCTAGGAGTGATAATTTATGATTGGCTTGATATCCCTTGGCTAAAGGACTATTACAATTTTGGCTTTGATCACTTTAACATGTCATGGAAGAAAACGGGTATTCGAGGTCTTGTTGATTGCCTCATGGGAAAAGCAGGCCCATTTGTTTCAGGAGATTGGATTCTTCCTGATCTTACAATTCAAGGGTCTATGCAACTCAACAGCCATCTGCAGACTTTCCCCAACACATACTATTTCAGTTACGCTACCAAACGTACTAGGAAGATTATGGGTATCACAGTTCCTTCTAGTATATTGGGAATCCATCCATTGCTCTTCATCAGAGTATTGCAGATGAGCCAATGGCGTCATCCTCCAGATGTTTCTCCACCTTATAAAGGCTACAGGTGTGGTTACAAGCAAGATATAATGCTGTGTTTTCTCATTTAGTTTTGAAACAAATTTTGTTAGAAGCTTTGTCCATATACTTTAGCTTCTACACGCAACCAAATTTTATTGACTTTGAAATTATGTTTGGTTTGAATCATTTGAAAATTTTTTATATTGTTATGACTTGGTCTTAGGACTAATACCGCATTTGCCTTTGATAAATTTTAATAAGTTGACCAAGATAACTGTACGGAAATCTCTAGAATTTTAGAACAATTTCCTTGCTGTTACATTTTATCTCCTCTCCAAATTGAGAGATAAGGGTTTGACAGTGAAATAAAACTGTAACTGAAATCGCTGATGGAGCAAAAAACTTCTAGTTATAATTAAATTGCATCATGACTCACGCCTTACATAAATGTGTTTGCAGGGATGAGGATTGGTGGGACAATGATGGTGCACTGAACACCATATCCATGACTCACCCTCGTCTACCAATTGAGCACCCCAGCAGTTATGTGGTAAATGATTCTGATTGCCAACCTTTGCAACCGGGCATCTGGTTAGTATTGTTCTTAAATCTTCAATTGCTTTGCTACACATTCCAAATGCCAATACCAAACATCATAGGTGTTTTTATATTGGAAAAATCTTGTTTGAGTATCACAAGAATTTAAGCAACTTGTCTAGTGATTATTTTTGGAATAGTTTCTTTCTTTAGGATTAAGCTGTAAGGTTTCATCCCTCTTTGTTTGAATCACTGCTAGATGTATGATTGTTCTGTGAGCTTACTTAGAAATGGCTTTTTCTCAATGCAGGTACTACAAGATTGTGGAAGCTGATCATATTTTCTTCATTATAAACCGGGAAAGAGCAGGTGTTCAGTTTGATCTGATCTATGATAGCATTTTTGAACGATGCAGGAAGCATGTGTTTAGGAAGACTCCACCAACTTTACCGAATGAAACCCACATTTAGCATAGGATCTGTTAGTATCATACAAACCCTACAGATGGAAGAAAAAAATGTGGTGAAGCCATTATTTGCCTTCTTTCCCCTTTTCCCCTCTTAGGGATGATGTAATTGTACATTTCTCTCATTTTCAATTTGCTTTTTTATATTCTCTTTCTCCTTTGTATCATCTTATCTAGGTTGTAGATTTTTTGAGATATCAGTGGCTTAGTCTTCAGATCAGACCTCTTTGGCATGCCGAAGTTAGATGGTTTACTGAGGACATAAAAAAATTCTCGCAAAAGAATACATGAATTTGTTTTTAGTCATCTGTATGCACAACTTCATATGTATTCTTTTTGAAACTTTCATTTTTGTTTTCTCTTGGGATTTGTTTTCAAATTGTGTTAATACTTTGATATCCTTGAGAAATAAGGAGTGCCGTGATTACAACTTTAAGAATAAAGGGAGTGCCGTGATTACAACTTTAAGAATAAAGGGAGTAGAAGTCATGCAGTAATAGTATGGTGATTTGTTTAGTCTCATGCAGACCGCAAAAAGCAAAACCCAGAGAAAAACCCTCAGAAACCATAGGGTCCACCAGTCCTTAAATAATGAGTCCAATCCCACTAACTAATCCTGAATTTTCTCAGAAAAAATGGGAAACCCGTCGGTAAGAGCCATGCATCTTTAATTTTTGGCCAACAGACAGGATGACCAACTTTTATGTCTGCGATTCTGATATCTCATAATCTCTGAGGTTTGATTATTGACCATGCTGAATAAAGAGAGAGCAACTTAGTGAATTTGGATGTTTGTGCTGGAATTTTGCTGCGGGCGTGATCAGATTGTCTGCTGAAATGCTGTCTCTGAAAATGTTTCTCAGTAAGGTGTAATTTCAAATGATGATACAGCCATCGCAAACGGTAAATACTAGTCAGAGTCAATGATCTGTTGTCTCCGGACTTTTCGAAGGGTGTCCTGCTTTGTCTTCATGCTATCTATCTAAATATCAACTTGATAATACTTGAAGTTGAGATTTTAGAAATACAGGACCACAGGACACGAATTGTGTATGAACAACCACATAATTCCAGGTCCAAAGACAAGAGTGATAACCGTATCGCCCAACTGGTGTTTATCTCTTCTCTCTCTTGCGTTTATTAAGTGTGTGTTAACTGCCAACCTACTCCGTGACCTCAAACTTCTACGATTGATGGAGATTGCCAAGAATTACTGTGTAACAAGAAAAACAAATCTCAGTCGTCCTGTGGAGCCTGGAAACTAACTGTCATACGTCTCTCGTAACTGGGCTTCTTCTTATTGAGCTTACTGTTGTAAACTTAGTAAATTATGTGGGCTGGACCCATCTGTCCCCTAGACATATTAGCAATGTGATCCCTAAGAACAGTGCTGTTAGACCCAATATTTGATGTTATCAGACCTCTTCTTCCTCTTAGCCCAATTGGTAATATTTATACTGTAAATGCATTGCTGAAAAGAAAGAGAAAACATTCATGATTACATATTTACTCTTAATCTGGACCACTAACTGTCACGTGAGCAATCGCCGATGCCACATGCATGGTCATTGGTGGCACATGAGGTTGACGCCGACAATGAATCAAAATCATCTGGGTTTTATATATGTATTACTGGCGCCACACAAGTCATGTGTTGGCGACCAAACTTGTAGCACTTGCATTCCAAAACCGGTAAACAAGACTATCAGAATCTTAGGGCATGTAGATAGTCATATATTGTATAGACCATTGGTGCTCCATATGATGTCTGCAAATAAGGCATCGACTCTGGTATATTTCTCAGGGAGGCATTTAAGAGATGAACAGAATCATGTGAGATATTAGAATGATATTTTTTTCAATTGAGTTCTCCGTTTGAAGTAACATAAAATTTTAAGTTCTCCGTTTAAAGTAACATAAAATTTTAAGTATAATAGATCTATTTTATTAATATAATTAACAATTTAAAATTATATAATTAATAAAATAAAATAAATTTAATTTAATTTAATTTATTAATTAAATTATCCTATTAACGAGCATATTTTCTCTCGAAGTAATGTAAGTTTGAGTGCTGTTATATATTCACCTTAATAAATGTAAAATCCATCCATCCTTGCCAATTCAAAAATTTAAATCTTCAATGCTTTTTATTGAATAAAATTATGCTATTTTCTAATAATTATTAATTAAAAGTAATAGTATTTTAACTTTAAATGGAAGTAAGGTTAGACATTTTAAATTCATATCCCAAATTTTAGTTTCAAATCATGTGATATTCATAAAGTTAGAAGTTAATTGGTGTTATAAATTTTTAAAAATTATAAAAATATATAATTAACGATCATTTTACGAATGCTATATTGTATAATATAAATAATTTGAGATGTATAGCACTACTTTTTAAATATATTTCTAATAAATAACATTATTACGAGAAATTAACGATGTAAATATATAATTGTACAAAGGTATTGTAATTACATGTAAAAACACAACTATTTCTCTTACTTCCTCATTTTGTATACTATTCATAAATAAAAATTGCATTTTAAAGAGAGAAAATTAAAATGTATGTTGTTTTTGTAAAGTTAATGCTTTTGTTTTTTTAAACCCATCTATAGATTTAACATTTTTACTTATCATAAATTGCCGCAATTAAACATTTACATAAAGAAAGGTATGATTTTCGATTTTACACCCTTAAAGTAGGAGTTGACATCAAATCGCCCATCTTATTGTTTAATTTGATGGCCTACGTTGTGTTTTTGTTAGGAATAAATGAACATTATTGGCTATCACTTAAGAATTAGGATTCTTTCTAATTTTTTTTTTTTTTTACTTTCTGATAAGATTTTGATACATAATAAAATTAATAATGAACGATTTAAATTATATTTTAATAAAATTTATAAATTAATTTTAAATTTTATAATATAAATTAAAAAATTCAAAGTATAATATCAATCATTCATAATTAATTATGTCATCTGTTAATATTTAATTAAGTCAAAGATTAAAAAAAATACTAAAATAAAATTCTAATTTCTCATTTAAATAAAGTTATGTTCACTAGTATCAAGTAATTCTAACTTAGCTCGAAAGATGAAGCTAACTATATCATATGTTATATTGCCTGGAAGAAAAGTGATACAAAATTGGTCGTTCAATAATTACCCATGATTTAGGTAATATCAACCAATTACTTTACTTCTATGTTACATGAATATTCCTTCGTAATTATTACACCAAAAGTATATAAATAGAGGCCTTGAAATTTGAAAAAGAATTTAGAACTCTCGAATTTTCAATATATACTTTTAAAATACAACCAGAAACAATCCTAAACAATCTCCAAAATTTGAATACTTTTATAGAATAGACATGAATAAAAAAACTAAAGAGTAACACTTAACAATAGTTGAACAAGTAAGGAGTGTGCAAGATTCTTTTTGTGCAATATTTATTAAGAATATGCAAGATTCTTTTAGTGCCAAGGTCATAATTTTGTGTGTTGATTCTTTTCTGAACAAAAAATTAGGTATCAACAATAGAATTAGATTCCAGAATCGCAATTTTTTTCTTTGAGGTATGTTCTACCATAATTTTTTATATACATAAACTGGTGCACCTTGAATAGTCAAGATTTGCATATCACATATTGATCAAACAACTTGAAATGTATACATACATACAAACACAAATTTGTTTTTTACATTACTAAGATGGATATTCTATCATATTAATGAAGGTTTCAAATATCTAAGTTGGTTAAAATGGTATCCAGCAGCATTCTCTAATTAATATAGTACTCATTACAAATACAATTTGCTAAATTTTTGAATAGCAGTATGATCCTACCCAACAAATATTTTTAACTAACTAGATACATGAACGTCTTCAACTTTAAACCCCAATGTCTCAAATTTCAAAATATTTGTCAGTCCATCACAACTAAATATGGAAGAATCTCTCTTCTTAGTTTGATTTTGCATTGATATGAGATCTGATTTGATTTTCTTCCTTTACATATTCAGTTTGGAAGGGAAAGGGAAGCGT
This sequence comes from Swietenia macrophylla, assembly GCA_032401905.1. Taxonomy (NCBI): domain Eukaryota; kingdom Viridiplantae; phylum Streptophyta; class Magnoliopsida; order Sapindales; family Meliaceae; genus Swietenia; species Swietenia macrophylla. The sequence continues at coordinate 6,613,204 of CP135585.1, read as the reverse complement.
ACATTAACTTATTTCCATACAAGATAATATTTTCTAGGCTTTATAATTAAGAAGAATCTTGGACATTATAGGAGTATTCATGCACCGTCCACAGTAATTATGCATCTCATCGATTGCTCATCAACTATTTATATATATATAGCCAACTGCAGACAACGTCGAGCCCAAGTTCACATTCTAATTGTTCCTTGAGACAGACAAGCACTTTCCTTTCACACAAAACGAAGATGGTTGGTTTTGAGAAGGCAGCTAACCCTATTATTATTAAAGCCTCCTTGCCGTCCGCTAACAACACTGACACTTGTCTCTCCCCAGATTCCATCCTCAACCTTCAACAGTAAGTTCTTAATCTCTTGGCTTCTGTCGGTCATGATACAGATATTGCAACTGCCAATTACGATCTTTTTCTTCTTCATTTATTTCCTTGTGGATTTTAACTCAAGTGTCTGGGTTTCAGCACTGTTCCATTCACTTTTTACGTACGGCTACTCTGACATGCAAATAATCTGATTCAATCTTATCTTTATAAGAAGTTTCATTAATTAGTTTACAGCTTCAGTTATTGTTTCCTCGGACGGAACTGGGTTCGGATTGAATTTTTTTTTTTTTTTTTGGTCTTTGAATAAGTCAGTGTTTTAAAGCGATAAACACGGAGATAATATTGATTGCATCCTAACAGGGGTGATCCAACGGCGTTTGAACCCTATTGGAGGAATCTGGGTGACAAGTGTGCGATAGTGTTCTCCGGCAGTGATCTGATGAGCTATTTGAGTGATATCGGCAACATTTGCTGGTTTCTGGAACCAGAACTCGCGGATGCAATCAGAAACCTACATGTTGAGGTCGGGAACGCAATATCCAACGGTCGGCATATCGTGATCGGAACCGGTTCTACGCAGCTCTACCAGGCTGCACTCTATGCTCTATCTTCTCATGATGGGACCGATCCAATCAGCGTAGTATCTGCTGCCCCTTACTACTCGGTGAGCCTAATCGAACTATAATTTTTGATATCACTGCAATCGTATGATTTGACTGAATTTTTTTTTATTTTCTTTCTATGATTAATTGCTGAGTTCAATGTAGATCTTGATTAGGAGGGTGCTGCACTTTACTGAGACAAAGCTGTCTTCTGCCAAAGATATGTTAACCTCCCAAATTAAGCTAAAGCGTTTAATCTTATGTAGATCATGAGACAAAGAGACAGACATGTTTATTAATTCAACATACACACATCTAGAAAGAACAACAACAATCCGTATGTTGCATGTGTTAATAGATCGTAAGACAAATATGGTAACATGGGCAAGTCTAATTTGAGGAACCATGTTGTTGGCCAAACATAATTAAGTCATTATTAATTAATTTGGGTCAAATATGATGATGATTAGGAGTTAATTATGGCATATAAAGCGGCAATAAATAAGAACTGAAATGATTTTATAATTTTTACTTGGACTGATCATCTACTAATTATAAACTAAGGTATTGTGTTGATCTTTCTTTAACAAAAATCTGTTGCTTGCAGCAATATCCACCAGAGACAGACTACCTGCGTTCAGGGCTTTACAAATGGGCTGGTGATGCATACAAGTTTGATAACGATGGACGTTACATAGAAGTCGTCAACTCACCTAACAATCCCGATGGAACTATTAGAGAAGCTGTGGTGGTGAACCAGGGTGGAGGCAGGCTCATTCACGACCTTGCCTATTATTGGCCTCAATATACCCCGATTACCCATGCTGCTGATCATGATATTATGCTTTTCACGCTCTCCAAATGCACAGGTCATGCTGGTTCTCGCATTGGGTGAGCATCTCATAATTCACGCCATGGCAATCTAGATAACTATGGTTGATATCAACTGAGACTGATCCTTATATATTTTTATTTTGAAGCTGGGCGCTTGTTAAGGATGCTGAAGTTGCTAGAAAGATGACCAAGTTTATAGAATTTAACAGCATCGGTGTATCAAAAGAATCCCAGCTTCGAGCGGCAAAGATTTTTAGAATCATTTGCGATGGCTGTCAAGATTTCGGGTCAACCAAATCATACAATAACTTCTTTCAATATGGCCGATATCTCATGGCTGAAAGATGGAAAATGCTGCGAGAAGTGGTAAAACACAGTGAGGTTTTCAGTCTGCCTGAGTACCCACTAAATTACTGTAACTTCACTGGAAAACTCACTAACCCACATCCAGGTACTCTGCACTAACTAATCAAAATGTATAGTATTTGAATATTCATGCTTTTATTCTTTTAATTCACCAAGTAACTTGCCATTGTTTTTCTGCCAAACAGCATTTGCATGGTTGCATAGCAAAGAGTACGCGGACTGCGAGAAACTCTTAAGAGAACAGAAGATAATGGTGAGAGGAGGGAAAGAATTCGGGGCTGATGAAAAATATGCCAGGGTTAGCATGTTAAGTCGAGACGAGGCCTTTAACATTTTCTTGGAGAGGATATCGGGAATCAAAGGGTGATTATTGATGAATAATGAAAAGCATAGAAGTGAAACTGATGAGCCACATCGAATAATCATGGAGAGAGCTTAAGCATAATTTAGTCGCTTACATATTCTCTCTGTTTTCTTTTTTCGTTCAAGCAAGCTTGCATGTAAATATTCTGTCAACACCTCATTAATAACATTAGTTAGTTTATATAATAATTTTGTTAACCCTCTTATTAAGCATGATAATTAAATTCTTTGAAATTTTGGTGGAAAATAATCTGTAAATGCAGCATCGAGATGTGGGATATGGTTCTGACCCATGAAAGCTGGACTGGAGATAATGGCCCAACTCAGGGTTTATGAGGAGTAAAACATTTTCATGGGCCAACTACATTTTTTCTCTGCACTGCCCAGTCTGCTGCATCAGCCCATCCTCAATCCATTCATGTCTATAGACTTTCAACAGCTTCAAAATCTGCTCCTTATTTTAGTTGAAAGGATGACAGTTTGGTAAGAAGGGCGACAGGGAAAGCAAAAGGCCAACAAACCAACGAACTACCGTTATCGTGTGATGAAATTTCTCTTGCCAGTGTTTTTGCCAACTGGACAAGTTACAGTTTGAAAGAGCCCTGTGAAGTTCTCACATCGCTTCTCAGGTTGATCTTATATAATAGCTTTACTTTTTCTCAAGCTTACCCATAAATCCAACCAGGAAATATTAGGCGCATATATATATATATATATAGAGAATTAATTTTAAATAAATGCAGAAAAGTCAAATCGGGTAGGAATCTCAACATAATGCCAGCGAAGTATCTGTTGACTGTTGACAAGACTATGGACTGATGGACATGCAACCAAGTCACTGTAGGGAATTGAACTGTTTCTCGTGGATAAAGTTCATCATTATTCTCTAAAACTACAAAATTTCTCAAAATTCTATGAATATAAACTAGCGGGGTGCATTGCATGTGTGGAGAGAAGAACTCCACCACCACTGGCTTAAATCGACCAAAGCAAGCAGCCAATTCCACTCTCACACCTCTGTTTCCATTCAAAACAAAAGGAAAATTGAAAATGGACTCTCTTTCATCTCTTCTCTACCACCTACTTCTCCCCGTTTTTGTTCAACTCTTACAAATTCCATGGTCCAGAATCCATCTGAATAGTTCCTTAGATACTCTTCCTTCACCTTTCAGTTGTCTCTCTACCTTACCAGTCCTTCCAAAATATGACTCCATTTTATTGCTAATCTTCTTCAAGAAACACTGTTTCACCAGAAGCATTTCTTCGTCACAACTCTCTCTTCATCTCCCTAAACATCGTTCTTCACCCTTTACAAATTACACTCACTTTTTCAAGAGAGAAACTCTATTTCTCAAACCAAATTTGTCAGTACGCAAATAATCCCTCTCTCTCTTTTGAGCCTCAAGAACTCTAGACTCACGCCTACTTTTGCAAGCATATCGTCTTTTGCCGAAGCTGGAGGTGGAGAAGTAAAATTAAAAAAAAAGGAAGGAACCCAGGTTCAGAAACATCATCATGAAAGTGCAAAGGCGGAAGATGATGATGGCTTACCTGGAATGGCACAAGCCTTTCATGTATCTTCAAGCACAGCCTCTGCTATTTCTATATGCATAGCCTTCGCTGCTCTTACTCTTCCTTTTTTCATTAAGTCTTTGGGTCATGTTCTGGACGTGAAGCCAAAGCTTTTATCGTTTGCAACACTTTTATTTGGATTTTACATGGCTTGGAATATTGGAGCCAATGATGTAGCCAATGCCATGGGGACTTCAATGGGATCAGGTGCTTTGTCACTGCGACAACCCGTTTTGACTGCTGGTGTGTTGGAGTTTTCAGGAGCATTATTGATGGGAACCCATGTGAGCAGTGCAATGCAGAAGGGGATTCTACTTACTAACGTCTTTCAGGGGAAGGACACTCTGCTTTTTGCTTGGTTGCTATCTTCTTTGGCTGCAGCTGGTTCTTGGTTACAGGTACATTATTTTAGCTTTCTCCATTATTTTATCTTGATTATGATAGAGATGTTTTATATTTGAATTTTTTGATGGTGCTTTTACTATGGGGCCCTTTCATTTTTGTAATGAATTATAGCAAAGCATGCAAAAATTTAGTTTGGAAGGATACGTGTTTTGCTATGGATGACTTTCTTTACGGTGAATTCTAAACTAATTCGTACCTGCTTCAAAAAAAAAAAAAATGTCTGGCTTTGAAAAATCATGGAAACCCAAACAGTTTTTTACTTTCTTAGCTTCACTGAACTAAACTTTCAGTCAGAAGAATCTGGCTTCATCATTCACTGCTTGTATTCCCTCATTTACTTTATCATTAAATACATTGGACTAACAAGTGTACAAAGGTAATCCGTACTCTTGATTGATGGTTTTGGGATGATTGAAAATCCAAGCGTAAGCTTATTAACAATTGTTTAATGCTACCTGTGGTTAGTGTTTTATAAGCGTCCTTCATCTGCCAAGATTTTCTCAATGTGAAAAGACAGAAGCTTGAAATTGTTTCTCTTCACTTTATGGCTCTAGAATTGAGTTCGTTGTTTCCCTAATGTGTTTATATGCTACATTCTGGAGTTCTCTGATTATCCAACAATGATATTTTGTATTATCAGGTTGCATCTTACTATGGTTCGCCTGTATCCACAACACACTGTGTTGTGGTTTGAATGGTTGGATTTGGTCTTGTTTATGGAGGAGCTGGTGCTGTTTTTTGGAGCTCATTGGCGAGGGTGACTTCATCATGGGTGATTTCGCCAATTTTCGGAGCACTGGTGTCGTTTCTTGTCTACAAAGGCATTCGTTGGGCATGTGCTTGCACCTTGAGATATTCAAAAATAAAGCTTGCTGCCTTGCGTCCCGTATGCCTTTGCCTCGCATGTGAAAGCTTTAACATTGATCCGTTTGTATGATGGCCTTTCTCGAGTACACATATTATACTTGTTCAGGAAGATTCATTGCTATAAGCCTTTTAACTTTTAGAAAATCTTGAGCCATGGGGATGCTGGAGTTACTTGGACACAGTATGCATACTCCTTTTGCAAGGCTTTGCAATTTGCATTAATTGGTAAGAATCGACCATAAAAGGGGCTATACCCCATACCAAATATTACAATTAGTAATGATAAATTTGATGTCCTAAGTTCTGGAAATCTGTATTACATAAGAATTATTTGAATGGAAAAAGACTCCATTGTTCTTATAACCTTCTTATTTTTCAGTTTGTATACAGTGCTTCAAATCCTGGACAAGCTGCAGCTGCTTTTGCTGCTCCAATTGCTGTTTCTGTGGGTGTAACTGAAATCTCTTTTGCAGCCTTTCCTCTGAGCAAGATCTTTCCTTTGGCTCTAGCCCAAACTTTAGCATGTGGTGCTGCTGGTGCCTTCTTAGTTAATAGAATTATCCATAAACAACTTGGTCATCCCCTCATCAAATCTACCTCATCACAACCAGAGCCCCAAGATACTGCTATCCACATTAAAAATATCGGAATTTTCTCTGATGTTGATGGCCCCAAAGGTACCCAACTGGAAATAGTTTATGGCGTTGTCGGATATATGCACGTCCTTTCAGCCTGCTTCATGTCATTTGCCCATGGTGGAAACAATATCTCCAATGCAATAGGACCTCTGGCAGCTGCATTATCTATTCTTCATGGTGGTGCCAGCGGAAATGATATTGTTATTCCAACAGATGTTCTTGCGTGGGGTGGTTTTGGTATTGTTGCAGGACAAATGATGTGGGGTTATAGAGTGATAGCCACAACTGGGAAGAAGATAACAGAACTAACACCCGCCAGAGGATTTGCAGCTAATTTTGCTGCAGCTTCTGTGGTTTCATTTGCTTCAAGGTTGGGATTTGCCCATCTCAGCAACCCACACTTTGGTGGGTGCAGTCATGGGAGTTGGGTGTTGCAAGGGGACCAAACAGTGTTAGAGCAGAAACTGTGAAAGAGATAGCGCTTTCCTGGGCTGTTACAATACCTGTTGGTGCCGCCTTTGCAATTTTCTACACATGGATCTTGACCAAGCTTTTGTCATTTATATATTGACTAGAGGTTTAAAAGATTGACATGAACAATTTGCTGTATATGATTAAATAAAAGCACTCATATTTTTCGCCAACCAAATTTCGGTATGATTATTTCTTCTTGAGCTGATGTGGTTTCCTCCTGTGGAAGTCACTCCATGCTGGGGGCTGGGATTCGGGAATGCCCAAACTAGTTCTGTTGAGAGATTGGGAAGAATGATCAGTTTCCTGCTGAACTTCAATTTTGTGTTGAATGCAAAAGAGTTATGTTGTGAAACTTTTTTACTTCCCATACTGATAGGTGTTGTTTTCGACTGAAATTCTTGGCTACGTATTTTATTGATCAAACTGGCTTAAATACATTAAAAATTTAACCGATAATTGTAACTAAAACAGAAAAGATAGCAGAAACTAATGCAACAACTTGCTGCGATTATTCTCCCAATTGGAACACTCCTCCTTGTCTTTGATGCTGCAAACTCCCAATTTTTCTCTCAACACAACAAACTTGGTTTTAAGCAAAACTTTTATAAAAATATCAGCCATTTGTTCCTCAGTCCCGCAATACATTAAGGAAACCTCTTCTTTTTTCTGAATTTTCCTCAGAAAATAAAACTTAATCTTAAAATGCTTTGTCTTGTCATGAAACACTTGATTTGAAGATATTGATATGGCTGCTTGATTATCAGCAAAAATCTGAGTTGCTTGTTGCTGCACCAGCTTCAAATCCTTCAGAATTTTTCTAAGCCATATCGTATGATTTGCTGCAGCAGTTGCAGCAACAAACTCAGCTTCTGCAGTGCTTTGAGCTATAATTTCTTGCTTCTTAGAACACCAATTGATCACACCTGAACCAAAATTGAAACAGCAATCAGTCGTACTCTTCATATCATCAAACGAACCTGTCCAATCACTGTCAAAAAACCGATTGACTTAAAATTCTGACAACTTGCATACTTAACACCATAGTCAATAGCTCCTTAGATGTATCTAATAATACGTTTAGCGGCCTGCAAATGTTTCTCACTTGCACAATGCATAAATCTGGACAGAAGACTCACAACTTGTACAATATCAGGTCTGGAAGCAGTGAGGTATATGAGGCATCCAATTAAACACCTGTAGTGATTCTCATTCACCTTGGCAGCACCATCATCCTTGCAGTACTTGACTCTAGGTTGCATGAGAGTATCAGAAGATTTACAACCTTCCATATGAAAATTTTTGCAGAATCTCGTTGGCATATTTGCATTGATTAATGAAGATTTCATTTTTCTGTTGCCTTACTTCTAAACCAAGAAAGTAAGACATCAGTCCCACGTTGGTCATCTTGAATTCCTTCAACATTTCCGCTTTGAAAAATTCAATGAGCTCCTGATTGCTTCCTGTGATTAAAAGATCATCAACATAAACTGAAACAATGATTAAATCAGGACCTTCCGTTTTTACATAAAAGAGTTACTTCACTTAGACTTTTAACAAAACGTAAGCTAAGAAGGTGATTATCTACACGACTGTACCAGGCTCTTGGAGCCTGCTTGAGGCAATATAAAACCTTCTTTAATAAATACACCTTCTTCTCTTACCCTTGCACAACGAAACCATTCAATATAGATTTCCTCATTCAGAAAAACATTCAAAAATGCAGACTTTACATCCAGTTGAAACACTTTCCAACCATTTTGGGCTGCAATGGCAAGGAACAATCGAATGGTGTCAAGCCATGCCATAGGAGAAAAGGTTTTACAGAAGTCCACACCAAAAATTTGTGCATAACCCTTTATGACAAGCCTTGCTTTATACTTATTTACTGATTCATTAGCATTAAACTTAGTTCTGAAAACCCATTTTACCCCAATAAACTTTCTGTTTTGAGGTCTTCCAACTAACTGCCAAGTTTGATTTTTCTCAATGTTCGAAGCACTTCTTCCATGCCAACTTTCCATTTTTGCTCCTACATTGCTTCTTCAACACTTGCTGGTTCTAGTACTACAACATTGCAACTTGCATAAAAGTCAGAAAGTAATCTAATGCCTCTCATTGGCTGCTCATCAAAATCTTCCTCGTTTGGCTGGAGTCCACCAAATTGATCGTCTTTGCTTGCTTTCCAATCCCACTGTTCTTCCTCCATAAAGACTACATCTCAGCTGATGATAATTTTTTCTGTTTGAGGCTGAAATATTCTATAGGCTTTAGAGGTACTGCTATAGCCTATGAAGATTCCGAGCTCAGATTTTTGTCCAATTTGTCTCTCTTAACCTGCGAAATGTAAGAGAAACATAAACAACCAAATACTTTTAAATTTGACAAAGATGGTTTATGACCAAACCATGCTTCATAAGGTGTTTGATTATGAAGAGCACTAGTTGGTAATCTATTGAACAAAAAAACAGCAGTATTGGCTGCCTCTGCCTAAAAAATTTTAGGCAAATCCTTCTCATATAGCAAGCAACGAGTCATCTCCATGATGGTCCTATCTTTTCTTTCACTGACTCCATTTGGCTGTGGAGTATAAGAAGTAGAGAGTTGATGTTCAATTCCTATCTCCTCACAAAATTTGCTAAACTGGTCTGAGGTGTATTCCTTTCCGTTGTCAGATATTAGTACCACCATTTTACAGCCACTTTGATTCTCCACCCAAGCTTTAAACCTCCAAAACACGGTAGCTACTTCGATTTTGAACCTGAGAAAATATATGCAACGCATCCTGGTCAGATCATCTATAAAGATAATAACATTTACTACCTTTAAAAGATGGTACCTCGTAAGGTCCTCCAAGATCAGTATGTACTAGCTGAAGCTTGTGTGTAGCCCTCCAACCGTTTTGCTGAAAGGGTAGCCTTGTTTGTTTGCCGAACTGACAAGCTTACAACTTGAGATCCTTTCCTCCAATAGATCCAAGCCTTGAACCAGTTCATGTTTCTGCATTAAAATGATTGCAGAATGATAATAATGCCTCAACCGCTTATGCCAAAGATCAATCGTTTTCACAGAAGCTGGATATGTGGCTTGTTTTTTCTCCATCAGATCAAGCGAAAAGCTTGATCACACGTCTTATTCTCAAAATGCACCTTGAAACCTTTTTCAACTAATTGACCTACACTTGGCAAATTTTGATCAATTTCTGGAACATATAACACGTCAGTAATCACTTTAACTCCAAAAATAGTTTTAACTGCAACGAACCTTTACCTCGTACGGATACATACTCTCCATTTCCAACCTTTACCTTGGAAATTGATGTTCTATCAAGCTCTTTGAAAAGCTCGACCATTATTGGTCATGTGATTCGTACAACGACTATCCACTAGCCAAGTTTCACCTTGGTTGCTGCTTGCATAACAGGAAGCCACAAACAACTGTTCTTCCTCCTCTTGATTCACAGTTCGAGCTTCATTCACTTGCTGCTTTCTTTTGTCTTGCAAATCCTTTCCATGTGACCCACTTCGTTGCACTTGTTACACTTACATCAGGTCTGCTCCAACACTTGAAATGTGGGTGATTGGTTTCGCCGCAATGTTGACAAGGAGGATGATTAACTGCCTTGTTGTTGTTTACTCCATTACTACCCGCATCACTGCTACTTGTTCCAAGAGTTCCTTTTTTACCAGCGTCAGCGCCTGAATTGCCCTTGTTTTTCTTCCATTTTTTCTTTTTGCTTTTGTCAAAATCATTAGCTTGTAGATTGGCTTGCATGGCACCTTCCAAAGTTACACCTTCTCTAATCTATTTTCTTTGCTCGTGAGCTTCCACAGCATTGAGAAGTTCTGCTAATGGAATCTCTATAAGGTCTTTGATTTCCTCCAACGCAAAAATCTTGGCTTCAAACCTTTCTGGTAGGGTCACCAGAAGCTTCTTAACTACTCTACTGTCAGGCATGTTTTCACCAAGAAGCCTGAGCTTGTTGACAATCTCCAACAGCCTATCTGCATACTCCCTAGCAGTCTCGGAGTCTTTCATCCTCTGTAACTCAAATTCTCTCATGAGATTCAAGCCTCGCGTGTTTCTTGTTTTTGCATTGCCTTGAAATTCAGACTTGTGGTACTCCCAGATTTGAAAAGCTGTTTGTAGGTTCATGATCCTAATAAATAGATTTTCAGACACAGCTGAATATAGGCAAGATTTAGCCTCGAACTTTTTCGAGATTTTTTCTCGATGATTCTTGATTTGCTGCATCGTAGGATTTTCAGGTAATGGTAGAATTTCGAGCTCCTCCACCACTACTTCCCAAAGATATGCCTGCAAATAAGCAGTCATCTTCACAGCCCACAACTGGTAATTTTCACCAGTGAATAAACGGAGGTGGAACCGGTGCGAAATGTTCTGAGGCCATTTATTTGCACTCGAGTAATAATAGTTGGAAACGAGTTGTGTTTGTTCTGAACCACTCACACTCGACTCACTCTCGGCTTGCAACGCAGATCTCTTAAGACGAGGGCTCTGATACCAATTGTTGTTTTCAAGAGAAATTCTTGGCCACGTAATTTATTGATCAAACTGACTTAAATACATTAAAAATTTAACAAAGAATTCAAACGAAATGGTGATAATGAACCATAAACAAAATTGTAACTAAAACAGAAAAAAATAGCAGAAATTAACGAAACAACTTGCTGCGATTATTCCTAAAAGATAGGTTTTCAATTGCAGATAATGTCTTCAACAACTTGAGCCACATCAGCGATGTTCCTTTATTCTCGTAACAACTTTTCTGCAACATCTAAGGCATATTTGGAACAATAGGGTTCAAGATTCATAATACTCACTAGAAAAGTTACGATCCTTCTTGCTGGCTTAGAACTGGCCAAAGCATTCTGAAAGCCAGAGCCATGGAATCATGGCAAACAGAGAATCTTTAATAATTTTTCTCCAGAAAAATAACGGGAAAACAGTAAAAATTCTAAACCCAGAAAACTGACTTGCTATTATTTGTGCCCCTCGTACCACGATGAGGAGCAATTTGACAGCACTGACAAAGGCGATGATTTCAAAGTAATATGTTCAACCAAAGTGTTAAGAAAAAAATTTGGCCAAGCTAAGTGTTGGTAATTATGTTAATTGAGAAATTGATGGATGATCAAAGGTGACTGAAGCATATCGGTAACAAAGTATGGCCCCTCTTGATAAGATTGTACAATGATTTGACAATGGCAAATAATTAAGGACAAACTTTTTAAGACTGAGAATACACAAAGGGTCCTCTCCCTCGGGAACGCCATTACTAGAATCATAGCAACAAAATTATTACATTCAATACATTTTAGTGATAGTTTTTGTCCTGTAAATTTCTCAGGCAGCCGACGCCAACATGGATCCATATATTAACAAACTCAACTGCTTTGCTGAACAGTGTATCAGAATACATAAGGCGATGGCCGTACAAGTACAAATACAAATTCATGGAGAAACTTCTTGCACAGAGGTTAAGCTGGGTTCCCACCCAAAGCCCTGGAACATGCTTGGATTTGGGAGGGGTGGTACAAAAGACTTCTTCTTTTTTACTGCTTTTTTCTTCACACGAGCTGGCCACTTTTCCCCGGAGACATAAAATTCTTGTGCAGAACGAACGGATTCATCTTTCTTGTCTCCGTACAAATCCCAAGTGATTCTTGGTTCCAACATATCTTCCCTGTTTTCAGCAGGTCCTTCGATTGTAAGTTTCTTCATGTGTTTACGCTTCAGTTTCTGCGCTGTGGTGGATGGAATCAAGTAATATTTTTGACCAGGCAACAGGTTCTCTTCTGGCCACAGAAAGGACTCTTGAGGATTTTTAAAAACTTCAGGTCGAGCAACGCACATCCCAGGATATTTTGCCATCAACCGAGACACTGAAACTGCATTTTGGTACAGCTCCTCTCGGCCACCTGCATGAACTACCCGCACAGATATATCCCTTGATTGTAAGGTCATGTCCAATTTTATGGGTGCTCTGCCAATTTCTTTCTTTCCTCTGGAATCTTTGTTGTCCCGGCTGGTTAGTCCCATTAATTGAGCAAAGCGCTTCAGCATTGCCGGCAATCAATAGCTGTCGGATCGAGATGTTTCATTACAATGTACTGGAAAGAGGAGGCGTCATATTAGCTTGAGGTATTTCAATATTATTATGCATGTTGCAAGTTGGACATCCTTTTAGCTTTTTGTTTCCACGGCCGGCTAGCCTTGTTTAATTGATTCCCACAGAAAGTAGTGATGAAACCAAGGCGTAGCACAGACTGCGAGTATAAGAGATGGAATATCTCCTTGTTTTCCACGATGTAACCAAAGTTAGCCTGTGATAAAAATAAGAAAACCTAAGTATGCAGCATTTGGGAAGAGGTCTCTGTCCAAGAAATGAATGGTTAAATTCGTTTCAGGTTCCACACTTTTGTTGTCACCCAAACAGTTAGACCCACCTTCCCCGCAGAGTATCATATAAGCTTGGTTCCTCTGATAGACTGGACGTTGCCGCATGTTACACCACTTTTTCCATTACAGCAATTGTTGGACTATCTGAACAAGCAAAATAGAAGCCAGAGTTCAAGTGCCTAGGTAAGTTAATAGCTCCTGCGGAAAGAACCAGCAGCGTGGACAAATTAGGTGTTTATTTATTCAATTTTCTACTCCAAAAATTTGACAGCTTTATACAATTTTATCAGCTTTTTCTCATATTTATGAAGGAAAAATATAATGTGCATGTTATCCAGTTATTAATTTACGGATCAATGATGTGATCTTTTTTCACCAAACATAGAAAAACAAAATTAAATAATCAAAAAGTAATTGCACACAAATTCGATCAGATATCCTAATCACCTTTCACACTGTACATGTTCAGCATTCTTTTAAATCATGCCAACAATGGATAGTTCTATTAATTGTGGAAAGGGTTGGTAAATCACCTGTTACTTTGTATTCATCAGATAGTGTTGCGAGAAATGAAGGTCCAAAAGTGTAAAGCAATGGCAATGGATTTCTAAACCAATACATATCCACATCACACGAAGTACACTGCGTTCCAACTTAGTATCTGCAGAACCATTCTGGACTTCACTTTGGTAACCCTCTGAAAGCATTTTGTTCCAGAGTGGCAATCATCAAAGCTGATGTTACTTGGAGCTGACAGATCACTGAAAACAGAAGGCCCTGGCACAAAACAGAATCAGATAAAGTGCAGGGGCAAACATTTCACATAGGGTGCTCATGGAAAATGGCAAACATTTCAATTTTCCAATAGTATTATACAAAGCAAAGCTCAGAGAAATGCAAAAAACGATATGGTACATGATATTAGTCATCTTTAGATTCCACTGACAGTCAGAATTATAAAAGATAAGGAGAATGTTCAAAACTAAAACCAACTTGAGATGTTTAAGACCTTTCTACAAGCTAAACTACTGCTTTCCTTCAAAAGCCAAAAAGGATTGCTAGTAGTTCTGCAGAAGGGCCCTAGCTTCCTATTGTGCTTATGATTGCCTATGCATTTGGTTGCAGATAATACGCTTTTTGTCGCTGAGAATGACTAAAAAAGTCACTTGAAAAAGGAAAAAGTAAAAATGTGAAGAATAGATAGATACCTGCAAGCTTGAAAACTGATAGGTTTCATAGTCTACAGCACAAACCACAAAATTTGTGACCCTGAGGCGCGTACACAAACCACAAAATTTGTGACCCTGAGGTGTGTCATCTGCATACCTAACTCATTAGCATTTCCCTCTAGCTATATCCAGCAACTGCAAGAAAAGAACTGTCTTTTTATTGTCCGCAATAACTGAAAAGAGTGACTCCAAGGAAAATGGAAAATCAAGGGGGACCGGGGCTTTAACTGATCTGCAAAAGAGGAATCAAATATTCTGTTTAATAATTTAATACAACCAACACAAGCCATAAGTTTCTTTAACCTCGACGAATGCAACATTTTTCCCTTTCTGGTGCTCAGCCTCTCACACATAAGTGAATAACCAATGTCCTCTGTCATATTAACAAAAAGATATTGCCCATCACACTAGAGAAGTTTTGCCAGACCAGAATAATTAACTTCAAGGAAGAAAGATGATCTGTATAGTGCCCCAAGGTGGGAATTACCAACGGACTCCCAGCTTCTGTTTTCTGCATCTGAAACTTGGGAACCTCCATCCAGATTAGATAAATGCTCAGGATCATACAAAGCGAAACTTGAGATGGTCCAACTGGCATCAAACATGAATCTAAATCCTCATGACAAGGCCTCATTAATGACTAATGGGTTGCGAATCCCCTTCCCATAAAAGAAAGGAGGAAGGACTCCATTATGTAAGGGTAGCTCCCTAGTGTTCCATGCCATAAGCATTGTACCTTCACAAAGATTTCACTGTTTCCTCTGACAATATATCTCCTGAAACTGATGAATGAAGAACGATGTCAATTGAGTTCTCACCAATAGGCCCTCAACTTTCAATGTAGATTAAATTCCTTCATACCTCCCTGGTTGCCATCTTTTCTCCGTCAATATTTCCCATCATCACTCACGTAGAACTGATAGTTGGAAATATTTCGTGATGAAGCAACAAGAAACCAAACAACTTCAACTTTGTAAGCATAATTCACAGTGGAAATGAAGTCAGGCAGGAGAATGGTCTATGAATCAATGAAAACAGAAATATCCTATGTAAATGCCTATGCTCTTGCTACCATAGAATGGAAGAACGAAGTGCTAACAACAAAGCAGAAGGCTAACATATCAGTTGACTTTCCTTGTAAACTGAACAAGATCTAATTTGACATCTGGATAACCGATAACATTGAGCAAATACCGACTTAGACATCTTGACTTTCCATTCAATGACAACTCTGACTCTAATTGGTCACAAAAGAATTCCGAATACAATTAATGAACCACTATTCTACATAAATGGATACTTTTCAAACGGAAATTTTAAGTATATTTACAAATGGTAACCAAATCAAACTCCCCAGATCATTCACTTAGAAACATTAAGCAGATTATTCAACTAAAGGCAGTCAATTATATATCAGGAAAAGAAAAAAAAAAAAACAGTGTAAACATTGAATGCTTACGTGAAATCGATATTGGGTTCAACAAGAAGTCGGGAACCAAAGTTTGCAGCAAAATCGGCTACAGAAGAGTCTTGGCTGAAGAGACTCAACAGTTATTTCTGGTGATAAACCACGCCATGACCGAATAGCTAGACTGTGTCTGAATCCGAGAGAACCGGGAAACGGACAAGGTGCAGTAAATATTGCAACTCTGGGGCTCTTGTCATCAAGTCTGTCGTTCTAGATGTGATGTTTGTTAAAGGTAGGTAATTTCTGTGTAGCATAAATGGAGAGACCAATCAACAAGAACCCTGATAG
This sequence comes from Swietenia macrophylla, assembly GCA_032401905.1. Taxonomy (NCBI): domain Eukaryota; kingdom Viridiplantae; phylum Streptophyta; class Magnoliopsida; order Sapindales; family Meliaceae; genus Swietenia; species Swietenia macrophylla. The sequence continues at coordinate 6,597,359 of CP135585.1, read as the reverse complement.
CAATATTGACCATAAACACAGTTGCAACACCTGTAAATCAAAAGAGCAACAACTGCATTACGTCAGAGAAAGATTCACAATAGAGAAAAAGTAGAAAAAAAAGAACAAGAAAATCAGAAAGGGCCTTAACTTTCATTGTTGTGATGTAAATTAAGAATGCAATGAAGCAGATGCCTAATTTTGATAAAAGGAGAGGAGAAACACCTTATTTATAACAACAATAAATATAAGATTAGAGTTCTCCAATCTTAAGTTATGTAAAAGATTGAAATTCAGTACATACGTGATGGACTAAGCCATGGATGAGAATTTGTCGTCAATCTTACAGACATGGCAAGTAATTTCGAGGTTATATCCCTTCGGTTTGGTTAAAATATATCCCTTTATTTTTAATAGTAATTTCGAAGGAGAAAATTCGTATACGGTAAATTTATAGTTCATGAGAGAGTAGCTAAAATTGCACGTCATCCGTCCTAAACACGACTGGCCAGCCCACACAGAAACTTCGGATATGAAAACGATAAGGGGAAACGGGGCAAAAGCCTAAAATCAAAACTGAGATACAAATTAATTCTGAAGTTCAGGAAGAAATCGGATAGTGATACAAGCATCAAGGAAAGACATACAATATACTACATTCCTATCTTTGCAACTAAATTGCACAGGTCCATTGAACTTCCCTAAACATGTATCAATTCTTGGCTGCCATTGCCACACAACAGTTTCCGTTAGCAAGCTCAAAAGTTTAAACTACGTCCAACCCGAATTCCTTGTGCTTCAGAATATAGTTCAACCCAAGTGATCCTCCTTGATCATCTCTGCCTCCGCCCAGGTGATCTGGATCTTGACCTCCTCCTCCTGCAAAAAATTGTAAAAGTCAATGAACCAAGCAACACCCCTAGTTCGTGATAAAGATTCAAAATTCCAACACTTTCACCTGAGCTGTACATTGTGTTATAAGATGGTTGTGTATGCGTTGTAAACATTAACACAATCATAATCTTAATTAAGACTGCAGGGCAACATACCTGGCTATTTCAAGAGAAGAATAGGGAGAATGCCTGCGCTGAGAATGCTTGCTATGTGGTGACCGCGTAACTTGTCTAGAAATGAAAACATCCATCATGCTGATATGGTGAGTTAAACATACATAATGCATGAGAGATGTTTAGCCTCGTACAGAGTCAAAACCCAAAATCCAGCCTGCCTCCTTTTTTTTTTTTCAACTAATGACACAAGGAGGATCTATACCATCAAAGGCAACGAAGCACAATCTAGAACAGAGAAACAGCAGATCCATACACAGGACTGTTGCTGCTTGTGCATCAAGTGATAACATGTTAAAACTTTGTCTCCTCAGTGCCACTTTCTGCATTAGTATTATATTTACCTAACTGAAGAAGTAAGAAGTATATTGTCGGGGAAAATATCCATTCAAAATGGCAATTCCTTGCTTTGATTACATGCTTTTAGAGGCGGTGTTGAACTATGTTACAAGAAACTAAACTAAAATTTTTGACCAGGAAATTGAAAGAACAAAGAGAAAGCAAGAAAGAGAGAGAGAGAGAGAGAGAGAGAGAGAGAGACAATTAATTGAATCAAACATCTATGACTCAGACCACAAATGAATTTATGGGAAAAAATTGATCATCAGCAGTCACTGTCATTTAAATTAAATACAAGTTCAATGAGGGGCATTATGTACTCATGAGAAAGGAGGTAGACCATTGGAACCAAGCAATTCAGTCAATTTGACTCGGCATCTTACAGTGTTAAAGTAGCCTATTAGCTTGACATAAGTTCAAATGAATGGCACTTAAACAAAATGCGGGACATTACCTTGAAATTTTTTTAGGTATGGCAGCAAACCCCCAAAAAATCAACTTGTTTTCTAAAATGTTATTTAAATCACAATGGGCAAGTTGAATTCTCACAGATGCCCCAACATACCTAATCTTTATCTTTAAGGATCCTTAAAATTAGGAACAGGAAACATGAATATAAGTGATGAACTTGCTTAATGGTTACCTTGTCTTAGACCTCACAGGTGATGGTGATGAATGGCGTTTTCTTGAATGCTGCTTCCTGCAGTACATACAAAGTTTTTTTTTTGTTTTTTTGATAAAGTAACAGAAAATGAGACGCTGCAAAAAATTGTGGGAAAACAAGGAAAAATAGATAGAAAATCTGAAGAGGAACCTTTTAGAATCCTCAGATGAGTCATCACTATCATTTGCATGACTAGCTGAGCCATCCTTACTGTTTCTAACCCTACTGCTAGTTGATGAGGAATGCCTTCTTTTATGCCTGCCTGAGTCATTAGTAACATTCCGTATCAATGCATCTTCTTCCTTTGACCGTGATGTTTTTTTATCAAAATCTACTTTGGTACTAGCTGTCTGGTATCTCTCTGCATCTCTTCCATCCTCCTTAACACCATCAGTGGATCTTTTTTTAGACTTAGATTCCTTAGCTTTTTCCTCAGGCTTAGCATCTTCATCTCGCATTCTATCCCTAGAGCCATTCAAATCATCTGTCTTTTCCTTTCTTGAATGCCTCTCATCATGTCTCCTATGATTTCGATCTCCCTTATCATCTGCCACACTACCAGTCCCTACTTCCTTAACACTGTCTTTCCCAAAAGAACTTTTACTTTCATGTTGATCATTTTTAACTGGTTTCATTCTTGCTTCTGAACTTTGTGAACTATCATTTGCCGATATTTTCATTTCAGCCTTTCCTCTTAAAGTTTCATTCGACTTAGAACCATTGTTGCTGTCCAGCAATTTTCCACCATCAACATTGCTTTCATTATCGCCCCCCTCTACAGAGATGGCATTGGAAGAATATTCATTCTTGTCAACTATATTCTCACTCAACTTACTGACAGCACCACCGCTGTTATTTTTGGACACTGATGTACTAGCTTTATTCAAATCCCTCCGTGAATTTGTCTGAGTTCCATTTTGCTCTTCAGGTTTCACATGTGATCCATTCTCAGCAGCATCGTGTATGTATTCAGAAAGCTTATTCATGGTTGGCTGCTGAACAACATTATTTATAGAGTTTGGCACACTGGAGCTCTGAATTTCATCATCCCCATCATCATCATCTGAGGCATAGTTTGCAAGACCCAATATATCTCCAGGGGCGCTGGAGCTAGTTTTTTCACTGCCACCTTCTATTCCAGATTCCTTGGCTTTAACTGGAACTAGAACCTTAGCAGAGGCCTTTGGAGTTGGAATTGCTGGAGGAGGCAGTGATAGCTTACGAATTGAACTCACAGTATTGTCATTATCTGCAGTAACAGAAAAATATACTATACAACAAAACTTTTAAAAAGAAACTAGAAGTTAGGATACTCAAGCGTCCACAATGTGCTCACCTTCAATTGACAGATCATCTTCACTAAGTACTTTAGTTGCAATTTCATCAAAAAGCTCATCAGTAACCTATTAAAGAAACATTTAGAATTACAACTAAGGATAGAAAGACATTAAATTAGACAAACATCAGCTTTCAGGCAATTGTAACCTTTAAAAGAACTTCAGTTAGGATCCGTTTAATTTCTTGGTTAATTGCTGCAGTTCTAGTTGCTTCCACATAATCCTGCATAGAACAAAACATAGGTCGAATTAAGTGCTTCCGATTTACCATATCACAACAAGAGCAGCTCATAGTTGAAATAAGTGCTTCCAATTTTCCATATCACAATAAGAGTAGCTCATTAAGAGAAAATTAAATCATTGTCAGCTTAAGCAGAAAGAGAAATAAAACCTCATCTTCATCCTCTTCTTCAGTTGATCTGGAAGAATCAATGCTTTTGCTATCTGTCAGATCACTTTTCCCGGATAATTTATGGACACCTTCCTCAATAGATTCGGTTTTCTCATTAGGATTTTCTAGCGAAGACTTAGTGATGGTAGCTTTATTCTTAATAATTTCCTCTTTAAGCCAGTTGGGCACAGGAGCCTGGAAATTTTTCCAAGTGGTAAAGTTGCAGAGGATAAGTCATGCAAACCATAATAATCACAGAAGATTTCAAAGTCAACCAGCATAGAAGCATACCTTTCTGGGACGCTCAGAAACACCAGATATTCCATATGCATCACTTGCGAAGGCTGTTGTAGGATGAAGTGTCGATCCTGCACTGATGCCAAAAGCATTGGCAGATGGGATTGGCTGGAAGCTCTGTCCAGTAAACCTTCCAAATTGAGGTGCAGAGGGTCCAGAAACAGAAGCCATGGCTATGGAAGGATCATGCTGAAAAATAAAGAATATATTAGCATATTAACAGCAAGCTACTAAAGTTGACAGGATACTCATAAAGACAGAACCAAGACCTGTGCTCCTGCTGGAATAACAGGAGGAATTGGTGGATAAACAACACCAGGTGTGACGGGGGGTGTCCAATTATTAACAGAAGGCAACACCACAGCGGGGTCAACACCTCTTACAGCTCCTGCTGACTCATGATGAGCAGCATAACTGGATTGCATATGAGGATCATGTTCATTATTAAACCTAGGTGCAAAATCTAAAGGCTGATCACTAAGATCAGTTGAAGGATTAGCGGCCTGATTCCCATATGCAAGGAGCTGTCCTTCCTGAGCAGAAGAAATGGGCACAGGCAAGGATCTATACATGAGCTCCTTTTGGTCAGCAGTCTCTTGTTTACCTGCCATGATGCAAATAGTCAAACAGGAGGCTAACAAAAATAAAGTAAGAAAAAGCTTAGGAGCAATAGAAATCCAAGAGATGTTACACAGTCAAAACCCAAACTTTAGCATAATTTTAGGTTCTACAACTGGCAAAGATGTTAAAATTCCATATGAACACGCAAATAGGAACCTTTTCCACCTCTGATATTCTTTGCACCTGTAGAAGCTATTATTGCCCATCCCTTATTTACAACATAAGGGGATATTTTAAATTGTTTAATTACAGAAGGCAAAATATCTTAGTAACCAATTCATATCGCCATGCCTCCTACACAGCTCTGTTATTCTAACTTATATTGTCAATGAGACATGAATCACATATTATTGCTTGTTGCACACAAAATATCACACAACAAGCCTACATAAGAGGATCTTTTCTGAGCACAAGATGAATTTTTCTTAATTTGGTAAGTTGTAATAACACATCCAAACATATTCAAATTCTTTATTGCCCACTTTCCATATATCTGGTTTCCTCAAACGACCAATTGGATCCTCATGTTAAAACATCAACGTATCTTGTGCAAACATTTAACTTACAATCAGGTATTCTTTCAACTGACGATCCCTATAATAAGGTCAATAAGGTCATGGAGTTCAATACTGTATAATATTATAATAGGAAAGCAATTCAATAATAATGCAACAAATTTACATAATATTTAGCATCTAACATTCATATTAGAATCAAGAACTTGAACAACTTATTTCTAAAAGTTAAGAACAGCGTTGGGCTTTGGAAGAGAATCCATTTACTCTAGTAATACTTTCTAGAAGCAGGGCACGCTAAATTCTCCACATTGAAACAAAGGCCAATAAATTCTTGTTTAACAAACAAGCAGATCTATGCAGTGAAAGAGAAGAGTATTCTAGGTGCCACAACACCCAAAAATGTGTCACTCCAAGGCATTTGTAGCTGCATATAGCCACAGGTAAACAAAAGAGCTCATGTTTGCACAAGCCAAACAAGTGAAATACTGCCAAGATTTAAAATTGTTGGAATCACGACAAACACCCTGTTAACAGATTTTAATACTTTAATTACACCTATGTTTCAGGGACAATCTTATCAGGAACCAGTTCTGATGCTGTGATAAAACAGACCAAAGTACGTAAAATAAATACAAAAGGAAAAGGAAAGGAGAGAGTGGCAGCTAATGAAATAAAATTGTTTCACAAGGAAAGTGAGGTTGTAATGATTCTGTTTTCCAATCACTTAAATAGCATCTCTCATCCATTATTTAGCCTTCAGGTAATAAATTTGTTGAGTATATAAGGCGCCATTCCCTGTGAGCATGTCCTTTCAATTTCAAGATTCTAAGTAGTAACCAAGCACCCTAAATGTTTTTCTAAGAACCTTACCACAAAATTTCTGACTAATAAGGTTCCACATTGGTTGAAAATCAACCACAAATATCTTAGATAGGACCAAGCGTATTTGATGAACAGGTGTACCAGAATATAGAAAGAATTCTAAGAGCAATAGAAAGTCCCTTGGTCAAGAAAATCATCATGAACCATTAAAATATGTATCAAAAGCATTTATGACTCCAAAAGCTACAAAGTATCCATGAAACAACAAAATAATAATAATAATAATAATAATAATAATAATAATAAGAAGAAGAAGAAGAAGAATAAGTATCCCATGCAGAAACAAAATAATAACAATAATAATAATGAAGAATGCTTGTATTGCTGAAAATTATTGAGGAATTGACACTTCAATTGCAGGGATACTTTAACAGCTAATTTCCAGTAACGAAATCAATTTATGAAAGGAGAAAAAGATCTTCAGATTAAATCTTCCTGCCCCTGGCCAAACCCAAAACTATAAGATTGAAAAGCAAATTCAGGATATTCAATATACACTAAGATCAATGCTGTCTGAAATGCTGAATGTTATGAACTTTGTCTGAAAAATAAAGGTTGCATTTACAGGTATGTATTGACATAAGAAAAAAGCGGTTAATTAGAAAAGGAAGCAGTCCATAGAAGCAGTCCTTGAGAACAAGCTTCACACGCAAGTTCAATATGCTTAGTGAATTATTACCTGTCACAGAAGAATAACTAGAAGGTACCTCCTGCTGATGAACAGATGGAATGGAATGTGAACTTTCTTGATGAGGAAATCCGACATTTGCTTCTCCAGATGTAACTCCATCTCTACTAGAGTAAGGTAAATGCACATCGGGACCATATGAAGACAGCTCAGAGCTGATAGAAGCATTCTCTTGTTGATAAGCCACTGGTGGCTGGTGTGTTGGTGCAGCTGGAACTGGAAACTGTTGATAGCTAGATGCAGGAATTGGCTGTTGTTGAGTATCTGCATAACGAAAATCAGCAGATTGTTGATGCTGATCATTATATCGAGTTTGTTCTTCTGGTCTTCCAGCTGAAGTAAACTGAGACAGCATATGCTGATTCTCCATTGCAGACCTTGAATTGGCCCATTCTTTAGCCCTGGCAGCCCAATCTTGCACATTGTTGTGGGCTGCCATGAAAAGAATCGTTTGAAGGTCATTACAAATATCATTAAAAACCAAATCCAGTGTCATAAACATGCAGCAAAACAATAAGCAAAATATATTTTATCCAAAAAAGAAAAACAAAAAGAAGAGAAAGACCAACAAGTAGAATGGAAAAATGCATATATATATATATATATATCAAGATTCCAGTAACATCGGCTCTGACCGAAAAAAACAACAGTACCACATTTTTTGGTCAACCACATCAATCAATGTTGTGATAATGTTTCTTGGCTTAGTTTTGAGACTAAAAGAGTAAGAAGACTATATTAGCAGACAGAGATACTTAACATTATGAATTTCACATCTTAAACAGTATAAGCAACCGACATTTTCAGTTTTACTCTATCTTACAAAAAGAACCATAATTCCACTAGTTTAAGTAATTGCATCGAAGCTGGGACAATCAAAAGTTAGGGTTAGAAACTTTCATTCCAATAACAAATAGGTCCAGTTGCAAATTCTATCAAGATTTAAAATAATAAGAAGAACGATAAGGGAACGAACTAGCAAACATGAGCAATATGTACAACGACTTACCTGAGTAATCCCAGCTTTGCTGGTGATGGACCCAGTTGGGATTGCCCCAATCCTGCAAACATTGGTTTCACAACTCAAGCAAAAGGTTGCGCATCGCACAACAAGAAGAAAGTAAAAAAGGGGGAAAAAAAAGAAAGAGAAAGCGGTAATTACCTGATTGCCCTGTGAGTACGATGGGGCAACCTGCGGAGGAGGAGGAGGAGGAGGAGGCACGTGAGGTCGAGGAGGAAGGGCGTAGGGGTTATTATGGTGGTGCGCAGGATAAGGATGAGGAGGTGGAGGATAAGCAGAAGAAGCTGGAGCTGGAACCCACTGGGAGGGGAGAGGAGGAGGAGGAGGAGGAGGCGGTGGAGATGGAGAGTGAGATACAGGAGACTGGTACTGGAATTGATTAGGGTACCATTGATGAACTTGCGGAGGTCTTTGTTGCTGTGGCAGTGGCTGTTGCTGTTGCTGAAGATAAGGGTTGTGGTGGTGATACTGATCCCCCGCGGGCGGTGGCGGTCTCATGTAGCGGTGGGACTGCTGGTACCCGTCCATGTTGCGTTAAGTCTCTCGCGGACGAACGACGGATAAAGGAAAAGGCAAGAAAACTTTATATTTGTTTTCGTTAAGTGGGGGGTGCAAACAGTGTTTCTGTTAGACTTTACGCTTGGGATTTTAACCCACTGAGATAGTAATCATAAATCATAATTCCCTTTCAGTAAATAAAAAAAAAAATAATGTCAAAATTAACAACTCACGTCATAAAAAAATTTTAAAAATTTTTTATAATTTTTTTTTTTTTATATAAAATCGTTTTATAAAATCATTGCATATGTTTTCAGCGTCTTGTTTGAATCGAGTGAGCAAACTATCTTCGTTCTTGATTGCAGTCGAAAATTACATTAAGAAATGACAAGAAATGAAAATAGGGCGAATCTGCAGCAGACGCTTCTTGAAATCTTCCGGCAGATTGAGGCGCATTTTCCGTTAAGACGCTAGTTCACATTTTCCCGAGGACGAAGTGGCAATGGCGCTGCAGCTTCGGGGTATAACTTTCTCATGTCTAAACATCCTTAGGTTTTTTTTGTTGTTGGATGTCGCGATCACAGAGTGATAGCTGTAAAAATGCTGCTTGAAAATATGTTGGGTTTAAAATAAAAATAATAATTAAAAAAACCCGAAAAATAGTATGCCATGATCATGCTACTGCATCTGCTTGTCTTCTGGTCAGTTGTGCATACAAGCCTTCGTTGCGGAGAAGCTCCTTGTGACTTCCCATCTGCATGATGGAAAAGAAATAATGTTCATAGCTCGCACTACCAGAGTATGGTATATATGCAATCGCCAGAGTCAATATAATCAGGTTCTTCACCAGTAATTTCATAGCAAGCCAGGCAAGGCGTAGGAGAGCAAAAAGAGAGAAAGACTTGTGCACCATGCATGACTCCGTTATTTACTGCTGGGGTAATGTGAGAGAACATAAAGCTAAACACCTAGAACAATGGTGATAGACATTCTCCGATGGGAATAAGCCGCATATAATTATTGACCACGTACTCAAATAAGCAAGTAGACAGGAGTAATAGACTCGGACAATAGGATTTTGCAGGTGAGCGTTGTCTTGTTAATGAAGAAAATAGCATAAGCAAGTAAACAGGAGTAATAGACTCCGACAATAGGATTTTGCGGGTGAGCGTTGCCTTGTTAATGAAGAAAATAGCATAGTCATAGTTGACAACCATGCAAAAGATGGAATGAATGGTGGCAAAATGGTTAGAAGAAGCAAATAAATGGCTATAGTACCAACCTCAACAATTTGACCACCATCCATTACCACTATCCTGTCAGCAGCTTGTATTGTGGAAAGCCTGTAGTAAGCAAAATCAAAATTCAGACTCCAGTTAACACTTAACCACTCAAATAACAGGGTATTGAATACTCGCCTGTGTGCAATCACCAGTACGGTTCTCCTCGTCATTGTTTCACTTCTGAGAGCACGAAGAACACCCTAGATATTGTGGCATAAAAGCACATATTGAGAGAGGAAATGAAATGAATGAGTTACCTCTTATTTTCTTTTTTTCTCTTTTTTGTTCCATTCAATTTATTTATTTTTTGAGGGAAAAGGGATTAGAGAGGCTATTGGTCAACATAGGTACCTTCACATTGTGTTCGCTCTCTGCATCCAGTGCACTGGTGGCTTCATCAAGGATTAGAATGGTAGGATCCCTAAGAATGGCACGAGCAATAGCAATTCGCTGCTTTTGTCCCCCACTAAGTAAATCATCATCAACAAGGGTTTCATAACCATTGGGCAGAGACAAGATGAAATCATGGGCGTGTGCTTGCCTGGCAGCACATTCAATGTCCCCCTGCTTTATATCTCGAGTGCATCCATATTTAATATTTGAACTGACATCCATGCGGAAAAGTTTTGGTTCCTGTCCAGAGAAAGTTTTGAGGAGAGACCTAACAATCTCACTAGTTTCAGTTGATTCTGAAAGTAAATGACTTAAAGAAGAACCTGTCCCACAAATCCAATTCTTTCCCTCAGCCACTTGATGTCCAACTCTCCAAGGGGGAAACCGTCAATCAAAATCTACAATTAACAAAAATTGAAAGTTAGTGGATCCAGACACCGATAATTAGAACATTATCATGAGAATAGAGAATAGAGAATTTATGACTTAGTTATTAATATTGAACTCTGCAACGGGGAAGTTTAATTAATGACCATCCATGCAATGACATTGAATCTACGGAACAATTAATGGCTTATTAAAAGGGCATTAAACATCACAAAACACAAACATTTCTGAAGCAAAGACATCCAGTTTACATCAGAAGCAAAAAAAATTCAACACCAATACATACAAAGAAAAACTTCAGTTTTCTAGTTTCTGCAACCATCAAATATGATTAACCACCCCAACGAAAAAAAGTGATGCTGACCTACTAATTTAATTCCTGATTGTAATATCTTTCAGCAACTTTTCACAAAACAGATTTAAATGAAACTCTCAGCAAAGATTAGTTAATTTCACTTATAGTTTCATTGTATCTTCTTGTTTTCATGTATAAATTGAGAGACCTTGGAAAAAAAAAATGAGGGTGAGGAAATTCTACCTGACCACTTGTTGGCTCATAAAGATGGAGCAAAAGATTCACCAAGGTGCTCTTTCCACTACCACTAAGACCAACCTAAGAAAAATTGAAAAGGCTGCACATAAGTTACTATGGTCATAGTGGATGTGAAAAATGGTGTGGAAATAATCACTTACTATAGCAACTACTTCACCCGGATTTACTGAAATGCTCACATGCTGCAGTACAGCTACCTGTTCAAATGTATACCAAATAGTTATTGCCATATCACCAACTATAGAATCGTGTGCAGTCAAATTAAAATCAGAAATTGATGTTAACCTAGCCTTATTTTATTAAAAGAAAGGACATAATGGCCAGATTTTATCATCCATTGGGAACTAACAAGTTCTGTTAATATCTAATATAACCACTCCATTTTAACCACTATCAGCTGTGAACCCCCACAAATAGCATATAAAATTATACCCTAGCAATTTAAATGGAGAATTTACTGCCCTAGCAGACAAGGACAGGCTGCTACATATAGGGGAATATCAGAGAAAAAAATGAACAAAATCAAAATCCAGACCGGAAGTTTACAATGTTGATGATGAGGATATATACCATTGCCCTTGTAGAGTAATGAAAAGATACATCAACGAACTCTATGTGTCCCATCAACCTTTGCAATTTCTTTCCTGCAAGTAGTATTAAAAATCCAAAATGCTGAGCCAAAATAACATAAATTGAAGATTGGAGGAAAAAAAATATGCAAAGAATTGTTTCTTCTACTGAATGCACGTATAATGCGATCAAGTGATATCTAAAACTTAAAGGTTCATTTACAACTCATTAAAGAGAGAATATGATACTTCATTGTTGCACAGTAAACAACCTAATAATAACTTTTGCAACAAGAATAGCCTTCCTGAGATTGACATATTTACAGCTAAAGCAGAAATCTCCTAAGAGATAGATTAATAGTTAAATCAAGAAAGCATGGAAGGAAGTGCTTACCTTTTGAGATAAACTGGTCACTAGGCATGAGATCCATCAACTGGAAGACTTTTTCACTTGCCCCAACAGATTGCATCAGAGATGATAAACTATCTCCCACCCACCATGTTGAATATATCAGCCATTCACTGTATAATATAAACTTCGTAAGTTGCTCTGCCGTTATATTACCTGTCACTATAGACATTCCTCCAACCAGTACAGCAATAACCTATAGAATGATATGACAACAAAAGCACGAGTCAAACCTAAAATTTATGTTTAACATATAGTAAATCATCAAGCTTTGACAAAATATGCATCAATTTGGATTAGATTTTGCACAACATAATTTAGTCACACTTTTGGTTTGATAATTCTATCAAGAAAGGATGCAACAATCCCTCTTTAAGACCCAAAGTAAACATGGAGTTAACTTCCTCACAAGCAATAATACAGAATCAAAGGAATACGTCTAGTTGATAACTTGTGATAATGCAGTGAGAAATCACAAAAATAGAAAGAAAACAATATTATAATCACAAGTGAGATAGAGTATTTATAATTTAGGGTTCTGTTAACCTTTTATTTTTTTGATTGGGCAAGAAAGGTTCTGTTAACTCAGTCAAGTATAGCATAACAAATGTTATTTACTATCACATGGTACTTCCTTGTGACATGTCAAAGAGTAAGAAAAGAATACAATGTGACAGGTTGTATGACAAAGAGACAAGTTAACATGCATTTCATCAAACCACGGATTGGGAAGTGATAGAAGGTAGGTTGAGTTGAAGGCCAAAGCATGCACAACATCAGGATTGAACAGGCCCCCAGGGGGCAACGCCAGAAGACAACTTCCAGTTGCTAAAACTAAGAACAGGTAAAGTTAAGTTTAGCCAAACTGACAATTTGAAGTGAACCACCCTTTCTTTGGCATCTCTTGAACTAGTTTATACCTTAGAACACTATTGCAGACTCTTGGACGAATACATACCTTAGTACACTATTTTCAGACTAGCACACAAATGGAGTAACACTAGGAACGGTTTATTAAATCAATTAAATAGACACTTTTATGAAGCACAACAATGATAGAAAACGATAACACAATAGTTGAGTCATATCATTACCACAGTGCTTGAAATGCAAGAAATTTATCTTACAATTATATAGCAAAGAACAAAGGACCAAATCATAGTATAAAACAAAAAGCATTTATCATTGAGTATCTTCTAGAATACTTTCACAGAAAAGTTAATAATTATTCAGACACAAAATTTAAACAGAGAATATCATGCAATCTTGAAGCCAATTGAAAAGACAAACCTGAGTTGAGTGATAAAGCATATTGAAGCACAGGTTCCAGAATCCATATGCAGCACTTTGTCGCAAGCTTATATCAGCCAACTTCTCCAGCCAGCGCTCATACCTATCAACCGTAGATGAAAAATCTTTATGTCAGAACTACTTATAACATACAGATGCACCTGTTTACCTTTTTTTTTTTTTTTTTTTTACCCCCTTACATTTTTCTCATTGGAAAAGGCAAAGTTTAGAGACAAAAATGACTTATAAAAGACAAGGTACAGTACAATGCATTACCTTCTAAGTTCCTGCTTTTCAGTTCCATAGACACGAACAGTTCTCATCAATGAGAATGTCTCTTGTGCAACCTACACTTTCAAATATACTCCCATTATTTACTACAAAAAACATTCAAGAAACAATATCTCTTAACAATTATAGATCAAGTGTCTTGATGTACTTCATTGGCAGAAGCAGTGATCTCTTGGATTAACTTTGCTGCTTTCTTTTGGTACCTACACAGAGGACACAGTTGAAGTGATCATACTACAATTCACCTAAATGCTTCAAATATTAAAAGGAAATGTGTATTGTGTGCATCCCTGCAAGTGAAATGCAGTATTTTCCATGGGTGTCATAGCGCATCATGTTTTCTTTGAAACATTAATCCACTTACTTCCAGGTATTCCCTAGTACTTGGCACACTCACATTTACTATCCTTGTCTCAATCAGTCATTTTAGTCATACTTTCAAGAAGGCTTATTCAAATGTTAAAGAAGGAAAATACAAGGAGTCTGTGCATAATCTTACAGGCCAAAGATCAGCATTACTCCGGCTAAAGTTGAACAGATCATCAATGTACATAATCCAAGTGGCCATGACAAAACTAGCAAGTAGATCAATGCTCCAGTTCCCTGAAAATAAAAATGATACTGCAAATTATACTCGTATTTTAAGCAGTCTCAGAACCATTAATTATTTGATCAAGAAAAACCTGAAGAACATTGCGTAATATCAAATTAAGATCACTCCCAATAACCCGTGACACTTGCTGACAGTCTGATCCAAGCCTACTTGTCAAGTCACCAACTGTCTCAGAGTCAAAAAAGGATATATCCTACATCAATTTGCCAAGATGGTAAGTTAAAATATATACTACAGTATCCCAAACAGGAACAGCTTGCTTAGACATGCAAATGGCAACAAATTTATCAAAATTCAAATTTCCACTGATCAGAACCTGAAGAAGAAGAGCGGAATATAATGTTTCCCTCATTCGTTTTACCTGTGATATATTATAGGAATGCAGTCAGCATTGAATTCTACTGACAGACAAAAAAACATGCACGTGTGAAAATGAAATTATTTGATAGAGACTCACAAGAATCATATTTGCAATGCCAAAACAGCAACCTCGTAAACCACTGAAGTTCAAATAAACAGAGTACGTAGTCAGCAATTCTGTCACATTGTACATTGAGAAGACTCAAATTCCGTATATGTAATGTGAAATGTCAATATGAAGTAAAAGTTCAAAACAGAGAACAGAAAATAATATGATATAGCACTATGTATGTTGCTATGAAGCATATTTTCAACAAGCTAACTAGTGAATGACACAATAATTACATGAAAAAGAATGAGAGTTATTTTTGACATATGCAGCAACAAGAAAAGATCATGCATCATAATACACTGGAATAAACATGATCTATCAGAGTGATTGCATGAATCCTGAGGTAGAAAGCAGCTCATGTCAAACTCTGCGAAGTAAAGGAGAAAGGAGATTTGACCATACAAGATTTTAACCTGCATATTCCAGAGGTAACACACAGCAGAATCAACAGTTGAACATTGCGATGGAACACAGCAATTTGACCACTTTGTGCGGTGAAGATTGATGCTGTCAAAAAATGTGGTATGGATATCTCCGAAAGCTGTATCAACTATGCAAAGCAGTTAGCAGATGCAACATAGTCTTATTGCATTGCCACCATTTTATCTCACAATTAAGAGTTTTCATTAGTTTAACAAAAAAAGTGCAATAATAAGAACCAATGGATACAGTAGCCGGAGAATGACAGACCAAAAAGAAAGTTCTAACTTGCTCACAACTGCCTGTGATATTCATTCCCAATACTACTAGTGCATTGAGAAATGCATTGACATTGCTAAAAGCATTTCTAAATGGCCAGAATAAGCTTTGATTGAAATAGATGAAGGTGTTTTCAGATCAAAAAGCACTAAAGAACGTTTTTTAGACAAACACTCGGCATATATTATTCTAAAAAAAATTCAGATTAAAAGAAGAAGAGTATAAATGCTTCAAAGAAGCACTTCATAAGAGCTATTTAAAGCGCTTATAGGCATCTTCACAAAACAACCTTTGTTACTCAAAAGCACTTTCTGCAACACTCCCAAACACACCTTATATCCGTTTCCAAATTTTATGCGTCTCAATTCGTCGTGTACGTTCTTGCACAGAACTACCTTATAGGGCTTAATGTGGCCAAACTTACGACTTTCGTAATATAATTCAAACTAATTATGTACATATACGCACCGCAGCGACAATTAAAGCAGAAAAAGCAGCAAAAATAATCCAATGGTCTTTAGCAACCAACTCCCACATTTTACTAAGCGCCCGCCATACTGTCAACGGTTTCGCCAAAATTTTAACCTCGATGTCATCATCGAAGCTCCACCAGCTTCCTCCAGGAAATATCGATTGGATGAAATGAATCCACCTCCGAATCCTCTCATTGAACTCGACGTTGCCTTCTGCATCAAAGCGTTCTAGATTGTTGTTCTGTACGGAGAATCCGTTAATTGAAGAGGATTTTAGAGGAGAGAAGTGGCAGCGTGGTCTAGAGTTGAGGGAAAAGTTAGAGAGCAAAAGCCGGAGATTGCTATTTTTGGCAAATCGGAGATTGTCGTGGTGAATGCGTGGTGCCTGGTTGTGGTGGAATGAAGTATAAACGCGAGGTTGTAGATTACAGAGTAGTACAGCCATGGAAACAGATGGTTAACGGCTGTCTTTGGCCGCAGGGAAAATTAAGAGAAATCTTCACGAAAGAGCGGGCCCCGAAGGGGCGCAATGTGTGGCGTGTGGAGGCGCGTGAGCATGCTGTAAGAGTAGCATTTCCGCTCTTGCTATTGGCGATTGTTAAGTGAACATGGTCGTTGCGTTTGATTTCTCACCATCGAATTATTTCTATACAGTTTTTTAAATTCCAAACGGCTACGTTTTATATGTAAGGAGAAGACGGCGGGCCACGGGGTAGTGGCGTGTTTAACATGATCAAGCTACCGCTTCCGTGACACCACTCGAGTACTCATGTGCTGCCACAGTTTCCAAACACGACTCTCGTCTACATAGCGCCACGTTCACAATCCCTAAGACAACTTTACCCTCGTTAGTTTAACCACTTTTCATTCATTTGTAGCGACCGCAAGGACACTTTAGTCCTTACGAGTCATCATCGGCACCTAAATATCTTCGCTACGGTCGCCTGTCAGCGGCAAGGAACTCCGTTTCTCACACTACCTCTTTCCCTGTATCTTGACTGTTGCTATGGCGGTGGTTCTCGGGAATTTAGCTCTATTACTAGACGTGGCGTCGCCTCGCACAACAGTCACGGACCGCAAGTCTCGTTCGGTGACGCTCGACGTCGTTTTGAATATACCAAAAAGAGACCTTCACTTGAACTATTATGCTTTAACAAACAAGAGCTTGGACTCTGAAGGGGATAGTTGGAATCATCGGGTGGTGTCACGTAGCAAGGGAAATTCAAAGGTGAACGCGGTGGATTTCGATGCGGGGTCCAGCGACGAAGAGAACGGGAATGGCGATGAGGAGGAGGAGTTTGATTGGGAAAAAGAGATGAGGAAGAGAATGAAGGAGATTGAAGAGATGAAGGAGTTGGAGAAGAAAGCTGAGGAATTGCAGAGCAAAGGTGAGGATGATATTGAAAGTGAAGTTAAAGAAGAGACTGAAGAGGAGAAGAAGATGAGAGTCAGAAAAGAACTCGAAAAGGTTACTCTATAAATGAATTCTTACTCGAAAAGGTTACTCTATAAATGAATTCTTACTCTTATACTTATAATTTAGCTCTAATGGTCAATTTACGCCGTACTCTGTCGCTTTAATTTGTGAGAGCAGGTGGCTAAGGAGCAAGCGGAGAGGAGAGGTACAGCACAATTGATGTTTGAATTGGGACAAAAGGCTTACGGTAAGGGCATGTATGGACGAGCCATTGAATTTCTTGAAGGTGCCCTCACCATCATCCCCAGACCCACGTTATTTGGTGGTGAGGTTGGTTAATACCCGATAAGTTTTTCTATGGATAATATATCGTGTTAATTGGGAAAGATTGATCCATAGATTTAATGGAACGAGTTTGATATTTGATTTTCAGATTCAAATATGGCTTGCTATGGCTTACGAGGCAAACAACCGCCATGCGGATTGCATTGCTCTTTACCGGCAATTGGAGCAAAAGCATCCCAGTGTCAGTATTCGGCGCCAAGCTGCTGACCTTAGATACATCTTGCAAGCGCCTAAGCTGAAGATATCTCAAGAGGAGATGGTTACCATTCCACTGATCGGTTCTAGTTATGACAGGTAATTTTGCTGTCTTCGGTCAATAATGTATCTCATTTCGATTCTTGATTTAGCAATTGGTTTGGAAAAATGGACGTAGAACCGTTTCAGTTTTATTAATTAAGTATCAAGTAACCCTGTGATCATTTCTTTTATCTCTAGGGGAATATGATTTCATTAGTTTAACATCCATTCATTTGAACGTGCTGGGAAAAGTTTAGCTGCCAGCCAATGTACTGTTATGCTGAAATAGGAATTGGTTGGACAGAAATATGGGCTGCTATTACTCTTTTGTTTTTCCCCTTTTTGATTGTTGCACTGTTCATATTGGTTTGCATTCTTTTTGATTTACGTCCATAGCTTAAACCAGAAATAAGGCCATGCATATATAATTGCCAACTACTGTTATATTATTATTCTAGTTAGATAAGAATGACTGATTTTACACTTTGCCACTCAATATGCTACCTTTTGTGCTTAGATTGTTGCTGTGACCGGTCTCTTTTCTTACTATACTGTGAATCAAGCGATGCTATTATGCCAATGACTTGCTTCTTTCTTTTTGGTTGTGATTAGTGCTTATAACTTGATTACCTTGGGAAGGATAAAAGTAACAGCAGCATTTTGTGCATTTTTTTTCCCCAGTTTCATTTGAATGCATACACAACCCTCGCATGGTCCTAGTTTCATTTCATGACTTATATCCTGCTATATTTTGAACTGTCATCAATAGTTGCAGTGAAGTCTTTTAACAGAGCTTATAATTGTTGCAAGTTGGGACTTTGCTATTTACATTTCTGGTCCTCACACCAAAAACTGGCAAAAAAAAACCAAAAAAAAAAAAGCTCTGATCGTGTTCTCAAACCAATGCTTTATCACCATTTGATACATGTGATGCTATAGCAGGTGTTTATTATAGAGAAATTACAGAACCATGACCACAAGAACAGATTTTGTTGATGACCTAAAGTCTTCCAAATTGGAACCTTTCATTTCTATATTTGAGCTGATCATGAGCATCACACATCACAACTTTTGCTAATAGTTATAATATTGCATTCTGAAATGAACTATGATATGCAGAAGTTGTATGCTTTAATTAAAGTGAGACCTGCCTTTGACATTATTTTTTCTTGGAACAGAGGCAGTCTAGAAAGTGCTTAAAATGGAGATTTATGTGAATATAACTTTTATTCATTTGTTGTTTTAAATCTCCATGCACAATTTTGAGTCAGCAATTTCATGATTTCAATATACCCCGTGCTTTCGGTTCCACAATCTCCAGGCTTCAATCCTGCCTCGGATGACCAGCTCACTAATGGTTTTCGGAATGTTTGTGTGCCACCATCACAGTTATGCAGGGACATGGAGTGATAAAAACAAGGACAGGGATCAGCGGAGAAGTGGGTCAACAACCAACCAGCTTCCATCATCCAGAGACTTTTTAGGGGACTTTCTAGTATGGCGACCTCCCGTTGGATTGGAGAAAAACCGCGCCTTTTGGGTAGCTTTGACGTTATGGTTTGGCTTGGTTGGAGCTGCAATCATTCTTCAAAGATGAATCACACATACGCACACCAACCATATTATAATTGTTCTCAGTCATGATGTGTTCATTTGATTTTTAGGTTGGCCTTGCGTTCATGTAATATTCTTCCAGCGTTGTTGTGAATTCATTATATTTGTATAATTGTATGTATGAAGCAGAAATATGTGTCTTATCTCTACCAATATTCTTTAGGAAGTGCAAAAATCAGTCGATTGTTGGCTGCTCCGATCTTCATTGTCAGATAGGCTGCTTTCATGTCTCAAGCTATATTCCAAGATCTCATCCGCTTAAACTAGATCCTCTTGACAAGTCATTAAAATAAATATTAATATAATTAAATTTTATTAGATAGTTTATAAAATAAAATAATATACAGAAGACAAAATTTAAAATTTATATTGACCTAAAACAGTTTATTTTAGTTTCAATTAAATTGATATGATTTGATATGGTTTTATTTCGTTTAATCTATTAATTTGGGTTTAAATTTAAAATATTAAACTTAATTTAACCGTTTCATATTTTACATTATAAATTTGAAGATAAATTTGGGTTGATTTTATTTCATTTGATTCATTGGTTTAAATTAAATTAATTTAAATTAAAAATATAATTATTTTAAAATTTTATAGACTATAAATTCAAAAATTAAAATTATCTTTTGAAATTTTATATTAATTAAATTTAAAAAATTTAATATTTTAATTAAAATAATAAAATATATAAAATTTTAAAATAATTAAATCAATTCGATTTTGTTAATTTGGACTAGTTTAAATAAAAAATTGCATTAAAATATTTAATTTTTTAAATAAAAATTAAACAAATAATTTTTAAAAATAAATTAAATTATTAATTTAAGTTGGTCTGAATAAATTTTATTTATTAAAAAAAAGTCGACTATTAAATAAAAATTTTTATTATAATTATTATTAAATTTTATTTGTGGACCCAAATTAATGTGGACTGAACTTGCTCAATAGTCTTATAGACATATCCCAGGCCCAACTATGGAACTACATTAAAGCCCACTAAATCCCGCCGCAAGCATAATATAACACTCGTAAATCACAGCAAAACCCTACCCTCGCCGCCATATAAATCCCCAATCCCTCTCTCATTTTTTCTGTACTCTCCGCCATCCCGACGCTCGCGTCGCATCCTTCTCAGATCTGCAGAAATGACGACTCGTTTCAAGAAGAACAGAAAGAAGAGAGGTCACGTTAGCGCTGGTCACGGGCGTATTGGCAAGCACCGAAAGCATCCCGGCGGTCGCGGAAACGCTGGAGGTATGCACCACCATAGGATCCTCTTCGACAAGTACCATCCGGGTTATTTTGGTAAAGTCGGTATGAGATACTTCCACAAGCTCCGCAATAAGTTCTATTGCCCCATTGTCAACGTCGAGAGGCTCTGGTCCATGGTACCTCAAGATGTTAAAGCCAAGGCCAGCAAAGACAATGTTCCGATGATCGATGTTACTCAGTTTGGCTACTTTAAGGTTTTGGGCAAAGGTGTTTTGCCAGATAATCAGCCCGTGGTTGTCAAGGCCAAGCTTGTCTCCAAGACCGCTGAGAAGAAGATCAAGGAGGCCGGTGGGGCTGTTGTGCTCACTGCTTAGGGTGATTTTGGTAATTTTCCCTGGTTTAGTGATTTTGTTTCATTTTGGAATCTGTCGAGACAATCTTTTAATGATTAAATGTGGCATCAATGGTTTATTTATATTTTACGTCATGGTTGACGACGGATTTTTTTCAGTGCTAACGTCAGCTGTTATGATTTATGTTTTTTATGTGCTATTAGTTTGCTTGAAAATGAGACGGTTCATAGCCTCCTACAGACTGTTGTCAAATTTGATTTGCGGGTTTATGATTGAATCTTTTGCACAGCAATGCTCCTAGCTTCTCATCTTGTGTTTTCATTTTGTACTGAATCAAGCTTATTGAATTGGGTGGATATCTTGAATTGCGTACAAATGGTGTGTTTGGAGGTGATGGATGGGTTTCCTTTGTTACCAACGGGGCTGTTTCTCTTTTCTTTGGTCTTGCATTTGCATAACTTGAAATGTTGTTTGTGTTGATGTAGTTTTCGGTTTACGTTTACTTCTCATTGTAGAATTTTACAACCTTGTCTTGTCAAGGAATCCCTACAACATAATTAACGTGAAGCAGGGGTCCTCTAGCTGTCACAATGATAGTGAATTTTTCATTTGCATTGAGTTGTCTTGTCAGGTTTCTCAATGGCTTCCATATCTCAGATTTCTGCAGGCATCAACTGCTTTCTTTTTGTATGATCAACTTGTCAATGGTCATATGCACAGACGCCCCTTTTGTCTCCATGCATTTTGTTGTGTTGGCATCTTTTACCTCGTATGTTTTCTCCACCTGATAAATTCTTTTGATATGCAACTCCACCAACTACATATTGAGCTTCGTGTGCTTTGGTTCTTTCTTGTAGTTTATTTTCCTTGGCTCGTTCACCATTTTTCCTGCATGAAGTTTGGGGTTTGAAACTATAATTTTTCTACTTTTGATTGTTGTTGGGTACTTGGAACTGAATTTTGATTGTGCCATCAAATGGCACAACTGAAGTTTGGTTTTTGATGGCACAACTGAAGTTTAGTATTGTTGAAGGCATGTGTTTCACTTGTTCCAACAACATAGCCTTCTTACATGTTCTTTTATTGAGAACATCTTTTATAGAAAACATCATGTCATATCTGGCAATAGATCCTGAATGTTTTTTCATTGAAGTGGATTGTTCTCGTTGGAACTGGAAAGCCCTCCCCATTTCCTTATTTTCTCTTAAGCCATGGAAGCCTGCATTCACACACTAACAGCTTAGCAGTCCATATATATTTATAGCGTTCTCGATTGGAGTGAAAGTGCGGGGTATATTGTTTACTGCCTCTGAATCTCTATCCCCCATCAAAGGCGAGATGTGGAATTTAATTAAGCACAAATGTGGAAAAGCTTAATTGTGTGGACATAAAAACAATTAGCCGCTTTAATTACATCTTTAATTCAGTTGGTTTTTATTAAATCATGTAAAAAAGGATACACCAGATCTCCTGAAGGTAGATCCTTGACACCCAAGTAGAGCTTGTATCCCAGTATCAGATCCCCAAAGAACATCGAACAGTCACGTGTGCTACGGTAGCTTGCCATCCAGCTCCAATTGCAAACCCTGCGTTAAAGTCGACTAATTTTAACCGACTCTGAAATCTGAGTAGTAAAATGCTAGCAGTTAGTACGTGTAGGTGTTCTGCTTACCAGATAAAACAGGTTAAACATTGTTAATGCCAATGCAGAGAGCCAAAAAAGATGTTGGGTCCTCCACAAGAGCTTGGAGTTTGGAGTTGGGTGTCGTTTGCGAACAAGGATGGGTATACGTTCCTTGAGATGATTAGAACCAGGGAGAGGAAAAAGGCCAACGATGAAGGAAAACGTTACGGGCTTACAGCTACCAGTAATGCAACATTAATTTTAAAACCAAGATCAAAGTATTATTATATAGCTCGAAAGCAGGTGAGCTTGGGTATCATAATCAAGCCAAACCAAACTTTACCTTATACAGTCGCATCTGTTGCTAGACCAATCATCAGTGTCCATGCCAATATAGTTGTGCTGCAGGTGCAGAATTCATAGCAGTTGTGTAGCTGTTCTATTCTCTTACTTTTTAAGTGACACAACTGAATCAACTTGCTCAGCGTAACTACATATAAACATCCATTTCATAGTCAAAAATAATAATTAAGAACAGAAATTAAGCGCCTTCCTTTGCTCACTCCTAAAACGAAAACACACAATACTGAACAAACAAACAGAACTTGCAGAAGCCCATTGCCGCCGGTTACCGAACAGCTGAATATAAGTTCGACTGAAAACCGGAGAACAAGAATGGAGCATAATCAAGCATGCGTTAATAGCGACACTTTATTACCATGATACCGTAGGTGAACATAGCAATGATAGAGTTGTCAACGGAGACGGCAGCGAGGGCCAGCGAAGACTTGAGTGATGGCACCGAGAGAGAATCGTTAGACGGCGGTGAAAGCGGGACCAGCAAGGTGCGAAAGCCATGCACTTGCACTAATATTCAATCCTTATGCAGGAGAAAGAGGGGCAATCATCCTCTCACTCCCTTTAAAAAATAAAAAATAATAAAAATTTTAATTTTAATTTTTATTAATTTTTTATATTTTAATATTTTAATAAATAAAAAAATAATTAAAATTATAAAAAATTAAGAAAGAAGACTCGTGTCCATAGTTTATTCTGCACTAATTTTTTTATTTTAGCATGTGATGTTCCGACATTGCAAGTCTGCATTAATGATAGATTTTAACGGTGGCTGCGGACCTGTATAGCTCCCAAATGCTCGCGGCAGTTTGTCCGTATTTGGCATTTTTAAAAAATATATATTTATTAATAATAAATAAAAAAAATAAATTAAAAATTTAATAATTTTTTTTATTATATTAATTAAATAATAAAATTTTTTATTAATTTTTTTTATTTATTATAATATAATTTATTTATTTTATTAATTAAATAATTTTATCATATTAATAATATTTAATTTTTTAATTATTTTATTCAATTTTTTTTTTTTTATTTTGCCCCTAGTTCATGATTTGTAGTGTATATTCTTTATTATGATATGAATCACAAACATGAACCGCCCTGCATTTCCAGATTTTGGAAGCACAAGAAATCGATTGTCGCTTGTCCCAGAGTCATCACGATCAAATAGTTATGGATATAGTTGTTTTGAAACATTGCCTGCTTCCTTTATTACAAACCTCTTGCTTATAAAGTCATCATTAGATTAAGAACAGTTGATGATAAATTTAAAATTTATGCCAGAACTCGCACGCCTTCGATAGCCAATGCTATCGTTCTCATTTAGTAGCCAAAATACATGACCCACGGCCGGGATTTATCCCTAGATTAAAATAGTTGTCTCCGGAATCTGCTGCGAGTCCTCCCCACTTGCTTATTTTTTCTTCGGTGACAGAAACCTGCATTCACGCCAGATCATGTCCATCAGTTTACTGAAGACCGCTCGAACCTACTTTGCTTCCTCCGCTAGAAAGGCGGGCAAGTCATGCATATATGTGGAATGAAATCGGTTCACAATGATAAAGGCTGAAATCTTGACTGTATTTACGTGAAAATATCGTGGCAGGGTTACCTCTTTAATCCAGTTTGTCTTATAACCCAGAATTAGACCCACAGGAATCCCAAGGAGATAATAGGACCCAATATTCACGTAGGCTACAATCGCCTGCCATCCAGCTCCAACGGCCATCCACCGTTAAAGAGTTGAGTAACGGTTCCGAGAGAGAATCGGCAGATGGAGGTGAAGACAGCGGGAGCAGCAAGGTACCAAAACTTCTTGGACTCTCTCAAGTACTCTGCAAAAAAACCACAGACAGTATTGACGGGAGGGATATCGTCGGCGTCAGCTGCAAAAGTGAAGGAGGAGGGAAGTGCATGCACTTGCTCTACGATTTGATCGTCGTCTCTTTGGGAGAGCAATGGCTCCTGCTTACTATCCTCCATTGAAGACAGAGACCCCCGAAAGCTACCAACTGGCTGTTAGTTCAAGTGATTGTATATCTAAAACGGGAAAACTTCAGTCTCAGCAGATGCCTTGTCCATGTGAATATATTGGAATCCGCAAGTTGCGGTAGCAAGCCTAGACTTTAGTGCCAACGAACTTAAAACCAGAAGTGGCACAGGTTTGAATGGCGGATAGACGGTAATCACTTGACCAGATTTTGTCAGTGACCACTGATTCTTATCGACTCGTTTATTGAGAAACAAGGGATTCTTATCCACTTTTTATAATTTTAATTTTTAAAAATTAAGTGATACATGATATAATATAAAAAAATAATAAAAATTTAAATTTTATTTTAAAAAAATAGCGTCAAGTTTGGAAAAAAAAAAATGGTAAGAATATAAAAATTAACGTAATTTTTATAATATTTAATAAATAAAAATTAAATTTAAATTCTTGATTATTTTTTATATCATACGTTACTCAATTTTTAAAATTTAATAATAAAAAAATTAAGAAAAAATTTAATTTTTTCTTAAAAATATGTTACAATAAAATACATAAGTGTTTATTATTTATTAAAAAAATTTCAAATAAAATCGTTCTGTCTCGTTAAAATAATAATATAGCAAAATTTTTTAATTAATAAAAAATATATACGACAGAACAATTTTACTTAGAAACTCTCCCTTCGCTAAAATGTTGGCGAGTGACAGTCGTCATCTAGAGACTCTAGGGTTGCTCGGAGAGAGAACAGAAAAATCAAAGCAAGAGTAAAGAAACAATAGTTGCCCCGCGAGTGCAAATGTCAGAGGTGAAAATCAAGCAAGTGTGAGTGAGGAGAGCATTATTTTTTCTTTAAGCTAGAATGGTTGGCATGACCAATGCACAATAATTGACTCGGCTGGCTTTTGCAGTGTTCCAGAAACAGATTACTTTCCGGGTAAAAACAAATGGATCTTAAAGATTGTTTTTCTTCAATAGAATGATGAAAGATCAGCACGGCTGGGCTGCCTATTGGACTTGAGATCATAAAACGAATTGCGATGAACAACCAGGATTGAATACTGTAAACGAGATTGTTAATTCGTAAAGAAAAATAGCAGATTAGCTCTTCAAATTTTGTTAAACTTGAAGCTGTTCACTGTGCTTCGAGATCTTTGTTTAATTTTCAGTGTCGTTTTCAGTATGACGGTTCCATTTCTTAATTGTGTCTCCAGCAGTATAAGCCTGCAGGTAACAAACAATATTGGATCTCAATTAAGTAAATTCATCACTTCAATAACAAGTATTACTTGGCAGCTTCTATCAGAGCTTCAACAAGATTGAATATCGTTGCTAGTTACCAGAGAGAACAGGCTGTTAATAACTATGCAAAGAGCCAGTAATGGTGTGAGATTTTCAACGGGATTTATTACTTCCTCGTCTTCGGAAAAATAAGGCAGGGTATTGGTCCCTTCGATGATCAGAATGAGTGAGACGATCAGACCGATCAGAAAAGTAGAAATTGCAGCCAACACTCACGAAAATTTTGCGGTTTCCGGGTGTAACAGGCGTTTGCAAACCAGAGATGCCAACGGGAGAATCCACAGGCTCTATTATCTATCAAAAACAAATCATATATATGTATAAATAATGCTTGAGCCTGCCCCTTTGATTTGTCTTATTAAATTTCAGTGCATGTTATGTCTACATTGAAAGCCTGCATTAATGCTAGGCTAGATTTTACCGGTGGCTGCATTAAGCATAGATTTTCAATTAGTTCAGTTGGTTTTCACTGTGTTCCAAAATTAACAGAGCATTTTCCTGCCGGTAAATTCAAAAGGATTTCAGTTTTGTAGATTGGGTTGTTTATTCATGACATGATTCAAAGCATAACTCTTCAAATTGAATCCTGACAAATTAGTTGAAGCTTTGTGCTTCACTTCACTTCAAGATATGCCTTTTTACGTTTGAGTCCCATTTTCTGTATGCCCACCCAATTTCCTTATTCTCTCTTCGGCCAAAGAAGCCTGCATATACATATATATATATATATATATATATATATATATCATACACAGAATGTTAAATTGCAATCAGGTAAATCTTTCTGTAATACATATACAAATATGCGTTAGGAGCCTTACCTCTTTAATCCAGTTGGTTTTATAAACCATCACTAAAAGGATAATCGTCTGTAACACAGTCCCTGACAGCATTCCATACCAAATACCCTGATAAGAAAAATGACAGATTGAGCCATGCTTAGTTAACAGTCTTACAGGGTGCAAATGTGGCCAAAATATGAGATGGAAAAGAGGATCAAGAGGGTCTTACCCTGACTCCCAAGCCGAGCTTGTAACCCAATAGAAGACCCAGAGGAATGCCAAAGATATAGTAAGACCCAATGTTTACATATGCAACTGAAGCTTGCCATCCAGCGCCAACGGCCACCCCTACCCAAAGAAAAAGAAGTGATCACCCTTTTTATTAAAACAAACAATTGTTTTCTATTTAAAGCAACACAATAAATAACGAATGCAAGCAGAAGAACGAATAGAAGAATTTACTAGTTAATTACCAGAGAGCACTGGTTGAACGTTGTTAGCTATAATGCTGAAAGCCAGCAACGGTGTGAGATCGCTAACAAGAGCTCGAACTTGTGAGTCGCTTGAAAATATGGCCGGGTACTTGCTCCTTGTGATGAACAGAATGAGTGAGAGGATCAGCCCGATCAGTAAAGAAGAAATAACAGCCACCACCAATGAAAATTTTGCAGTCCTTGGATGAGCTGCCCCTAGTTCATTTGAAACTCTCACACTGCATGCGATCAAAATTTACTAAACGTGTTGAAAATATGTACACCGAGCTCAATGATATAACGTGTGTTTCCTCAGCTACTTGATTTGATTACCTTATAGCTGCATTCATTCCCATACCCGCCATTATAGTCCAACCCAATATGTTGATGCTGCAAATTCAACAGTGAAGGCAGTAAATAAACTTCCAAGATATGCGATTGAATCCATGAACTGTTAGGTGTATCTTCTATTCTATTTTCTTACCATCTCTTCTCGTGACTTATTTGGGGCGACCATCTATGAATGAATTAATGGTACCATATATATACACGTATCTTGATGCAAATCATCTCTTTGTCTGTTTAATCTTTATACTAACTAGATTTTAAGATGTGACCAACAAAATTTAATGAATAAAATTGTAAATTTTATTTATATTATAAAATATAATATTAATTAATAAATTTTATTAAAAAATAATTTAAATTATATATTATTAGTTATACCATGGATCTTTAGATACTTAAAAATAATAAGATGATCGGAGATCCTAATCCATGCGTCTCACCATACGGACAAGGCATCCACAGAAACTTCAGCGTTCTTTAAGTATCCGGCGAAGAGTATTAGCACTGTATAATACCAAACCTCCAAGCTGCACACAAGAATATCCCGCAAAGAGTATTATCAATTAAATTTAAAAATTATTATTAATGTAAAAATAATATGTGAGGTTAACCGTACAGTAACAAAGAGACTATCATCTCATAGAGTAATAATGTTTACCAGAGCATGACGGCTGATGCTATGGATAACCTAACAAATCCAGACAGATGCTGAAAAGCCTTCCATGAAAATCCATTCCAAGCTCGACCGCAAGTCCCGGAAAAAATAAAAAGCAGTTGTGCAATGTCTAAGAACCACCAAGATGCATTCAGTGTCACGGCAGCACCAACTAGACCCCAACCCTGCTTCAAGATCAAGAACCAACTCAGAAACGCGTTCAGCACCAACGCCCCAGCTGATATCAAAGCTATCACCATCATCTTGCTCTGCGCCTGCAAAAACTTCTGAATAGGATAGTTAAATGCTAAAGCAAATAGTTGAGGTAACATCCATATCGCGAATATTCCCGCTGCCTTCGATATCTCTGCGGTCTGCCCTATTGCCCTCAAAATTTGCTGAGCAAATATGTATATAAACATCAGGACTAAAGCTGTAGAGTTGAGAATAACCCAGGATCTTTGCATGTAGATCCCCAACATGTCAAGCTGTCCTGCTCCATACGCTTGCCCGCATAGCGTCTCCAGCGCACTCCCCATTCCAAACTGTACATTGTATCATATAATTGAAATCAAACTGAAAAGTATACTTATCGTGTTAATTAAAAATCTGATGCAAGAGCTTAATAATGTAGCTATTATACATATGTGTGTGTGTGTGTTTGTACCATGATGCCCAATGAGAAGCCGCCGATGACGGAGTTTTCGATGGTGACGGCAGCGAGCGCAATGGTACTGACGTGACCGCAGAAGACTAGAGTGATGGAGCCAATAGAGTATTGGCAGACGGAGGTGAAAATGGCGGGTGCAGCAAGGTACCATAATTTCTTGGATTCTTTATAGAACTCTCTGAAGAAGTCACGGACTCCAGTGATCGGAGAGATGTCATCAGCGTCGGCGATGAAGGATTCGGTGGTCGTTCTTGGGAGTGACTCTAGTTGGTTTTGGTTTTCCACTACGGGAGAGAGAAGTGGCTGATTACCATTCTCCATCAAGAAACTTTCTGGTTACGTGGTTGCAAGCAATTTCTGATAATTGACACCCCCATATAAATATAACTCTTCAAAAGCTGGTCCACAGTCGAAAAAGAACATTAAAATATCCATAATTATAGTTTCTGCTAAGCATTTTCAGTTGGCCCATTATTTAATGTACTGTGTATAACCACGAGCATGCTGACTTGCCATTGATGTTAACCTCACTCTCACTGCCTTGCTCAAGATAGTGCATTGCACTCCTTGACTCCATTGTTCTATCTTTGAATATTCCAGGATTTACCGACAGCACTCGTGTCGAGAAAACTACCAGTCAAAAACCAACCGTATTTCTAAGCATTCGAATGCATGGCTAAACGGGCATTTACAATTGAAGCAACATTCGAGTCGAGAAAACTACCAGTCAAAAACCAACTTTATTTCTGCGCATCGCATTCGCATGCGTGGGTAGCTACAGCTGAAGCAACATTAGAGGGAATCAGCCCAGTTGAATCCCCGACAATCATCTTCGACAAAACAAAGAAGAATATTAAAAAAAAAAAAGAAAAAGCAAATAAAGCAGCGAGCAATGACCGCGTATTCCCTTCTTTTTACATCGTTGTCAGACATATCATGTTTGACCACATGCAAATATTAAGATGAGAAGACGTTATAAAGCCGAAGAGCGACAACATCCCTTCCGTGACTTTGACTTTAAATATCATAAAAAGGTTACCTAACTCTTTAAATTTGCTCCATGCAATGCCAACGTCTGTAAATAAAAAACAAAACCCATAAACGTGTTGCTCGTGACAGCCATTAGGTGTAGCATAACCTAACAAGGAAAGCGTGATCAAATCATGGTCGCCTCATTTAATTATCTAAGCTGGATATGACTTTTGTTTTAAACAGTGGTACTTTCATTGTATTTTGAAAGTAAATTGAAAAATATTTAATAATATATATTTTTAATAAAATTTATTCATTTATTATTAATATTTGATATACCATGTTTATAGAAATAATTTAAGAATACAGAGTGGTATGCTAACCAGATCAGTATACTCTTTTAGTCTAATATATTATTGACTTAAATAGATATTGATACGTAACATAATTAATAATAAATAATTTAAATTATATTTTAATTTTTTTAATTTAAATTAAATTATAAATTTTATTAAAATATAATTTAAATTATTTATTATTAATTATATCACGTACCAATATCTATTTAATAGTCAATTATAAAAAAGATACAGAAAATATCATAATTCTTGCAAAACTCTTTTTAGCAAAGATAATAAGTAAATTCAGCAAACAGGGGTTTATTCATTTGGAAAATCAAAGTTTCTTGATAATTGGCAATTTCTGACTTTTTTTCGAGCCATTGGTATGCATAAATTTTCAAATAACGGTGGACAAATTTGATATATATTTAGGTTTAAATTAATCTAAAATTATTAATTTTAATTTAAATTAATCTCGTTCAATTTGATAATAAAATTCAAATTGAATCGATGAATTGTTGATTTGAGTTTAAATATAAAATATTATCATAATTATAAGACTCGTTCTTTGTATTAAATTATATTTATTTTTAAATTTAAAAAATAAATTTAATTATAAAATTTATATCGAATTATATTTAGGCATAAAAGTAATTACTTTTATATGTATATTAATCGTTTCCAATTTATAATGGATGATTTGATGTATGGGTGTCTACAATGCTTCCACTCTTGCGCATTAGGCTTAGACATGTAGGTCCTTCAGTTTTCACATATTTTGCGCTCAATGTTGGTGCATTTGCCAGCTGTTTGTGTTGCATGCTAATCGCCCGCAACGATACGTCGCATGAAGCGTGAGGTGCATGATTGATGTCGTTTTGCTGTTGTCCATTGCTCATATTCCCTTCTAGTATTTCAAGCACGTACATTTTATAAAAGATTATGCTTTACTATCTACTTCTATTATCAAATTACTATATCGTCTGTTCATGTTGACTTACAGTTGTTCTCCGTAATGATACAATTAAATTGATTGTCACAAGTAGAGTTGCTAAATGGGCCGAATTTAGCCCAACTGAGCTAGACCACTCATGAAAATTTTACTTAGATAAAATGGGTGGTGGGTTTTTTTTTTTTTTTTTGTTTAAACATAACGAATTCAAACTAAATAAAATTTTAAATTTAATCCGAAATTTTTATTATCTCTAATTGTAAGAATGATTTAAATAATTTCAAAATTATCGTAACTCAATTTATGATATTTATGATAATTTAATTAAACTACGCATAATTATACTTTATTTAACTCGTTCTAATTTTTAATTTTTTAACAAGAGTTGAGTATTTTCATAGATAAATTGAAAATTATATCGGTGATAAAATAAAAATAAGAAGTGTCAAAATAATTAGATTTTTTCTTAAATTTTTGTATTAATTTTTTATTTGTTAAAAGATGAAAAATTAATAAAAAAATAAAATTTAAATTATTTATTATTTTTTTATATTTACGTATTATTAAATTTGTAAAAATTAAAAAAAATAAAAAAGAAATGCTTGTGGGAGACAGAAATGCACCCTAGCCTTGCCCAAGAGGTAAAGCATGGAAACACGTTATCAAAGAGAGAATGATGTTAAACAAAGGAATTGATAATTATTGATGACATTATCCACAAAAATAAATTTACATTATCCGACAAGATTCCAACTTAACCATCACTATGATTTACGATCTTCCCATGGAAATTAATTAAAATAACAATCAATGTCCCAGATTTTTGTCAATTACAGATTAATCCTAATCAGTGTCCGTAAATAAGCGCGTTTGTCGTTAATTAACTATTAATTTGGACTGCCGTTAAATTAACTTAACAGAACCAAGACATGCAAGCCCCCCAAAATTACATACATTATTAGCGATCGATTGTTCTAATTACGTCTCTGACAAGCAGAAGCTCCTGTCAAATTCACTCACCTGATGGCAGCCCAGGCTCTCTCTCCGTCTGTCATTTCCCAAGCCTGTCTCTGTCTTCTACCTAATTATAGTATAAAGTACAAGAACAAACCATTCTCTCTGTCAATTCACGGCGAGTCCGTTTCTCTTCTCCTCTTTGTTGTTTTTATAAGAAGACATCATCGGACCGGATCTTTATTCTTCGTCAATTTCCATCTACCTCGTTTTTGTTTTCTCGAGAAAGTGCCAGAAAGTGAGAATTTTTGTTCGTGGTCTTGACGGTGTGAGCAAGTGTTGAAGGTAAGGACGCAGAGAGAATTGGCTCTGTATGTCAGTAGAATACTACTGTGATAAATACTACGGTGGATACGGTGAGCTTGATAATCCTTCACAATGGCCACAACTCAGGAAAAGACGACGCCTAATTGTTGCATTAACGCCAAGAAGAAGGTTACCCATAATGAGCTCGTCCAAGATTGGAAAGTTTCCCGCTCTGATCCAAACTTGGATCCGATCCGTAAACGAGAATCCTTGACAACTCTGATCCGACCCGTTGAATCCCTCCCTGTCCCTGATCCTCCTACTAAAACTACTTCATCTGCTAAAGGTTTACCGATCAATGAATTTTTAAGATTCTCCTTTACTTCTTTATTTTTTGTCAGTATTTACATGGCATCGATGATACTGATTCCTGATAATGATTTTCTTTATATTTAAATGGAGTTTCTTGTTTTCTATGGGATTTTGTTGATGACCATTGTTTGGCTATTGAGAAAATGAATAGTTCAAGATAAAATATTTATGTTGATAAAGTCAATTGGGTGAGGTCTTTGTCTGCTTGGGCCCCAAATAGTAATTCTTATGTCTTCTGTCCTTTTTATCTTTTCAATGACACTTACATTTTCTCAGCAACCAAACGAGTTCAATTCATGATTTCTTTGTCCTTTTTTTTTTCATTACTTTTTCCCTCTGTTGCTCACTGACGTGAATTGGTGTCTAAAATTTCCTGGAATTTATTACCACTAACCAAAGCACATTTTTCTTTCTATTAAATTTCTTGCACAGGAATTCCCATGATGGCGAGGGCTCAAACCAGCCATCCTTTGGACCCTTTACCCGCTGCAGAGATCTCTGTGGCAGTGGCAACTGTTAGGGCTGCTGGAGCAACCCCTGAGGTTAGTTTTACTAAAATTATCACGTTTATAATTGAATTAAAATTAGCAGCATTTTTTTAGTAAATGGGAGGGAGTGAGAGTTTATGTGTGTTTTCAGGTGAGAGACAGCATGCGCTTTGTGGAAGTTGTTCTAATGGAACCAGAGAAACAAGTTGTTGCATTAGCGGATGCATATTTCTTCCCTCCCTTCCAGCCATCATTACTTCTCAGAACTAAAGGTTGGCCTTTAATTCCTACTAAACTTCCTCCAAGGCGTGCAAGACTTATTGTTTACAACAAAAGGTCAAATGAGACGAGCATATGGATTGTTGAACTATCTGAGGTTCATGCTGCAACTCGAGGCGGCCACCATAGGGGCAAAGTCATTTCATCAAAAGTTGTTCCAGATGTCCAACCTCCTATGGTATACAACGTTATATATATGTGCATAGGATTTTCTATGTTCATGTTGTTATTTGTAGTCATTTTAATTTACCTCAGTAATTTTACAGAGTTTGTGTTCAAAGTTGCCTGATAGATTCAGTTTGATTGTAAATATGGGTCCTTATAGAAGTAAAATTTTCTAGTTGGGCAGATTATGTTCTGTGCTTTGATTTGAGTATGTCCTTAACACACAATCACAACTACGCATTTGCTATAAATCACTTCTAATAATGATTTTCAAACTAATATTTATGCAGATAGATGATTACTTGATTTATGATCTAGGAGTGTGTGCTGTAATTCTTTAATGGCACACGTCTCTGTAGAACACTAGTAACATCTCTCTCCTTCAGTTCTACTCATGTTTTCCCAATATCAATTCTCTTTCTTGAATTTTAAATTGCAGGATGCTGAGGAATATGCTGAATGTGAAGCTGTTGTTAAAGACTTCCCACCATTTCAGGACGCAATGAAGAAGAGGGGTATTGAGGACATGGATCTTGTTATGGTGGATCCCTGGTTAGTACTATGTTGAGATTCTTTCACACGGACATTTTATGAGAATGTGCTTTCTGTGCATGTCTTTAACTCCTAATGTTTTGTGCGCACTCTTTTGCTATAGGTGTGTAGGGTATCACAGTGATGCTGATGCACCAAGTCGCAGGCTTGCTAAACCGCTTGTCTTCTGCAGAACTGAGAGTGACTGCCCTATGGAAAATGGATATGCTCGTCCAGTTGAAGGTATCCATGTGCTTGTTGATATGCAGAATATGGTGGTGATTGAGTTTGAAGACCGTAAACTTGTTCCCCTACCACCAGCTGATCCATTAAGAAACTATACGACTGGTGAAACACGGGGAGGTGTTGACCGAAGTGATGTGAAACCCCTTCAGATTGTTAAGCCTGAAGGTCCAAGCTTTCGTGTTAGTGGACATTTTGTGGAATGGCAGAAGGTGCTTATTTGTTTAACTACATTGATTTACTTAAATTTGAAAAAAATCTTATTGGTTATAAATATTATTTGTTTAATTTCTAATTCAATTTTGGTTGTCAGTGGAATTTTCGTATTGGTTTTACTCCCAGGGAGGGCTTGGTTATCTATTCTGTTGCATATGTTGATGGTAGTAGAGGTCGGAGGCCTGTGGCTCACAGGCTAAGCTTTGTTGAGATGGTGGTCCCTTATGGGGATCCAAATGATCCCCATTACAGGAAAAATGCCTTTGATGCTGGAGAAGATGGACTGGGTAAAAGTGCACATTCTCTTAAGAAGGTTAAGCACATCCTTCATTGCTTTTCCTTATGACTAATTTATTTACATATTGCAGATAACTATTTTTTTCAAAGTAAATTCTTTCCCTCATATAATGTTGCTGCCTCAGGGTTGTGATTGTTTGGGGTATATCAAGTACTTTGATGCACATTTTACAAATTTTACTGGAGGTGTTGAAACAATTGAGAATTGTGTTTGTTTGCATGAAGAGGACCACGGCATCTTATGGAAGCATCAAGATTGGAGAACAGGTTTAGCAGAAGTTCGAAGGTCTAGAAGGCTATCAGTGTCATTCATATGTACTGTGGCCAACTATGAATATGGATTTTTCTGGCATTTTTATCAGGCAAGTTAATTGATTCCTTGATTTTATCTGGAATTTTGTTTCCTTGCACAGTGTTAGTTGCTAGTTCCATTTGTTTCCTATTGTAACTTTCTCCTCTGAAATATATTAATGCCCTATGAGTGAAGTAATGAATAT
The DNA here is from genome assembly GCA_032401905.1 of Swietenia macrophylla. Classification (NCBI taxonomy): domain Eukaryota; kingdom Viridiplantae; phylum Streptophyta; class Magnoliopsida; order Sapindales; family Meliaceae; genus Swietenia; species Swietenia macrophylla. The sequence goes on along the minus strand of CP135585.1, from coordinate 6,561,624 downwards.
TTTTCATCTGTTAAACATTAGATTGTTTTGAGTTTGAGAATACTTTCTGAGTTCTAATTTCTTGAAGTCTTTCTGCATAAATTAATGCTATTTGGATCAAATTATGCCACTTAAATCCTAATGACACAATATTATGTTATAGGATGGTAAAATTGAAGCTGAGGTTAAGCTCACAGGAATTCTCAGCTTAGGAGCTCTGCAACCTGGAGAAATACGAAAATATGGTACCACTATTGCACCTGGGTTGTATGCACCTGTTCATCAACACTTTTTTGTGGCTCGTATGGATATGGCAGTTGATTGCAGGCCTGGTGAAACATTTAATCAGGTAAGCCTACGTGATTGCTGAGGATTTTCCTTTTCTTCATACGCTTATAGGTCAGTGGTAGACACATGCTAAAATTTCAATTTATTTTTTCAGAATTATCGTCATAGTTCCATTTTGAGGTCTGCTTACTCAAGTAGATCTTTTGGTGGCTTAAATTTTATTTTACAAATACTTGACAAGTAGGTTTGCTTTTATTTGGAAATCTTCTATGATACTAGAGGGTAAATTCAAGTTGAACTCCTTGGCCCTTGGAGGTTTTACTGTGTTTGTATGAACCTATTGTTCACGAGTGTCCCTTGATCCATTCACAAATTGTCCAACTAAAGGTTGCCGCAGTTGAGAGAAATTTCTGTATTGACTACTTATTTTCATTGCGAGTTGGTGGAATCTAGTTTTGATTTATTCATCGGCCTATTATTATATTCTGTTGCATGTGAAACATACCCTATAATTTAACTCTTGACATTTACTTAACTATTTGTTATTCAACTATAATGGAAAATTATTCGCCAATGTGTTCACATGATAGTAAGATCTACATATTTTCTTCTTGCTGTAGGTTGCCGAGGTGAATGTTAAAGTTGAAGAACCAGGGAAGAACAATGTTCATAATAATGCATTCTATGCTGAAGAGGTACTGCTCAGATCAGAATTGCAAGCGATGCGTGATTGTAATCCTTTAACTGCTCGCCATTGGATTGTAAGATATCTTCCATTGTAGTACTTCTTTTCATTTTGTTTTGCAAATTGGATGGAAGTGTGCACTCAAAATTGCAGAACAATGTTGGTTGTGATTTTACATCAGCAATGAGGATTTTTGTAGTTGTTTGCAGTGGTGATGACTGCAGCAGCCGCAATTTTTGATTGATTTAAGTTATTGTAGAATAAGTTGGACTACATTTACTAAATGTCTATGTAGCCATCAATTAGGGACATGAAATTTGGGGCAGGGCAGAAATGGTTGGAAAAGGAAATAGGACTATTAAATTTGTTGATTGATTGCTTCATTGATATGTGCCACTTCATTTTTCAGATCAGAAACACTAGAACTGTCAATCGCACTGGACAACTAACTGGTTATAAGCTAGTACCTGGCTCAAACTGTTTGCCATTAGCGGGCTCTGAGGCAAAATTTTTAAGAAGAGCTGCTTTCTTGAAGCATAATCTCTGGGTCACTCCATATGCACATGATGAAATGTATCCTGGTGGAGAATTTCCTAATCAAAATCCACGAGTTGGGGAAGGATTGGCTTCTTGGGTTAAGCAAAATCGCTCTCTGGAAGAAACTGACATAGCTCTGTGGTTAGTTTACATTCTGTTCAAACTAGAATAAAAGGTTGTCTACATTTACAAAAGTATTTTGTGGATTTTGCACCATAAATCCATACATTTTATGTTCACATGCCTGTGTTGTACGCATTTTTTTACCCAAAGAAAGGGTTGTACAGTTCATGTTGTTCTAGCATATGTATGATTTGAGTTAATGTTGGCACAGTGTTGAGGAGACCTCACCTGGAAAATGATAGTGAACCCATTCTTTTTCTTTATCAAATTAATGCAGGTATGTTTTTGGAGTGACGAACATTCCTCGACTGGAAGACTGGCCTGTCATGCCTGCGGACCGCATTGGCTTTATGCTCATGGTATTCTACTCATCCTAGTAGCAAGATAGGTGTCGAGTTTGTTCAATTCCGCATATAAATCACATTACTAACTGCATCAAAACTTGTGTTAATTTTATTTTTCTTGTTTGTGATGCAGCCGCATGGGTTCTTCAATTGCTCGCCGGCGGTGGATGTCCCTCCAAGTTCAAGCGACTTGGATCTCAAGGACAATGTGATAGCTGAAAAGCCAATCCAGAGTGGGCTGCTTGCGAAGCTCTGAATGGATGAACGGAACCGATGGATGCTGGCTGGGTTTGCGGCGGTCGTTTTATTCAACTGGGTTGTTTTGTTAAATAATGGAGCCAACTTCCGACATAATCTGATTTTCTTTCCCGAAACGTTTGTAGTGTGTCAAGAATTGTCTCGGTATCATTCCGTTGTTGTCAAACAAGTGATGGCAAATGTTCCAATACGATCAAAGGGGTTCGCTATCCTTGCCAAGCTGTCCTGGATGTATTAAGATTTCGGTTTTTTGGTTGTCCACTAGAAAATTCTAGCCAACCATAACAGTATGCAGCTTCATTATCATCGGTTAGTGGACCCCGACTGCCTGACCACTCGGGTTGGGACTTGGAATTAATTGTTGAATCGTCTGCTTCTTAAATCCCGCTGTTTCTCACTAGAAAATCCCGTAGTATAATAAGCCGTAGAGAATAAAAAAAGAAAAGCAAAGCGTCTGATGAGAAAAAGACGTTCCCTCAACTCTAGTCGTCCTGGCAAACAAAGTTATTAGTATTCTGGCCAGAATTATTGATTTATTTTGGTAAAAATGGAACCATTTACTGCCAGAATTCACTACACATTTGTGAACAGCTCGTCAGCCGGTCAGAGTATTGAGTTTACAGCAGGTAAGATGGATATGCCATAGCCATACTCCAACGACCTAAATACGTCAATTAAAATAGGTTTTTTTTTAAAAAAAAAAAGAGAGAGAGAGAGAGAGAGAAAAATTGACGCAGACAATTAGTAAACACGCTCTTTCTCTGCAAGTGCACTACACTCTCACTCCCTTTTGTTATCGAGTCCACATCCATAACGTAAACGGCCGTTACGCACGCAGAAGTAAATGACTCGTCCCTTCCACGCTTCCTAATCCTACCATCACACCACGCGCCTCTGAAAGATTCTTGGGCACTAATAATACTAATACAATTTCCTAGAAAAAAAGGCAGACACGCAAACATGCGAAGAGGAATGAAATGAACAATAATACGCTTTCATTGCAAGCCCTCTGACTCGCCGTAGACTCACCGCAGCCGAAATTTCGGAGATATCGCTGAAAAATTGGAGACGGGACGGATTGCGAAAGTCAGTTGCAGTGACTGTTATGGCATCTTCAATAGAAGAGAAGCGAATCGAGGACGAGTTATCGTACCCGATTTTATTAGCGGAGCGAGTTCGAGCGGCGGTCGACGAATCAGAGTCGTTCAAAGCCGAGTGTGGAGAGGTTGGTAAGCAAGTCGATCGGCTCTCACAAATGCTCCGAACTCTGGTCCGCTTCACTACCTCGACTCAGTCGCTGTACGAGCGTCCGATTCGCCGTGTAATTTCGGAGGTGTCGAAGAACCTGGAGCGTGCCCTAACCGTAGTCCGCAAGTGCAAGCGTCAGAGCGTCCTGCGACGCGTTGTCACCATAGTCGGCGCCACCGACTTTCGCAAGCTCTTAAACCTGCTCGAGGCTTCAGTAGGCGACATGAAGTGGCTATTGAGTATCTTTGACGCCGAAAACGGTGGCGCTTCGGGCGGTATTGTTCTTTCTCTACCACCTATAGCTAGTAACGACCCGATTTTATCTTGGGTTTGGTCTTATATCGCCTCGATACAAATGGGTCAATTAGGTGATCGCATCGAAGCCGCTAATGAATTAGCTTCATTGGCCAGAGATAATGACCGTAATAAGAAGATTGTAGTTGAAGAGGGTGGAATTCCTCCGTTATTAAAATTATTAAAAGAAGCGGGGGCGTCCGAGGCGCAAATTGCGGCTGCGACAGCGCTTCATAACATCGCCAATGATCAAGAGAGAGTGAGGATTATTGTGAGTGAGCTTGGGGTTCCTATTATTGTGAATGTTTTAGGTGATTCGACGATGAAAGTTCAGATTCAGGTAGCGAGTTTGGTGGCAAGAATGGCAGAGCATGATCCGGTGGCACAAGATGATTTCGCCAGAGAAAACGTGATTAGGCCACTTGTCACATTGCTGTCTTTCGAGACATTTGTGGAGGATCCGAGGACGAATTTGGGTAAGCAGAGCATTCATTCTCTTGTTCAGATCAATAAAGAAATGGAGAAAAAATCATCGGTTGGTTCCAAGAATTATCGTCCCTATATGAATTTGTATTCGGAGGGTAGTAGTAGTAGCGCAGGGCAGAATAGGAAGGAGAGAGAGAATGAGAAGCCCGAAGTGAAGATTAAGCTGAAAATTGCTTGTGCCGAGGCATTGTGGATGCTTGCAAGAGAGAGTGTATCCAATAGTAAGAGAATATCTGAGACGAAGGGGTTGCTTTGTTTGGCAAAATTGGTTGAGAAGGAACAAGGAGAGTTGCAGTTTAATTGTTTGATGACTATAATGGAGATAACTGCTGCAGCTGAATCTAATGCTGATCTTAGGCGTGCGGCCTTTAAGACCAATTCACCTGCTGCCAAAGCAGTTGCAGATCAACTATTGAGGGTAATTAAAGATCTTGATAGCCCCACACTGCAAATTCCCGCTATAAAATCTATCGGTTCATTGGCTAGGACTTTCCCAGCTAGGGAGACAAGAATGCTTGTTCCTTTAGTGGCTCAACTTAGTCATAGAAACCAAGAGGTGGCAACGGAAGCTTCCATTGCGTTGCAGAAATTTTCTTGTCCAGATAATTTTCTATGTATGGAGCATTCGAAGGCTATAATTGACTTCAATGGTGTTCCGCCGTTGATGAGACTGCTGAGGGGTAATGATCGGACACAATTGCACGGGTTGGTTCTGCTCTGCTACCTTGCATTACATGCTGGCAATAGTGAGGCTTTGGAACAAGCTAGGGTGTTGAACGCCCTTGAGGGGGCTGACCGCACTGTGGTTGCTCAACATCCTGAGTTGAAAGAATTGGTGTCAAAAGCAATATATCACCTCAATCTGTATCACACTGGAGTTCATCCTCAAAGACCATCCTACATGCCTTGATGTATCCAATTTTTCTTTTCGGGTAAATTGTTCAATTGATACATTTTTATTTTATCAGAAGGAAATAGGGGTACAGCAATACAGATTATTGAGTCACCAAATTACAGATGGTAATTAATCAAAGTAGAGAGTTCTCTGGCAAAAGAATTATTCATTATTTTAAAACAAATTAGGTGGATTAATACCTGTTAGCAGCACAACTTCTAGTTGATTTGTGGATTATATGGACAGGTTTAACTTGACTTGCTTGTTCTCCTTCTTCCAATTTATTTTTCTGTATGTGCCAAGGTTAATTTTTACTTCATAAGGTTCTCTTTCAAAGGGTTTGACCTAAGTGTATTGATTAGCTAGTGACACTGCTCTTAACTTCCAATGTTATTTGCTTGATCATTACTGCCGCCGTTTGGGATCGTATTCTTTAAAACTAGAATGGATCCTCTTTGATGCTTTACCAGTTAAATTGACTTATTTTCTGATTCTCTACTCCCTGCTGGTTCAAAATCACCCATTGAAACTCTATTAAAGCGAGATCCATTTGAAAATGCTCTGTTTTGCAATTGTTTCCCTTGCCCACAACCCCAACACACACCAACCCCGCTCCTCCCACCGAACCACCAACACAGCTATAGTTTCAAAGTCATATCACCTTAATTTCAATCAAAGCCAAAATGCATCAGTTTCTGGGATTACAAGAGCGATTATAGTCAACTAAATGTTTGAAATTGTTGCTTTTATCAATTTTTTTCTTACTTTTCTTTTTTCCTTGCACAGCCCACCTCACACATGCAGAGATTAAATAATTCCCCTCTATTGTTGCCGTACAAACAGAATGGCCATGAATATTAGTTGCTGTTTTCGACCATTCTCTACTTAGTTGTATAAATCGAGCGATCTCGGAGGAAAAAAAATTGTAAATAACGAATAACATGTGATATTAGATAAAAAGGAAGTCATTGCAATTGATTACCGACTAATAATGCTGTAATGGATAAGAAACTGTTATGGATAAACTTTTTGAATAAGAATTTGATTTTATATTCCTTTGGGGTTACAAGTCTACACAGAGGAATGATTAAAACGAACAAGGATGAGAACAAAAACAGAGTAGAGGGGCTGAGGGAAGAGAAGAAAAGCAGTTCACCGGGAGAAAGGATGGATTAGGACAATTATTACAAATTGCAAGAGCCAGGTAGACTTTCATGTTCCTTCAAACTTCCTTGTGTTTGTAATGAATACTGTTTGTGCTACTCTTGCAAATACGATGCCAAGTCTCGAAAGTTTGCGGTCGCTCTTTTGCCAAATCACAACTCTCTTGTTCTTTTTATGTGCTGTTGGAGGAGGGAAAAAAAGATGTCTCTGGTATTATGTTCTGCTGTGTTGGTCAACGAATGTCCATGGTATTTACTGCATTTAATATTCGGTGCCCGAAGTGCAGGCATAAAATTTTCCGGCCACAAGCCATCCGATTTCTCCGCGGGTTTAGTTTGTGCAAAATTTTCAAATAAAATCATTCATTCTAAATTTTAAAATACCTTGGTGAAAATGGCTGGAAGACACGTATCTTTTCTGCTAGTCCGTGAAACTGGAACTGCCGAACAAGGAAAGAAAACCAATGTCAGATTAACAATTACCTGCTACGTTCTTAAAAGGAAGTCGGATTATTGCACCGCTAAGTAGTAAGTGACTACGAATAGAAAAGCCACTTCATTCCCATCGTTTGGGATTACAAAATCGAGAAAAGGGCGTGCTCATTGCTGAAGGGCAGTTCCTGCCGTACTGCAAAAATATTCTTCTCATGGGATATGCAAAATCGAAACACACAATCTGGCCCAGACTTTGGATCACAGCAGACGGACTTGCACATAGTATTTGCTCATCTTAGTATCAATATAAAAAAAAAAATTACACTTCAAGTAGGGATACCTCTTGAAATATCTGCTTTTAACTATATTTGTAGTATAAAAAGAGACCAGGAATACCAAGTATGTAAAAAATAAAATCACTTCATGGGTGAATTGGGTTCACAACAACATCGAGTGCAAGCAACCTTTTGCTACTAAACCAATGCTTCGTGGAAAATTTTGCAGGCCTTGGAAGATAAATAATGAAGTAAATATACAATCCCGGCAGCGACCATGTTGCTCCAGAAGGCATCCATTTTCCTCCCATATTTTCGATCTGAACTGCATGTAGAATTTAAATTATTTGACTTCAGAAGCAAAGCACATATCCTCCTCCCTCCCTCTTTTCTTGCAGAGTTCGCCGTTACAGAACTCCAGCCAAAACTTCAATTTACAGAGTACTTTCCAGCTATAGTAAAACAAAACATGGTCTGGCAAAGTGATGAAGCCTACCATAAACTTTCAGAAGTGACATCTCATGGGTAACATGGCGGAGCAAGATTACATGAAATTAATTCTAAGAACTTAGCAGCAAAATCTTCAATGGTTCAAAGGGCTATCAATTATGAAAAGAACAAAGAAAAAAGTAAGGACAATGCAGTAAATCCACTGTCACAAGGCAATCAATTCCAATCACTCAAATGTGGAAATCATATTTTGTCACACAAAATAAAACTACAAAAGAAATTAAAAAAATACGGCATCAAAACCAGCATCAATGAAAAATTAATCTATCAATAACTTGGAAAGTATGCAGAAATTTGTAAATCATGATACGAGTTAGCAGAGTGAACATATGACTGAATATTATAGTAAGAGAGTAAATTATAACGACCAAGTATGATAAATTGTAAATCATGATAAATTATTCTATTTCTCATTACATGGCAGTGAAATAATGAAATTTGAAGTCCTTGGAAGGTTGCCTAGAGTTAGATTTCTATGACAATTACTACAAATATAAAAAACCAATCAACTCAATTGCCAAGTTCAACAGCATACAGATGTCTTGAGGACATCTTGTAAAGAACCAAGTTGATTGGTATAATGTCAATTTTCGCTCAGGAGGGATAAATATATATACACTTGAGTAAAGTTAGGGGTGCTTGGCTCAAATTGTTTTAGTTGAGAGCATTTCCCACTCTGTAGCATACATTCTCCCATCCAACGGGCACCAACCCATCTGACTGCTCTCTTCATGCCTTCCCACGCAAGCACAACAGGTACAACTATTACAACAGGTACATGCAACTAAAAGATTCTCTATTGACTTATGAGGTCTCTAGGACAAGATAATGGGCTGGTATGCAAATTTAAGACATTAAAAGAAAAAAAAATACAAAATCAAAATGAGATAAATTAATATTTTACACCAGCATTTGGAAACAAAGTAACTAAAGGCTGAAATTGCTCAGAGAGAACATAGAATTTTCATAATTTGTCAAAAAACACTAGGATCAAAAGAAAAAAAAGAGGTAAGAAATACCATGGGATTTTGTACTATCATTCCTCATTATACAGAAGATAATTAAAGAAAACACAACCCAAAATTAATTTAGTATAATAACTGTGAAGGGCTACAAACCATGGTTATGTGTGACTCAGCGAAAGGAAGGTACAGCACGCCAACTATCAGCAAGTACCATAGCATGATCACGTGAATTAGCCGACAATTGTTGGAGAATTACATTCTTGACATTAGCTGCTGCTGTTTCACCTCCACGTGTGGCAAGTTCTAGGTAAACCACAGCTTTCATCATCTCCCCTCCCTGCCAAGTATTATTGCCAAAATGTCCATCAGATTGATAGGTGAAGCGAAAAGTAAAATATATAATTAATGAGCCAGAGGGATTATAATCAACAAGAAACAGTAGAATCCCAACCCCCAGCTAAAGGTGTCTTAGTTCTTCAAAGCAGTGATTGCACTATTAGAATGGAAGTGTCCTATTTTGGAGAAATATGGAAGTGTCAAGACACATGAATCAGGCTTGTTCACAATATGCTCCCCAATCTCATCCCTGGTATTCTTTAGTTTTTCTTTCTTCTTTCTCTCTCTCTTAATAGGAAACTGAGAAAACATATATTAAGTGAAAAACAGAATAAAAGTTACAACAATGTGAACCGGATGCCTGCCAAAGGAACAATGTTTTTCCCACCCTCACACAATCTCCTTTGGTTCCATGTGCTCAAAGCATAAAAATGTTCTATTCTACTTGGCTTCTAGGAATCTAAATTCAAGTTGTAGGGACCCATTTCTCATACATAAGATAGGAACCATAAATGTTTTATCCGAAGTAGTTGATTTAGAAATGTCAAGTACCGAAAATAGGCCAAGTCCGTGTTCAAACTGAGCTTTGCTGTGACCAGAATTGGCCGCTCGTTTCATCCATTTCCTTGCTTGTCTATGACTCAGGGGAAAACCTTCCCCCACTGAATAGCAAAGTGAGATGTTGTACATTGCACGTACATACCCACCTTCTGCAGCTTTTAAATACCACTGAGCCTGATTCAAGAAAAAACTAATCAAACAAAAGTCCTGAATATGCTATATACTGAAGGAGCAAAAAGTAACTAATTATCTCAAATCACCCCATGATAAGTAGCTAACTAAAAAGGCAAAAATCTGGCAAATTTGTTGAAACAACAGAAGAAGATTGATATAATTTGAAAAAAAAACTAAAAAGAGAAATAAAGAAAAGAAAATGTTGGCCAGGAATTACTCACCTGTTTTTGTTAGTAGTAATAAAATTAATCCAAAAAGAAAAATACTAGGAGCCAAACAATCAGAACGTTGGAATTCACCAAATTTATTCATTAGGCAGTAAAATAATTAAGAAAAAAAAAAATGCTTACAGCCGCTTGTATATTGCAATCCACTCCTTGACCACGATGCAGGCAAAGCGCAAGCTGATACTGAGCCCGAACATGGCCAGCACTGGAAGCTCGATAAAACCAATCAACAGCTTCCTTTGCACTTGGAGGTTGAGCTGCACATGACGATATTCATAAACACATGATAGTAAAGATTATAAAGATGATTGACATCTTCAATTGTCATCAATTGAGATGTCTACAATCTAGGGTATACCACAAATGAATGACAGAAAATTATTTAATTTGACCAAAAGTATACTAAACCAAGCTCATTAGGAACTGCTTATTATTAAAGAAACTCCTTTAATCTTATTATGAATCAGTTAAGTATCTTCTCAAACAAACAATATATTTTTTTTTAACCTAAACCGAGATGTTTCTAGACCTTAAACCCTAATAAATTGAAAAGCTACAAAATTACCTTGCAAGTAAGAAATACCCAAATTGAACTGACCAGCTGGATCACCAAGCTCAGCCGCTTTCCGATACAAGGCGATAGCCTCCTCCTTCTTGTCCATCTCCCAATACATCAGACCGGCATCAACCATAGCCAGAGTCGAGCCACGAGCCGCGCCTTTCAAGAAGGAATCAAGAGCCTTATCCCAATTCTTACGAACTCCGCCTCGGCCATGCTTGAACCGCTTTCCCCACCTTAGCAACACCATAGCCTCTCTCAACGGCCGAAGAGCCTCGTTCCATGACTTGCACACCAACGATGCCGCCCGGAGCTGATGAAGCGTGTACGACGCCGCGATTTTTGTCAAGATATCGAAAGGCAGGGTTGCGAAATCACGAGCGTTGGTTGATTGTGATGACCGCGAGCTGAAGCGGCTGTGCCGCTTGATTTTTCTCCTGTATGCGCTAGAATTGAGTTCCGGTTGACGGTTCTGCCCGTCGATGACGTTCGATAATTGAAGAACAGTGTAACGTGAGCCATCTGATCGATCCGGCCATGTCCTTTGCATCATCTTGTCATTTTTTCATAACTGTACTCGTTAAAGAGACTAGATTATCTCCCAAAAACAAACCACAAATGAAATCGGTCTGTGACTTGATGTCTTTAATCATTTTTATAGTTATTTTTAATTCCGAAGATTATTTTTTATTTTTATTTAATTTTTAAATTATAACTAAAAATTGGGTCCGTCAAAGTCGCGGGTCGTTCTCAGACCGTGAAATTTCTTGGGGTTCACGTAGAAATCCACTGGATTTTTGGGTCAGCAACACAAGCCTGAAGAACTTTGGACCGTGCGTGCGTCCCTACCAAAGCTTAAACTGAAGTCCTTGTCCTTTGTATAGTCGTTGAAGCCAAGTACCCATTTTCATAGACCAACCTGCAATTCATATGTCCCCCACAAACAGACCAATCACATCGTTTGTCATGAACGACGACAAATGACTTGTTCTCATTGCATCAACCAATCAGAACCCTATGCCTACGGCCATGCGCGCGCGCACACTGTTATTACCAGAGTTCTTAAGGAGAATGAATTATTGCTTGCTTAAATTCCTTGACAGAAGAACTGGTACAGCAGAAACTCGATTTGGTTTTCTGTACCAAGAATTGAAGTAGAAGGAAATCTACTTCTGGGTTTAGTTTTGCAGTGAGGATTTGGTTGGATATCACGGGATCTATCTGTCTGTGTTCTATGATGAACTCATTAATGTATCCAGAAACCAATTGGTCCAAGGACTAACGCCCATTTCGAAACCTTGATTTATTCCTTGGCATGTTCCGGTGTAGCATGTGAATTCGTCAATTAAAATTCCGATGTTCCCTTGTCTCCCTCAAAGAAAAAAACGAAAACAGAACTTAAAATATGACTATTGGGCATGTAGTGCACTGTGATTGCCTTACATCGAGGATACCTTTCATGTGGACTCCAATAATGGGGACACTTCAATCAATTAAGTAATAACTGGTAGCAGGTAATCTAATCCCAATTGGCCCACTACGTGTTGAAATTCTATTGCCTCAATGACGGCTCCGATCCCGAGAAAGCTTTTGTTTAATGTATAAAATGATAAACCCTAGATTGGGTGAACTTCCCCTTGGCCCTTTGATCATGCACATTCTCCGGTAATGATAAACTAATGGGTTTTATCTTTTCACTTTTCTGATAAACATTCCACATAGTTTTTGCCCATTCGAATGGCATTATAGATGTAAGTGGGTTTGCCAATTATTGGTCTGCAGATATTTGAGCTTGAAAGTCTTAAAATACTGAGGTCCATTCAAAATCACATAGGATTCTATTCCGCAGCTGCTTGGCACATGTGTTATGTCCATTTATTTTTCTTTTGCTAGAGTCATCAGAAAAGCATTTGGGGGTGAGAGAACCTTCCCTTCCCTGCCTATCATAACAGTTCGAGGGGGGAGTCATGAGTCTGGTGGGACGCACTGAGACAAAACTCTTAGTCTAAAGAAGGAGATGATGAGCGGAGACCGGAGAGAAAGGTAGTGGGTCTATGGCTTGGCTTAAGGTTTTGTGGGGCTATTAATTTGTTTTAAGTCAATCAACCATGGGAGCTTCCGTGCAGCATCTTTCTTGCTCTTTGAAATTGATTAACCTTTACTTTGGCTTTGCGTTTGACAACTTTTGGCTACTTAATTAGCGAGATGTTGACTTGCATGAACACGAAACAATCTTGAAAGAGATCATTGGAATTCTGGAGGCGGAGAAGAAGAAGAAGAAGATACAGATTACAGAACAGATTATGCACAAGAAACCCAGATCTTCACCATAATTAACTTAAAAAAATATTAATATTAAGAGATGACAGTAAGCAGAACAGCCAAGCATATGGGTGGGAAGACGTTATATTCTCTGCTACATGAAGGAGATTGTAGAATCTAAGAATAATAAAGCTGCTAATTAAATGCTGATTTATTTATCTATAAACCCTGTGCAAAAGATCCTAGACACTGCAAAAGCGCCTAAAACGAAGGAAAAACAAGTACGAGTACAACAAAAAAGGTAGCGAATTAAGCATGAAAGGCGTATGAAAAGCAACCTAATTAACACGATGATCAGTTAGTTAGCCCTTTCAACATGGCATATAAAGACAGTTTCCAAATCTGGAGGAGTAAAGAACTCCCTAACGCCACTGTAATTACATTTCAAAGAAGACTTTCGCTTCCTGGGAGCAGATGGACACGTCAACCTCGCCGGAATTCTGGCTTCTTCACTCGCAGGAGTTGTCGAACACTCTTCATCATCCTCACTGTTCTCTACTTCCTTATCAACGCTGGGATTCGTATATATAGGCTGTAGCGGAGCCCGTAAAGGAATTCCAGCAATCACCCACCTTTTTCCCTCTGATTCCAGCCCGCCATCAACTTGAGGCTTCCCTGATAACCCCATAATCTTAGACCAAGCAACCAACCAGCAACCTTCCAACTATAATAAACAGGGGAATAAAGAAAAAAGAATAAAGCTAAGTTCCTCTTTTTTATTTCTCTCTTTCTTTCTGGGTAGGGGATTGGTAGAGAATCAAGTGAAACCAGAGGGAAAGTGTACAGGGTAAACGAGAGAGAGAGAGAGAAGAGGGGGTGGGAAAAGGCGCAAGTAAAAGGATGAAAAAGAAAAGTGATTCTTTTCGGATTTGGATTTCTGCTTTGAGTGAAAGTGCTTATAAAAAACTATAGCAGATGAAGGGTTATGACTCGTGACGTGAGATAAAGATTGAAGCAATGGAAAGAGCTTTAAATACAAAGGAAGGAAGGAATAGGGAGTAAACGTTGAACGTTGAACGTTGAATGTTGAAATATCAGTGCTTCGGTGTTCTGCCGTTTCTACCAATCAGAAAGACAGAGAACAGGGGAACCCGAGGAAACTCTTATCATAAGCTGAGAGTATAATTTACTACTCATGATAAACCTTTTCAAAGGAAAAGGAAACTAGTGAGAGAAGGGGTGCCCGTAAATTTAGCTGACCACGGGCAGCAATTAGAGGACGATTGACTTTGACTTTTTCCATGTGGATTATCAACACTCCGTCGAAATTTTTTACTTTTACTGTTTTTGGTTTCATTTTGCGTTGCATGTAATGTAATATTTACTTGATAGTGATGTGGGCTTGCACGTGTAGGCGTAGGCTGAACCAATACCTACTCGTAGATTGGGGCAACTGTTTGACAATTTTACCCTCATTAACTCTGTTTTCAGGCATAGGCACAGGCATGCTCCATGCCGAACATTCCAGGGAAGACGATATTTTTTGTTTACAAAAGCACTGAGCTTTTGTTTTGGTGCAGAAACAGAGCTCTCTCTGTCACTAGCAAACGTAAGACCGTAACTGAAGGTTTAAAACATAACATAGGTCATTTGTATCGGCAAATTTTAAAGCTTGGAGCAAACCACGTTCAATCAAAGACACTGCACCTCAGCAGGACGAGTAGGAACCCAGATAGCATATTGGCTGCGACTAGACATATCCTTAGGCTACATAACATTAGATGGCCTTGGTTTGGGATTGAAACTAGAATTTCAGCAGTCACCTATACGTTCGAGGACCAACATAGTCATAATTCATATAGATTCTTGAAGAGTGAGGATTGATGAAACAGGGAGCAGAAAGAGAGATAACAAGGACAAATCTTCAACTTAACGGAAGTTTTAACCTAGTAAAGAGGGGGTTAAGATGAAAGTTCAGCAATCATATATCGAATGGCTTGCTGATAAATTTAATGCAAATTTTTTGGGAATTTGAACATCCCTCACATTCTTCAATAGCCCCTATAGTCTTCATATTGCTCCATGAACTCATCATTGAACTTCTTGAAACTGGACATTATTTCAGGCATGTCTTCCTCAGCTGGTAAAATGGTTGTCCTTAAATGAAAGACCCTGTATATAATATTCTAACCCATTAGACAAGTGTTGCATTGAATTATTTGTTACAAAGGATCCCACTTTCCCCAATACCCAAAGGACACATACAAGTGTACTTTTGAAAAAGATGACTTGATTCTAGACCTTTATATAATTGCTTGGAAAACATTATCAAGGGGCAACAAAGTTAGAAGATGTTGCAGTGGCTTGGTAAAAGAAAGCAATAGGTAAATGGCCCTTAAAAACATCTTTTGAATTCTAGCCAAGAGATAATTGAAAAGAAAATGTTTCAGTGAGTAATTACCCTTCTTTCTGTCCAAATGCCGAACCAGGGACAGTAGAAATGCCAGTGGCTTCCAAAAGCCGGAGACAGTAGAAAACATCAGCAACTTTTCCAGCCAGTTTGGCAGCCTCTATTGCTTTTGGAGGCAGGCATATTTGAGGGAATGAATACATGGCACCTGAAATCATTTGGTTTAAGCCTTGACTCTCGTAGCATAAACAACTATTTACTGTTGAGGAGTGCCACAAGGTGCAGAGTAAATATTAATAACCTTCTGTGAAATTACAAACCACATTTCTGCAACTGTTGAATCCATCAGTCATCAACCTTGCTCTTCTCCTAAGTGATTCCAGGATCCCTTTACTGCATGTTATTCACCACTCAAAAAGATCAACCTCTTTGATGCAGTGGACATTAAAATCCTAAGACTCAAAAATATCTCATGTTTTTATCTTAACTTTTTAGTTCTTTATATTGATGAGCATTTTCAAAAGAATCTGGTATATCAATTTTTAAAACAACTCATTTAGTAGTTTCCTATACATCAAAAATGTTGTGAAAAAAGACAGTAATTATTATACTGGAACTCAACGCTCAGTTTGGTTGCAATAAGTATTAACCACTAAAATGTTGGATATACATTTCCTCAGTTCTTTTCCATATAACAAAAGGAGCAACAATATTGACTTGTACAGATCTAAATTTAAGTAGGTGTACCTTTCCCTAACAAACTGGTCATATGAAATATCTGCAGGCTTGGGGGGGTTGACCATCAATCCCATCTGTAAACAGAAAGAGGAAAACATTTTTCTCACCATAACAGCAATCAATTGGTGAACTGGGTGCACACAGCTTCACATGGAATAAAACTATAAAATATCAACTGCAACTCACAAATATCTGTGCAGAGACATTTGTACTTAGTGACACAGAAGCAATCTTATATATCTCATCAACTGTCTGCAAAAAGCCAAAAGTAAAAAATAATTAAACTGTCTGCAAAAAGGATCCTTGTTATGCTTAACTCAGTTCCACAAGAGCCAAAAGATTACGACATCAGATTGAAAGGAAAAAGAATAAAAGGGAGAAGCACTTTTGTTCTTCTCTCTGTAAATTGTTCGAAATAGTATTAGCTGACAAAGAAAAACCAAAAGTTGAGAGGATAACCAAATCTCAAATTCAGAGGCTTTTTATACCCTATCCCTTATGATCCAAATCTTTAGTATAAGCATAAAGGTTAGTTTTTAGGTTCAGATCTTATTTGATTATGACAACTTCAATAAGCATGGCATTCAATACATATCCTAACATTTGCAAGAAATGCCCTCTGGCAAATCAAGAATTGCATAACATATCATTAGATAGAAAACATGATAGAGACCTTTGGAGGAATATTAGTCATCTCAAAGTATCCACCACGCTGCCCACATTCACCCCAATATCCTTTGGAGACAGAGTGGAAGGAAACAAGCTGAACCTCCTTGCTAATGGGAAGCCCCATATCCATCAAAACCTTCCATTGTTACAAGGATAATGAAACATCGATGTCAATACAAGCTGAAATTTGATGCAAACACCCAGATATGGGTAGATTAACAGAATTAAAAGATGTACCTTTTTGGAACTAACAAAGGGGCGCTCATCCTGGTAGATATTCTGCTGATAAACCTCGTCTCCAAGTAAGACTAAGTTTTCTTGGTAACAGAAGTGCAATATTTCTCTTAGATTAGCTTCACTAAGACACTGGCCAGTTGGATTTCCAGGGTTAATAATCACCATAGCTCTAACCTGACCATAAACCAATGCCAAAAAAATAAATAAATAAAGTTTGATGGCATTTACAGGAAAGTGTCATCCGTAGTTCAGCTGTGAAAAGTTACATACATTAGATGAATTAATGAATTTTGGAGAAAAAGGTGTTCCAAGAACCAACAAAGAAAACCCAGCTTCTAAAATCCCAATACTAACAAGGCTGATTTGGAAACTGGTCAGCCAAACCAAAACTGGCTCATCAATTTTGGGTTCAGTTCCCACTTATTCCAATCATTTATTTCAATTCTCTGGTGCCATTAAAACAGATTTGTCGTACTCTTTAAAACAAGAAAGAGCAAAGGCATACTTACTGTAATTCCATTTGACCGAGCCTTTGCAACTGACTGCCGAAGGTCATTAACATCAAGACCCCAATTTGCTGTCTCTTCCAAGTAATATGGAACAAGAGAACCACCAAAAAGAGATATTGTAGCCGAGTACAGTGGGTACTGTGGAACAGGAACCAATATCTGAAAATAAACAATTTTCAATCAATAAATATATCTGGAAATGACATTAAGGACATGAAGCCTCAAGTAAGAAGACAAATCTAGCAGACTCATGTATGCAATCAGAAAAGGAAAAGCACAAATTCAATTGAAGAGGACAAAAGATATCTTTATCGTAAAAAGATACATTACCCCATCCCCTTTGCCACGTATAATACAATTTAAAATCTGCATCACTCCCCTGCTGGCACCATCAGTGAGATATATGAGTTCTGGGTCACTGCCATAGAGAATCACAAGCCCTTTCAGTTCACAACTTGGTCGCTGACAACTTTGTTATCACCAAAAGAATATAAAAATGTAGACTGATATCAAGCATTATCACCTTGGATAACCATCACGCCTTTCAATGAACTCTGCCACCTCCTTCCTCACTCCTGGGATACCTCTAGCATCACTATAAGCACCTAGATATATGAAGAATGAATGAATGTATAAGCATTGAGGAAAACCAAACAATACAAAAACCAGTGGGGGAAAAAGGGGGGGGGGGGGGGGGGAGAAGGAGGGAGAGAGAGAGATAGTATATATAAATCATGGTAACATGGCTTTTAACAAACTGACAAGTCATCCCATGCTGCAATATGGGCAGATAGCATCATTCCAGTTAGTTGAATACTCCAAACTCTTATAAAACAAAATAACCAAAGAAAGAACCTCATAGACATACTGAGGGATTGGAGAAAGTGTATATCTATAAATGCAACCAGAATTCCTTGCAATTCATATTGGTTAGTTCAGCCATTTTCTTACAAAAGGATAAAAATGAAAAGTGGGTAAAGAAGATACCTAGACCCCCTGAAATAGTGGAAATATAATGTTTAGCTCTTGCAATTGCATCTGCAGGAAAGATCAGTCCTACATTAGGATCGTCTAGCAAAAATGAAGCCTGGCAAAGAGCAATCACCTGGAATGGAAATTTACCATTGTTAAACACAGACTGCATGAGCAATACAAACGGTTCAATATAAAAAGAACGCAATATTCCAGGAAATCAACCATACAAATAAAATTATGGAAACCTTACCTGCCGAGGGAAGGTCAGTGGCCTCTGTCCTAGGGCATGAGGGTTGCCAACATTTGTAAAAATAATCTGCAGACATAAAATTGGAGTGATGAGATTTATAGGAGCGAGAGAATGACATGTGATAAGAAACAAATTATTGATAACTATTTATCCATCAGAGGAGCTCACACTTGCCCATATCTTTTTGTGGTTTTATGAGATCTACCGGTAGTGTATAAATTAATATTAATAGCACTGGTATAGAATCAGACCATTAAAATAATGACTATTACATAGTAATAGAGAATTATTAGGTATGCGTTTTTTTGTCAAAGTGCAATATTACTGAAAAATCATTTCATATACTCCACATAGAACAAATGTCATCTCATGTCACAAGCCTTTGATACTCAGCAGATAATTTAAATAACGACGAAAAAAGTGAATCAAATTAAGGAGCAAGAAGTTATGTCTATTAGCATCCGAGTGGCACTGAATGACTTGAATAAAGCAACCCATAGGAACTATAAACACTTCAACCATTCAAGAAGAGTCAGAGGGAAAAAAATGGCTTCAGATAACTGCTAGGCATGATTAAGAAGATACCATCCAGATTACAACAAAACTCAGCAATTTCCAGCAAGCAAACAATATTGTAGTTAAAGTATCCAATGCTCTTATACATCCATTACAAACTACATTGGTTCAGTTCATTTCAAAATAAAAGAACTTCACAAAAGCTTCTGAAGGCGGAACAAACAAATTCTTCAAACAGAGGCACAAGCCACGCATAACCATAACACAAAACAAAACAAGTCTATATACCTTCTTCCCTTCCTTTTGAAGCTCAGAAGCTCGAAGATACAATTCTCCTCTAACAGCATACTGAACCTTCTTCACATTTTCATTCAACGAGTCATAGTTTAATCCCTTTGGTGCCATGATGTACTAATTACCTTCTTACAAATGTCATCCAATACAAAGAGGGTAAAAGTAGCAGCTTGTAAGTGCAGTTCCCAACCTAAAAAATTATAGACAAAGAGAAGCATGGGAACTATTACAAACCAATACAAACTACATCATGACAAACCAATTACGAATTAGAAATATTGTTATAAAACAATACAAGGATGGCAACAATATTCTCAATTATTAGTTAGACAGACATATATACAAACCACCCAAAATCACAGCACAATTTAACTGATCACCAGGGTTTTATGTAAACTCCAAAAACAATAATTTTTTAACTGATTGGATTCAATCATCACTTGCTATTAACCAATACGGTGAATTCCTGTGATTCGCATCAAACCAGATCACTATACAAGTAAAATTATTCCAAATCATTAAATCAACGTAGGTCAAATTCGCATGTAAAACTCATCCAATACCAATAAGCCATCAAATTTGTGAAAGAAAACATCATACTACAAAAAATAGAAAGTAATACGAACGCCAAATAAAAGACTGACACATGGATTTGATGCAGGAAAAACCATATAATTGAGAATTATACTGGTTCTTAGCAGCTTGCTTTGAGCACGCACAACTAAAACTAAAGTCAGCCATGCAAACTTCCAAGACAAAAGTTCTGTTTATCGTAGGAAAAAAATCCAAAGCAAACAATAAATCGTGACGAATTCAAGAAACAAAAAGGGTCAATCACCAATTAGCATTCTTCCTATAAAATCATAGTTAACCATAAACATTAAAAGAAAAACACAAAATATTTCAAATTCGCCGAACAAGACCCAATCGTTTAACACAAATCAAGAACAAATTATTATTTGATGGGATATAGGAACAAATATCTACAGGTGAAGTTGTTAGTCACCCGCGATTAAGTGAGATTTCGTTGGCCAAGATTTGCCGGTGGACTTCCTTCAGTTGAAGCCAAGTGTTTCACCGACGTGGCTACAGAAATGCAAGGCGTTGTGAAGATTTGCGTTATGTGTGTCAGGTACACATTTAAAGACCCATCTGTCAGATAAAATAAAAAGAATAAAGAAAAGACAGGACACGGCACAACAAGGATGCAATGGCATGACGAGAGCCACTGAAAACTGGGAGATGGGATTATTTCACTTGCTGCCATTAAAATTATTGATACAAAAGGATAAAGTTCATGCAAGCAGTGTGATGCAGCTTGAACTTGCGAGTTTTTGGTAGATACTGAAACCTTTTAGGTTCAGTTTTTGCTTGGACATATTATTCATTCCATTGCCCTCGTTGCTCTCATTCTCTCTCTGTTGTGGTCGCGACAGGCCCTATGATTTACATGTTCATTTTCACATTCCAAAAACAAGAGCAGGTAATTTCTTGCCTTAAGTGGGTGTGAACGTGAGTGATGATTATCAAAGCCAAGAAAGATAATATGTGTTAAATCATGACGGAATCAACAAGGATAAAGGTTCCAACATTCACCAACGTCAGCAATCCACCGGTTCCCATGTTATTGTTTAATGTTGTTAGAATTGGACTCTTGGATTGGGGCCATCCAAGATGTCTGCAAACTACAAGCCGAATGAGATTGCTGCCTTGGACGCTTCGCAAGTTTCGGCCTACTTTGCATATACACCATTATCAACCGGCTGAAAATATTAAAATTAAAAAAAAAAATGTGTAAGAAACGGCGTCGTTGCGAAAAGCCGTAGTCAGCCCATCCAATAACACAGTAACGGGCAAATGTGCCAGTTCATGAGTAATTAAACGACGTCGTTGACAGTATGAATAAAATAATAACGGAAAAACGTGCCAATTAAAACATCACAAGGGACAAATTTGTAATGTGGAGGAGATGATAGTCCGCCTTCTTCTTCTTCTTCGTCTTCGTTACGGCGACGAATGAAGACTCCTGCGTATGTTTCTCAGAAACCTTGCTGTCCTCTCTTCGTTTAACTCGGCAATCGAAAGTTTTTAGACAAAAACAAACGCCAAAATATTCAGTGTCGATCAGGAACTTGGAAAATCAACCGCAAAAATGGAGCATTGAATTTATGTTCGGGCCGGAGCATGTACACTTGATTCAAAATTCTACGTCTTCGGTATCAATGGCCGCCACTTCAGCGGCGGAATCGGCTGCCAGGGCTGCGAAAAAGGTCTGCCTTTTTTGCTGTCCCGAAACTAAGGCTCTTGCTGAGAGAGTTGCGGCTGAATCTGATGTCATTGAACTACGTAGCATCAACTGGAGGTAATTCATCATTTTTCGATTTTCTTTTTAAATTTTTTTCCTTAATTTGCGGTATGAAGTTTAAACGAGAATTAGCAATTTTCAGATACTTATAATTTTAGCCAAAATCTTTTAGTCGAGCAATTTATCAAGTTCTAGTTATTGGCTTATTGCCTCTGA
Source organism: Swietenia macrophylla (assembly GCA_032401905.1). Taxonomy (NCBI): domain Eukaryota; kingdom Viridiplantae; phylum Streptophyta; class Magnoliopsida; order Sapindales; family Meliaceae; genus Swietenia; species Swietenia macrophylla. The sequence goes on along the minus strand of CP135585.1, from coordinate 6,539,901 downwards.
ACATATGTATACAATTTAATGCTTAAGGACTTTTGAAGATGGATTCCCTAACTTATTTACACCCAATGCTCATGGAATTCGTGGACAGCATGTAGCTTTTTTGGCCTCGTTTAGTTCACCTGGAAAAATTTTTGAGCAGCTATCTGTCATCTATGCATTGCCGAAACTGTTCATCTCTTCGTTCACTCTTTTCCTCCCTTTCTTTCCCACGGGCACTTGTGAACGCATGGAGGACGAAGGAGATGTTGCAACGGCTTTTACTCTTGCTAGGATCCTGTCAAACATACCAACTTCTAGGGAAAGACCTACCAGCTTGGTGACATTTGATATACATGCCTTGCAGGTTTGTTATTTAGAAGTGGCTATTCTGAAGTCAATTACCTATTCTTCGCTGGTGACAATTGCCTAACTGTCTCTCCTGGCTTGTTTTGTGGTGTCTTAGGAGAGATTCTACTTTGGTGATAATACTTTACCATGCTTCGAAATTGGGATACCTTTGCTTTAAAACAGGCTCCAACAGCTCCCTGATTCTGACAATGTAATATTATTACTTTTTTTTTTTTTTTGGTTCTGGCAATGAGATTTTAACTCATGAAATTCCAGAGACAACAGGTCTTGAAGCATCCAAATAAGCAGAGTAGTGTGTGTTGGAATCTGAATATGGCTGATACTAATCATCTTCCCTTGTCCTTAAGTTTGACAGAGTCAGATCCTAAATCTGTCTCCTGATTTGATGGTGTGACCATATCACCAACATTTAAACCGGTACCCTGGCTAGTTTACAGCATTAGTTTTTCCTTCTGCTGAAGTTTAGCTGATAAGTAACAAGTTTGGAGGGTTTCAATTGGTACAAGTTATTCTTTCATAGACCGAGTAGGAGCCCTGAAAGGAGTTGCAGCTCAAGATAAATCTGTTCGACTTGAGTCAATCCTTAGATATTTCACATTTTAGTCTGGCCTCCTGACAGTTTTTTCAGGTAATTGTGTACATGTTACTTGAAGTAAAAGTTGGGCCTTTTGGTGACTTGAATGTTAGATTTAATGAGATTAATTACTTAAAGAAAGCTTCATTTTTTACTACAGATTTTCTTTTCTAATTTCCTTCTCTTTTCCAGATATCAATTGCTTCTCCTGATGATGGTGCATGGAAACGATTTCATAAGCAGCTGCAGCATTTCCCTATGGTATTCTAAATTACCCATATGCTTTATGTCATCGTAATTTTGTTCTTCATACCCTAGTTCACTGAAATAGTTGTGAATAAATTTACATAATCTTGGATTCATTCATGTTTCCCAGGAATATAGATTTACAAATTGAACGAGAGCATGGGATTTATGTTGACTGGCAAAATGCACGAATGAGGTTCTGGGAATAATTTTTCACCTGTTTCATAGACCAATCATTACAATTCACCATTTCCAGCTACGATGTGACCATCTAAAAGAAAGTATGTGATAGGATGATATTTTGATAAATTGCACAGTCATCCATCCTACCGGGTTTCTGGGGACCTTGGATAAAGAGCTTTGGATAGTGAGGCAGTTATTGGGATTAGGACTATTGTCTGCTCCAAAATCTGAAATGAATGACATATCATCCCACGGTTATCTATTTGCCAAGAGGACAGAAGACAATCTTGTTGATGGGAGTGTCATATGTGTATTCCTGAAAGCTTCGGATTACTATTACATCTTCTTAGGTTGCTAGCACATCTAAGAGGAAAATATACCATAAATTTAATTCAAATGCATGTCTTGTGGATGCGATGACAGGAATTTGCTTGGTGTGCTTTAATGTATTATTCTATAACTCAATTGTACGCATATGCTTCTGTTTCTTTTCCTTTATTACTGTATAACAACTTGCAATTCTGCACTAGGCGACTTGCATAATTTTTTGCCCTGTTTATATGCAGATTGTTTGTAATAAAGTTTGAGAAGATGACCAAAGAATTGTACGCATCAAGGAAGGAGATCCTTGGGGACGGCATGTTGCAAATGTTGATGATTTGGTTCAATCAGGTGGCACTCTTATTGAATGCCAGGTATACAACTTTTTCTACTACTATTTTTTTTTTTTTTTTGGTGCAGGTTGTGTGCATTGCACATTTCTGTTTTCAACTCTATTAACTCTTGTGTAGTTTTAAGATCTGGATTATTATTCTCCACATAGAGAAGAAACGTGAGTGGAGCAAAAAAGGAAACTTGTAAGGAGGCTTATAAGCTTCTAAAGTTAGGAATTTTAGGTTTCTCATTTTAGTTGGTTTTATATTTTAGAAATTAATTGATATAGAAATCAGGATGGACCTTTCCTAGTCCTACTGTAGAGACCTGCTTTGTTGAAGCTAAACCAGATTGGCTCATGGTTACCCTCGCTTAATTGGAACAATGTTGCATTGGTTTGACCTCAACCTCATTAGTGTCAGTTTGAATTGTTTGATAGCTACCATCTTTAGAGTGGTTGAACTTTGTAGTCTTCAAAACTTCAATAAAAGTTTTAACTTCAATTAACTCGGTACTTCTCGGATAATCCTTTTAGTTTGAGGCTGCATAGAATGGCTTATGATTTAATACAAAGAATTGACTACCAAGAAAACAAGATTTCTTTTTGATAAGTGCTTGCTGACTCCTTGCTGTCTTGCATGGGTACCTCTTAACCTTGTGCTACCTTGGTTATGTCTTTTAGAAAGTGCTAGTAGCTCATGGAGCAGCAAAAATAAGTGCCTAGGTGACACATGGGATTTTTCCTAACAGGTCCTGGGAATGATTTAAACAAGATAATGGAGGTATTGCATGCATAAACACAGTTATATTTTAATCCAAAATCATACTTTGCTGTTGTCATTTTTCTTTCTGCCTTCTTTTTAATTCACTCCTCATTTGAATACAAATTTCTGCAATGTAGTTTTCTCATCTCTCTCTTTGTTTCTATTCTCTTTGTTAATAAAGGAAATCCTGAGTTTGGCCTGGTGTATTTCTGGATTACAGACTCCTGTCCGATGACTGTGAATGAGGTTATGAACAAACAACCGTTTGAAGTTCTTAGTCTAGCGGGTTCCATTGCGGCTGCTCTTCAGATATGAATGGGTTTAGAATTATCTAGCCACAGCAAACTGCTGTGCAGGATTTTTCACTCGTTTTTTCTTTGCCTTCTTTTCCGTTTTCTACCATCCATAGAGAAATTAAGTGCTGACTTTGAGGCATAATCTTATCAAGGGGGTAAAAAAAAAAAGGGATTAAAAAATCAAAGCTAGAGGCAGAAATGTTTTGATTATCTAGTTTGCTTTCATCTATATCCAAAACTAGAATATGATCTTCTGATATTTGCCTATATGTTGAGAGACTATGGAGGATTGGCTGCAGACATCTTTTGATGGGAACATTGTTTTTGGAACATAATTGTTTCTGTAGAAATTGTTTTTTGATTAACCATCCAGCCAAAAAAGAAAGGTACGGCAGTGTTCACTGATTTATCAGACTCAACTTGTGAGAGATCTTGATGTAATTTAGAAGCCTTTTGAGAGCCTTACCACTATCAATGGCCTCCCTGGCTCTATCCACTGCCACTGATACATCTTCTGCACCATCACATCCCAGTAAGTGATCCACCATTGCGGCATTCAAGACAATTCTATCATAAGCTGGTCCTTTCTCAGCACGAAGAGCTGACAAACCCAACTCTATATTCTTTGAAACCTGAAATTTTAGAAATGTAGTCACACTTATCTTATCAGAATTCTTAAAAGTACTTAAGTAGGTGTAGAGGAGGACATGGAAGAAACATAGAACAAGCAACATGGGATACCAGTTTTAGGACCACAATTTTTTTTCAATCATTAGCTAGTGTTAAAACAACTTAGACCTAGCTAAATATTCCTGTTCATTGCTAGTGGATGTAGGTTTCGGAAGCTTGTTCCTTTATTGATCACAAGGCCTCCCCTAATATTCCAAAGGCAGGAAAATTGGAACAAGTTGCCTTTAAAGTAATAAAGCAGCATCTACAATGCTATCAGATGCAAGCTAGAAAGGCAAGCCAAGTGAAGAACAGAATGTGAAGAACTATCAGTAAATCAGAGAAACTTTACCGATCTATCAGTTCTTGGAGTATCAGTGGGATCAAAACCATAGTCACTGGCATTGACCTCAAGATTGAAACTCTGGCATGACACCCCTGCAGTACTTTGAGGTTTCAGTATTAGTGCTAGAAGAACAGCGCATGAACTCCAATGAACTGATTGGCTGCTTAACACTGATAATGAGCTTAGCTACGATATATGCTACAAAACCTATTGTGCATTATTAAATGATGGAAATATTACCGTGAAACAATGGGAGGTAAAGAAGAGAGAGCCAAGTTATACAAACCATCTACTTCAAAAGCAGACTCTAAGCTCTGAGAACGGAATCCTGAACAGTAATTCACGGGAAGTCCTTTTGATACATTTGCTGATCGCAATCTTGTTGTCATTGAGAGGGCACCTTCCTCACCCTAAATCAACCGCATATTCAGACAATGAATGAGTGATTTTCAGAAGTTACTCAATTGATACTGACCATTTTACTATAACAGAACAAATCATCTACTGTTTTTGCAGGGGTGGGGGGGAGGTTTGTGGAGAAAATGCTCTTTGAAGACAGGTGTTCAATTTAATAATTGAGAAACCCATCAGTTCAACGACTCATGAAAGGCAAAAGTTCAACCTTCACCACCAAACCTGAACGAACACCTCTTCTTTTCATAAGCGTCAAAAGTGGCTCCTCATAACCTTCATGAGAAAATCCAGCAACAATTGCTTCTCTTCCACGAGCCTATTCAAAAAGCAACACATTATGATTAGTTAACATGCAAAAAAGAAAATATGTAAGAAACACATGCATGTAAACATGGCATTCTGCACCCGAAATTGCTGCAGATTGAAGTAGCTATACTACTTAGAAAAATACTACTTAGAGATAAGGGTACAAAAAATTAATTGAGCAACATCCGAACCAGCTATCGATTATAGACTATGCTTTTGGTTGGGTTTTTCAACCAAAGATCACCCCAGCGGCTCATCCAGTATCCGGTAAAGCAATTCAAGTTATCCGCTAGCCTAAATCTACATTATGAAGCAGCAAGATCATTGCTAGGTAACGCAAACTGTTCAACCAATATATATCATAACTCACCCTCACAAATTGCTGAACCTTTTCACTTGTTGCCAAGGGGGGACGTTTCTTTATGTGCTCCCGCAGCCCAATCAATGAATATCTGCAAAAGAAATCATTTCAATTTGTGGGTTTTGAAAACAAAAACTATTATTCAGCTAACATACACCAAACAACACAGAAAATCTACAACCGCCCCCACCAAAAAAAGATGTAGCTGCCAAAAGGAAAAAGGAGCAGGCTAAGGTAAAATGTTAGAGCCCTAACCAAAGAATGATGGGCCCTCAAACAAGGACAAAACGTTGGAAGTCCATTAACTCCCTTTGACCCCAATGTGTGATGGCATGTCAGAAAAGCAACTTTACTTGGAAGAGAGATTCTAGTACCATGACATAGACTACGTCAACTTTACTAGCACATAAAAGATATTACGGAACAAAGTACAGTCCGACAAAATGAAAACTCAGTGGTTGATGCTCTTGAAATAAACCCATGAACAATAAGAGATCATATTCTACACTCAAAAGTTTATATTCGAAATAAACCACTTTTTCTTAAGCTGCAAACAGAAAAAGCCGAATAAAAACAAAACAAATAAAAAAAGGATTTGGCAAGGGTCTCAGTCTTAAGAGAGACATTGATTGAAACGGTATTATCATGTCCTGTTTAACATTTTGGAACCATACTCATAATAGTTTTCATGCAAGCTGTTTCTATAAAAGATATTTTCCAGAATGAAGGAAATAAACAATTCCTAACAAAATTAAGGGTAAAAAAGATGAAATCCTCTTAAAAAGAAGAATGATATTTTAGAAAGAGAATTTTCATACAGAGATGGCCGAGCTTTACGCTGACTTACATAGGCAAAACCAACCTCTTCATCCTGAAACAAAGTTATGAAATTTGGAACATGAGACAGAGAGAGCGTATAATGGAGAAATTGCAAACTAGTATCCATGAACCACAAATGACCTCAAGAAGTTCTTTTGCCTGCAAGATGGATAAGTTTGTATTTGCTCCCATAAATTTCAGCATCTGTTCTTCAGTTACACCCCCCTGGAGAAAACAAGACCATTCAAATAATCTGCACTTGAAATATTACAGGGTCAAAAATATATGAAGCATGAGCTTCCAAAGCATCAGCATCTCAGCATCTTCAGGGAAATTTAAACAGGAAAGAATATCACCCAAACAGGATGGTTCAAAACTGGCAAAATCACAAGATCCTTTCATTCTGTCAGTCTCAATATCAAATGTACTTTCCACTAAGATGAAATGCTCAACTGGCAACATGAACATCCACTTAAGCAGATATTTTTCAAGATTAGAAAGGAGAATGGAAGTAGTTAACTGGCAAAAAGGACCAAAATTATAAAAATGCTGAAGCTGACCTTGGGAGGCATCCACTCCACACCATGAAGCAAGGAGGATTCACCGTAACAGGATCTAACCGCAGAAACAAACAATGTGCTCCTAAAGAAACGTGTGTTTCCATCATAAGGTTCTCCATAATGTGTCAATGATTTAACATCAGCAACTGGTAAAGGACCTGTGATCAGTTGACATGTAATATTAACAACGAGAAAGCACATGAGCTGATTTATAAACCCAATCACTAAAAACTAACATGAACTGGCTGTTGAATGTGAAACGTGTACCAAATTCATCATCAAATGCAAGGCAATACGCTTTGAATTCACAATCCGTTTCCCTGTTCATACGTTGACCAATTAAAAATGCTGAAAGCAATGATTCGCTCACTCCTGTGGCTTTGTTATCTTCCCCTTTCAGTGGAAGAACATCTCTTAGAATACCTTGGACTTCCTCATAGCCAAGATGACCTCCTGCCAAAATTTCCCTAAGGGCACCGACCAATCTCATTTCACTAGTGTCATTGCCGCCATAATGGGGCCCAAGTGAGCCTCCTACGCCCATAATAGATCCTTCAGGATCAGCTATAAAAATTACATCAGGTGGGAGTGCTCGAATGAGTAGTGGCCAGAATGTTTTCATTGCACGCCTCTCTCCTTCACTCCATTGGGTTGCTTCTGGAAAGACATTCGCGCGGATCGTCATTGCCGCAAAAAATGCCCCAAGCTGTGCTTTGGAGACTTCCTCTTCGCCTTTGAGTTCCCCTTTCGCTAAAAATACAGGAAAATATAGCAAGTAACTTAAACGATCTCATATCAGATTCGACCAGGTTGACAAACTTTGACCAATATAAAATTCTACTAATTATTAGTGAAGCACGATTGTCAACATCTCAATTGATCAAAATCAGAAGCAATAAAACTCGATCAAGGCCAGTTGACTATTTGTTCAAGATAAAATTCAAATGTGTTCTACAGCACAGAAACATATAAACTAAAGTTAGCTGTAATTCGATAAATTGGATAAATGTTACGGCTATAAATATAATGTGATCTCCTAGAGAAGAATAAATATGAAAAGCAAAAAACGTAAAAAGGCTCACCTGATTTCAGAATAGTATCCAAAACCTTGAAGACCTGATCCTCACTAAGCGGCTTGGTCTGCGTAGGGCCCGTGCATACTCTAGCTTGTGCTTCAAGCACAGTCTGATTAGGCTTGCTGAACTTGGAGCCCCGATACGAAGAAGAAATCGCCGGATTTATGATATCAGATTCTTTAAGCCCCAATTGGTCGATTATCGCCGAGTCCAGAGCAGCCTTGACAGTCAAACGAAACGTACGACCGATCCAACGGCTGCGGTCTTTAGGAGAGAATTGGAGAGAGGTCTGGATTCGCGTGCGCGTGAGACAGCGAGGTTTACTGTAGCGGATAGGATGGATTGATGAGAGAGAAGGTTCAGAATTTAGCAGAGAATTCATCGTCGTCTCCCTCTATTACTCGGCTTCCGTTTGTTCTTTGTTAGCTTCGGGAAGTTCAATGCAGAAACATGAAAAGATGGCTTCCTTGCTAGCTTGCTTTGCTGGACCGTAAAGCTCAAAATATTACGCATGTCTTATAGTCTATGAGTTCAACGTCTAACAGACCTGGTAACGATTAGTGGGCCCCAATTTTAAAATAATGAGAACAGAACAATTCTAAAATGAAGAAAGTGGGGGATCGGAGTGGATTTTATCGTCACCCCGCAAATGGTCAACGTTCCATTTAAGCGGGTTTAAACCGTTGCATATTGGGCCGTTCCGTTGTATTCGGGTCTAGATGGACCCAATCTGATTGGGCCGACTTAGCATATGCATTTTCTATTCTTTGGGCCGTTGGGTTCTACTCCACGTGACCTCTTTTCCTCTCATTTTCGGCGATGAATTGGTGGTAGTCTTGCCGTTGGCACTAGTAACCCCTAACGATAGTTATCTGTCGATTTATATTATACTTCTCTTGTTACATTTCAAATTGTTCAGCGCAGAAGTTCAAAATATGGCGGGATCTCTGGCAATGACGATAGCAAGCGATCGCCCTTTGGTCGCCACTAGAGACCAGCGGCATCACATACACTTCTTTCGTTTCTTCACCTATACCAACCCTTCTCGATCATCCACGTGTCCTCCCTCGTTCCTCCCTAATTCCGCGTTCGCTGGAGACGTGGCACCTGGATCTCTACTTCTTCTCCCGACGCTTGTCCGCAAATCGTCAATGATAGCTCCACCTCCGACGAGAACCTCGCCCTTTATTTCCGCGAGATCCTCGTAAGTCCTCGGTTCTGGATTGCTCTTGAAGCTCCTGTGATATTATTTTTTCTCGTTTTAAAGACTTTCTTTACTTTCAATTTGATTTGATCGAATTTGTGAAACAGTCACTTGATTCAATCCTCTTACTGTTAAAGATTATAGATATCTGATTTGTCATTGTTTGTGTGCTAGCGTTAGTAATCTCTCAACTGCTTTTGAATTGATGCTTCTTATTATAAGAAGATTGTTTGATTGTATCCCCTACTTGAGGCAGATATTTTTGATTATTAGATTACGAAGTCTGACTTTAAAAATGATCTCGTGAATGGTTTCTGAATAATAGGACCGGGTTTATTGGAATATTGAGTTATATGATCAAATATGCTGCAGGAAGAGCACTGCATTTCCAAGTTGCAATTCACCTGGCCTCAGGTTTCTTTCGTCCCCGGATATCCAGCCAGGGATACAAGAACTTTGTTTGCCAGCTCCCAAGATTCCGCAGGTGAGGCAAGCTGCCACTACTACCTTTCACAAGTCCAGCATCATGAATGATGGGTCATAAATTTCAAATGAAAAACATACATTTTTTACATTTGCATGGATTAAGAATGGTCTTCTTGAATGTTTTGGCTTTATCATTTCTCTTGAAAATCAAATATATCATTCATGACAAGGAATGTGAGAACATATGAAACATCGTTCGTGCTTGTATGGTATCACCTTAGACACAAATATGCAATTAGTTGGATCTACGCATGAACTTTCAGCCTGTGGTGATTTAACAAGTTAGCTTATGTGATATTGCAGTGCTCGAAGACTTGTAGTCCATTATGATGGCAGAGGAAAACGATGCACCATGTGCCACTTATTGCTGTAATTGTAATTAGTTTTTCTTTTGGTTTCTGATAATTTGAGTTCTATATGATTTTGTCAAAAATAATATGAGTTAATTAGATACAGTGACATGAAGAGCACATGAACATAGAAGAACATTGTTCTATCATACAAGATGAAATCTGTATTTTTTCCTCATTGGATGTGCATATTAGACTACTAATAACTGGTCTCTCATTCGTTGCCGTCCTCTTGTGACTCATGGATTCAAGGATGATGTTTGCTATGATTTTATTCTTTAAACAGAAACGAAATATGATTTTCAGCTAACAATGATATAGAATATGAAAGGTTGTTATAAATGTTGCTGCTAAATACTGTTTGAGTGGCTAATTTAAGTGGTTTTTCTTGCACAGTAAATGAAGTTAGGAGTCTTGTCAATTTTAGTGTTTCCTTTGTTACTGTAAGCCCAGTGAACAGGCGTCTCCTATTTTCAGAACAAGAAGTTTGCCTTGCAATTTTCAACAAATTATTAAGTGGAGGCAGTCATTAACGCTGTGAAGGTGCAACCAGTTGGTCCACTACTGCAGGCATTATGAGATTTCTCACTGCAAACTGAACAGATTCATTGTTAAAAGAATTGATGAAGCACATGCCCACACTAGTTTTTAAGCATTCCCCCGTTATCCTTACTGTGATGTTGTTATGTTCTGTTTCTTTTCTAGGATACCTTGAAGGACAAACGGGAAGCAAAATCTCTAAATAGTGACTTCCGATCTGAAACTCATCTGGATCTGAATTCATGTCGTCCAATGTATTTCCCTTCTCGGTGAAAATCGACATTTGGAAATCATAATTGATTTTTTTTTTCAGAAGATTTATATTATCCAGAATGATTGGGGACCACATGTTAACTTAAACATATGGGGATTATGACTTGAGGATTTGGTATGTGCAGAACTTGTGTGGAGGAATTGGACATTATGGCTTCTGTTGACACTTACATTCCTGAAATGCCACCAAGCTTGAGGTATGAAGTTGAGCAACCCTGTTACAACCAGGAAACCAACCTTAGCTACAACTTTGAAAGCATTTATCCAGCCTTGCCTCCCAGCTTCACATCATTAATTACTAATTGCTGCCCCAAGGTCAAGGAAGATAGATTCCTTGTTCGAGCTATGGACAGATATATCTCTTCTGATACCATCTGATGACACTTTTTTTTAGTGAATGAAATGATGCAGCTCCAGCTCAACCAACTGCTTCTGAAGAAGTTGATCTCAAATCTCTGATTGCGGTATCCTTTCATATTTTGGTTTTGGTATTATGTCCTGATATTCGGTCCCCAGATTAAAAAATTGTGATATGGTTCTGATCATATCATTATGTACAGTGATTGGGGAGACTTCTGAAACAGGTTAGTTTTTGCTCTAAAAGCCACTGCCCTACTAATATATTTGTCTTTTGCGCAGGTATATGATGATTCCTCCTCCAAGGTAAACTATGTTTCTAAGGCACCTAACCTTCTGTTGCAAGGCCTGGGGCGAAATGCATCTATTTATATCATTATTCGTTGCATGTCATATGGAGTTTGATCTAAGAATCGACATGCATTCTTTCAGTATAAATAGGTGAGAGTGAAATAAAGGAGATGAAAGAAATTTTTTCAATTTTTTTTATTTTTCATCAATTTATATTTTTTTCTCTTCTCTAGCGTATCGGATAATTCTACCATGTGATTGTATTACTCTCGTTGTTTGTTAGTGAACTTGATGCTTCTTCCTCATCGTAGATCCACGTCATTGGACCGCCAAAGATATCTAGTTCATTTATCAGCATTAATGTTACAAAAGGAAAAAAAAAATCTTCTTCTTGATGTTCTCTGCTTATGAAACATGATGTTGTTAAAGGAAGTTGAGATTAGTAATCCTCTCTTCATCTACTAGATGATTTTGTAGGTTGGATACCTCATGATTATAGAGAAAAGTGGTTACCACGCTCTTCCATGGCTGAGGTCCATAACAAATGGCTGGCGAGTATGAACTAGGGCTTATCTGAAAGACAACCATCTCTTTGTTCTTCCATTTCACCAAGTTCCCCCCCACCACCCACCCCCAAGACCATTGATTTTCTTGTAAAGAAAATCTTATGTCTTGGCATATACTTCTCAGTTCACCCGCCTGAATTCTAGTGGACAGTCTTGTCTTGGACAATATCTCTTCGATTTTTCTGCCAGAAGGCTCCAATTACGGGGAAGATTTTAGTAATAACCCTGGAATTCCTCGAAAGTAATACTCTAATTTAATGCCAAAAATAATGCGGTAATTAATGGACAGAATTATGGTAGGTGCACGGAGAATATGCTCCAGGCTGGCTATTAAGCACCTTTTATCTTTATTTTTCTCTTTTTATAATCACCCATGGTGGTGGAGTATTTCATTTCAAGTTCCCTTTTCCCTCTTCTTGATGTAATTTAAACCGAGGCCTCAGAATCTTTCTAATTCTGAAGGCAATTGCAATTTGCGTGGCAGCTATCAGTAGTGGAGAATGAGTTTTGTTTTCTCACATAAAGAAAAGCTTTAAACAATTGAAATAAACATTTAACTCGCGCGATTCTTTCAAGCAGATACTCATTCAGGCAGGCGAATCCCACTAGACGATGGATTATGCTGCAAGAAAATCTGGAATCAAAACTATTTAGTTGTTTATTTTCTGTTCCTCACAAACCCTTAAGGAATTCCTTCAATACATGCAAGTCTAGAACTAGAATACCTTGAAATATTCAACATGTGCTCACAGTCTTCCCCTCGTTGATTTGCGTGCCACTGCCATGTTTGAATATCATTAGTGAATAGTCATTGCCCACCTTCGTACGCGTCAAAAAGACCGATTTTGGCAGAATTTGAGAGGGAATATTCTTTTGGGAAGTGACTTTTGGGGCATCTTTCACTATTCTCCTTCACAATGAGCGTCCCAATCCCTCCTCACAGTTTACCACTAAAGTTTCGCCACGTCAAAGGGTGGGTCCATTTTACCATGTTTCTTACGTGGAGTTTTTTGAGTAATCCATGTAATTGAGAAGAGAAACAATCCCATTTTATTGGCAGTGTGTGCTTTAGTACGACCCACACAAACTGAACTACAGAAACCAAAGAGCCGCGGGCCACACTAGATTAATTCTACTTATTATTTCATAAATCTTAATGATTAATATATAAAATGTATCTTACACGGGAATGCGCAATCAAAATCACACGGTACACATAGTTTGAGACGCCTAATCAGACGGTGATGGCACATCCAACATTAGGTCGGGTAGCTCCGAGTAAGAATCACGTGACGCTAAATTGTTTAATATAGTGGCTCCATTTTGGCACAATAATGTCTCAATCGCGATCTGACGTGTACCGAATCTTCACACGCCAAATGTTTAGGTACATGCCGATCGAACCACACGTGTCCTACTCATTAGGTCACCGTCCCCTCCAAGTTGGGGGGGTGGGTCTACGATTGCAGAACGGATTTGTTCATACGTGTGGGCTCGCACGCTTGCTTTTCGAAAATCTGAAGAAACAGGCAACCGACCCTCTCTATCCTAGCAAGACTAAATTAGTGGATGGTTGCGTCTAAACGGTGAGGCCTCCTCATCTCTTAGACAAGTGGGCAACTGATTCTGTGCCACGTGTAAGATCTTGATTTTTGCCGCATGCCAGTTCCTAAAAACAAACTAAAAGAACATGGTACCATGAATTTTAAATAAAATAAAATTATTTAATTAATAAAATAAAATATATTTATTAATAATAAATAAAAAAT